>QEPC01008081.1:2014393-2034389 GCA_003113815.1 Sphenodon punctatus
TAAGGCAAGACTTGGACCAAGGCCTCCCACTATCACCCAGTCCAGGTACTGTGCACTTTACACCACCCTGGCTTTTAATTCTTTTAATTCTCTTTGTGAGAACTTTTAATTCTCACAAGAACCATGTGAGGTGGGTTAGGCTGAGAGAATGTTATGACTGGCCCATGGCCACCTACTGAGTTTCTGGATAAGGCAAGACTTGGACCAAGGCCTCCCACTATCACCCAGTCCAGGTACTGTGCACTTTACACCACCCTGGCTTTTAATTCTTTTAATTCTCTTTGTGAGAACTTTTAATTCTCACAAGAACCATGTGAGGTGGGTTAGGCTGAGAGAATGTTATGACTGGCCCATGGCCACCTACTGAGTTTCTGGATAAGGCAAGACTTGGACCAAGGCCTCCCACTATCACCCAGTCCAGGTACTGTGCACTTAACACCACCCTGGATCTCAATTATGCATTTATATGGCACCAGCAATGTACCTGTAGAAAGAAAAAAATCTCACCCAGACACTCAAGCAGGCACAGCCAGGCAGCCAGCCAGCTTTCCCACATCCCATCCCCCACTGTGGCTCACCTTCCAAGAAGCCTCAGACGACACTACAGGCAGGAAGCCACTACACCACAAGCCATTCCAAGTCAAAGACAGCACCCCACAAGCTGCTGTGGCCAAGCATGGGGGCACCCCCACACAGTGCACCCCAAAACAAGACAGGACTGACAAAGAAAACACCAGAAGCCACTCTAAGCCAAACAAAGACAGTCACAGCACCATGAAGCAGGGCAGTGGCCAAGCATGGGGGCACCCACACACAGTGCACCCCAAAACAAGACAGGGCTACAGAGACAAAAAAACAGTAAAACACCACAAACCATTCCAATTTCCAAGACAAACAAAGATACTATAGCAGCACCATGAAGCAGGGCAGTGGACAAGTATGGGGGCAGTGCACCCCCACACAGTGCACCCCAAAACAAGACAGGGCTAAAAGACAAACACACACATCACACACACACACCATAGTGGCAAGGCCATTGGCCTGGCAAGCAACCGGGGTACCCCAACACCCCCAAACCTGAACATCACACAACACACAAGCTTGAACCCAAGTTAACAATACATCCCATCATCCCCCACTGGCTCAGCTTCCAAAAAACTAAGCCAAGACAAGACCAGCCAGACAAGCTGGTCTAAGCTAAGACAAGAGTAACCAGCAGCCAGCACAGCACACATAGGCTCCACTATTGGCCTGGCAAGCATTGCAACTGGGGTACCCAAAAAACACCCCCAAACCTGAACACAACAGTGACAACACACAAGCCAAGTTAACACAAGCAAGCACACAGCAAGCACACAAAAAAACAAAAAAGAAAAGCTAAGTCAACAAACAAAGCCAAGCCAAGCCGAGCCAAACAACAAAAGCCAACAAGACAGGGATTGGGAAACCCCCAAACCAAAACAAAAGGCAAGTTAACACAGTGGGCAGTGGGCAGGGCACTGGGCAGTGCATTGCAGTGGGCACCCCAAACACCCCAAAACAACAAGACAAGGCTAGAGACAAACACACACATCATCATCACACACCATGGTGGCAAGGCCACCATTCCCCACCCCCTATGCCAGCTGAATTAAAACTCTCAGCATGGCATGTCCTTGCCCATTGTTTCCCAGTGCCCTTCCCTATGTGCCTACTCCCCCATGTTGCCCACCCCATCACGTGCCCATCCCAGCACGTGTCCTGCTGGCTAAAATCACCCCCCATCCTATTCCTAAGTCTAGGGGTACCCTACCTACCCACCCAGTACCCAGTGCCCACCCAGGCCAGTCCTAGTGCCAACCTCCCCATCCCCCTTGCTAAGGGCACCAAGGAGAATCTGTACTAGAGGGAAAGGGAATCAGGAATCCCAAACTTACCAACAGTCGCACGCACGCATGCCTCCAGCAGCTCTGTGGATCCTTACGTCTCCAAGCCTGCTGTAAAATGGTTGCAGCAGGCACGAGCTCCAGAAGCCCCCAGAAGGAAAGAAAAAAACCAAGATTATTGGCCAGCACTAGCAGCCAGTTAAAGTGCACATACCCTACAGAAACCTCCAGGATTGGTTGACTTTCAAAAAATTCAAACAATCCAAGGCAGGGTAAAAAAGGTGCAAAATGTATCCATTTACACCTCTGGGTGGGGGCAGGGAGGGACTCCGTGCTTAAAAAACAAACTTACATAACAAAAGCCTACCAACTGCCACCTTCTTCTAACATAAAAAGATCCGGTAACTGGTACCATTAAAAAGATCCGGTACGGGTTACCGGATTATCGGATTTAAATCTGGTACGCCTATTACCAGATTTACCGGTTACCGGTAGAACCGGTATTCCCACCCCTAGAGGGGAGTGATCAATGTGTACAGGGAGACAGCTGGGTAGTAAGGGAAGCATCTGCATTGTGAGGGAGCAGCCAGGTGCTGGGGGAGTGTTTGTTTATTTATTTAATTAAACTTTTATCCTGCCCTTCCCTAAAAGGCTCAGGATGACTTACAAAAATATAAAACACATATAAAAGCATATTTAAAAAAATCCATAAAACAATAAAAGACAAAAACAACCCCCAAACCTCCCTATAACCCCCCACAAAACCCACCGAATACCACCTCATTTCCAACATCCAGCCTCCACACATAACCCTACCCCAAAACCACCCACTAACGGCAGCCCTATGTAGAGTGTGTTGCAGTAATCCAGTCTCGAGGTGATGAAGGCATGGATGAAAAGGTCACAGTCTCCTCACCAGATGGAGTTGGTGAAAAGTGCTCATGGCCACCGCCGCAACCTGACAATCCACACACAGCAAGGGGTCCAGAAGAACTCCAAGGCTGCAGATCTGATTGACCAGAGGGGGAAGAAAAGGATTGGGGCTGAAAGACCATGACAAAATGTGGATACCTGGAGCCTAAGTTGTAAATGAGCACAATATGTGGGACTGCACAATGTCTTTACTTTTTACATGGCTTGCAAGTTAAGGCAGCAGCCTTAACTTACAATTTCCATGCTTTTTGGAGTATGGTTGAATTTGTAAGAGCCTCCTTAACTCCTCTTAAATTGAAGGTTTGTTGATCCTATATTTAGATTTGCAGTGAGAAAACAATTGTGTTTACGTGCTGCAAGATCACGTATGGAACTTGGTTTCACTTAACGATAAATCAGTGAATCAATATTCACGTAGATTATCTGGAACAAAAAAATCAACTGTTTTGCAACCTCTCTTTTTAATTTCTCTAACTGTGTCATTAAGTCTATAATTATCTGAATCGTGCCTCACAGAGACATTCTGACAAAGGAGCTGTAACAATTTTGGAAACATTAAATAGGCTGCTTGCTAATAGGAAGAAAAGTGAGTCAAATTTAAAGAACATTTTCAGTACTTGGTATTAATGCTGAAAGAAAAATAGAAGGTTCACTAAATTTTTCTCAATTTAATTCCATTTTTTACCAGTATTTTCCAACTACCTCTGCTCATTGCCCTGTGCTTTCACTAACACCTCTTGAGCAGTAATGAACTGGGCAGAGCCCCGAAGTGTGTCTTATGCTCTCCATAAAATAAAGTTGGAATTAATATTGCCTTTTACACAGCGATAGTTTACAGACTCTCAACGGCAACTTTGAGTTTTCATAATTCTTTTATTTTAATAATTGGAGTGACAATCTCTGGGTATTACAAATGAAAGCTCAGAAGAGGTTAAATGCAGATGAGACAAATTATTCTATTGTTGGAGCTAATAGATGTTTGCTGTTTTCGTAATGGGAACAGGATCAAGTTCATACACAAGACTACACTTTTGCCTTTGAGGACATGGCAGTTGAGGAAATCATGAAATTCTGTCAATTCTGTGAATGTTCATGAATTCATGATTCATGTTCATGAATCCTGGCTGCAATTGCTTTGAGAAGTATATTGGAGACTGTTACCATGCAGACTGCAAGATAGCATTCTCTTACAAATATCCTTGCAAGATGACAGATGTGAAATCAAGGATGATAACCCCATTATGTATGCTGCCTGAGAATTGTGGAAACCTGTAGCTGTGTATCTACAGCAACCATTTTGTACTCTAAAGTAATAGTTAAACAATAAGAACATAAGAAGTGCCATACTGGGTCAGACCAATGGTCCATCTATCCCAGCATCCTATCTCCGACAGTGGCCAATCACGGTGGCTTGGGAGAAGCACCCAACAGGTCACAATGGGGGATCCATTCCCTGTTGTTTTCCCCCAGCTCCCGTCATGTTCCCTGATCCTGTCTGGCTAATAGCTGCTAATGGACCTATCTTCCAGAAACTTGTCCAAACCTCTTTTAAACTCAGCTATAGTACTGGCCCTTACCACAGCCTCTGGCAGTAGATTCCACAACCCAATTATACGCTGAGTGAAAAAATATTTTCTTTTATTTGTTTTTAACTTGCCACCCATGAGTTTCATGGAGTGTCCCCTAGTTCTAGTACTAGCTGAGAGGGTAAATAACTGCTCCTTGTTTATTAGTTCCACCCCACTCATGATTTTATAGACCTCTATCATATCTCCTCTCTGTCGTCTCTTCTCTAAAATGAAGAGCCTCAACCTACCAAGCCTCTCCTCATACGGGAGCCCTTCCATGCCCTTGATCATTTTTGTTGCCCTTCTCTGTACCTTTTCTAGTTCATCTATGTCTTTTTTGAGATGGGGCGAACAGAATAGTCTTCATATCAATTTTAACTGATTGCTAAAAGTTAACTGATCGCTTTGACCACATGCAGCCCCTCCTCTCCAGCTCCCCCTTCCTGAACGAATCCTGCACAAGCCCCTAGTCTTCACCTATAAAGCTCTTCACAACCTTGCTCCCCCTACCTCTCTGCGTTAATTTCCCTCTGTACTCCAGTCCGTGAACTCCGCTCCTCCTCTGTCTCCTCTCTCGCCCTCCCACATCTCCCCTGCTCCTCTAACCACCTTTGTCCCTTCTCCCTAGCTGCCCCCCATGCCTGGAACTCCCTCCCTGCCCACATCTGCCTCGCCCCCTCCCTTCATACCTTCAAATCCATCCTCAAGACCCACGTCTTCCGCTCTGCCCTCCCCGACTTCTTGCTCCCCTCACCTAACTCCTGCTGATACCCACCATCCAGTACAATCTATTACCTGAGGTCTGTGTACTCATATCCTCACCACATGAACCAACCAGCCATCATTCTTGATGTAACTAAGCCAAGCACGTGCATCTGGGACCTCGTATCCTCATGAATGTTACACTCCTTGTCTCTCCCTCTGTTCCCCTTCCTTCGTTTCCCCCCCTTGATTGTAAGCCCTAGGGCAAGGACTGTGTCTATTCAATTACTTTGTAAAGCACAAGGTACATTGCTGGCTCTATATAAATGCTTGATAATAATAATAATTAATAATAACAACAATGGTGGATAAATTAACATTATCATGTTAGAAACATGTTTTTACTACTTAAAAGTTTTTGTGTATGTTGGTGTTGTGAGAACTACATTATTTAGCAACCTTTATGTGACTGCCCCACCCCACCTTTGCCATGATAGTCACTAAAAGTTCCCATGACAAAATCATAGTTCTAATCATGCAGAACCTTCTTATAGGGATGTCAACTTGCTCCTTTCTAGTTGTCATCTCTGCAGCAAGATTTTCACTTTGGTCTGTATGTAACAATGGACACAAGCAGCTTGCCTTCCAAAATATATATTGCTGGGCAACAGAGTGGCAGGATTTTGGAGTGGCAAGCTTCCAGATTGTGATGGCAATGCTCTTCTCCATGGGGATGGGCGACCGCATCACCATGCTCTTTTTCTTCAGTCAAGACCTGAGGACCTCGGCTATCTGCAGGATGAGACAACAGGGCATCCTGAAGTTTGCGACCCATTCAGCATCTCCCCATGAGGGCAGCACAGTCTATGCTTTTCTCCTTCACCCAGACCAACCTCTCAGTGGGTACAGCCCTGCGCATAGAATCAGGGATTGAAGCCACGTCTCCGGACGGGTACCTCTCTGTCTGCCTCAGCTGCCCTTGCATGGCTTCAGTCCTCGCCAGCATGGTCCACTGGAGGTAGGCAAGTGCACAGTGCTGAAGCAGGAGCTTCCTCCATGACCACTGATCAAGAGAGAGCCTGTCTATGCTTTGAAATCACATCATGGCAATGATAGCAGTCTTGGAGCCGTTGGATCACTTGCAGGTTCTGCTCATTGGTGGTAATGAAGGCCTGGAGATCTTGGCATGCATCTCCATGCCTGTGGTTTCGGCGTCCATGAACTCTGCAGACCACACACCAAATGTTTTGAACAGCTTAAAGAGTTGGGTTGCTGTCTGGCTAGGATTGGCTATGTACTGTACATGAGCAACCATTCACCACTATTAGTCATGTGGCCTTACAGGACTGGCTGCACAACGAGTGTGAGCTGCTATTGGTTACAGGCCGGCTATTGGTTGAAAGAGTTTCTGAAAAGCTTATGCTAGGTGTTTGTGTGTTGCTGCACCGGCACTGCCAATCCATGTGGCTATTAAACTGCATAGCAGGGGCAGCTGGTGCATATGGGCACTGGGGGCAGTGACCCCCTTGTTCCCATGGCACCCCCCAGCCTGCAACTGCATCCCCCAAACCTCTTATCTTGCCTCTGGCACTGCCGTAGCTGTGTGTAGCCTGCTGCCCTGAAGACACCCACCAGCTGGCAGGGCACACTCTGTCTAGAGTGAACACCCAAAGCATCACAGCTAGAACGTGTGGCCAGCAGCAGGCAGTGGGTTCCAATTGGAATCCAGCAGCTATTAGAATCATGCCTCCCAGGCAGTCCTGCCCCTCCCCCTTCCTTCTGACCCTGGCTGGCCTGACCTGACCTGACCTGGCTGGCTGTGATGTGGGTCACTCTCCAAAGTGACCACCCAAAGCGTCATAGCCAGGAGGTGTGGCCAGCAGCAGACAATGGGTTCCAATGGGAGCCCAGCAGTCATTAGAATGAATAGCCTGACAGGGCACTTTGAAAAAACACCTCCCAGGGCAGGCTTTCTGGCTTCTGCTCCTCCCTCTCTTCAGTGGGCAGAGCCAGACTGCAGTTTCAGTGGAGCCAGTTTTCTGCACATGGCCATGGCTGCAGCTCCTGTTTGGTAAGTTTCAGGGCCTTGGGGCTCCACTTAAATTAAATATTTGTTTTTCTTCCCCTGAGCAGATTGGAAGCCTGGGGTGGGGAGGGCAGATTGGGGGGGAATTGTGTGCTTTAAGATTAAATTGTGTCCCCTGCTTGCCCCCATGTGCACTGTGGGGGCTTGCTTCTAACGTGCTGTTTCTTAAGTGAATAAAGAGAGGGTCGTAGTTGTCGTTTGCCTTGCTTGCGTTTCCCCATGGCAGATTGGGGGGGGAGGGGTTAGGGTTAAGATTTGTGACCCCATGTGCACTGTGGAGGACTTGGTTCTAACCTGCTGCTTCTAAAAGTGACTTTAAAAAAAAAAAAAGAGAGAGAGAGAGAGAGAGGATTTACCTTTCATGTTTTCCCTGGACAGATGGGGGTGAGGGTGAAGGGAGTTTTTTTGCCTCCTGTCCCAATGTGCATTGGACTTGGTTCTGTTTGGTTGTCTGTTTTCCCCCTGAGCATATTGGAGGGTGGGGGAACTTTGCCATGGATCTGCCATCCCCTATCATTGTGTGTGCTCTCATCTCTGCTACCTTATCCTGAATTCAGTCTTTTAGTATTTGGGGGTAGTAAGTGGATCCAGGGGCCAGATCCAGGAGCTGGAAAAGAGCATAAAACCTCACCAGTGGCCACATTTGGCCCCTGAGTTTGAGGTTACTGGGTAGATCTGAGGGGATGAGAAGTGTTTGTGGTGGCCCCATCATCGGCTGGACTTTGGGGTTGGTTGACTGATTGCTCTAAAATTACAGGTTTGGGGTTTTTTGTGTTTTTTTTTTTTAAAGAGTTTGCCTGTTTCAGTGTTGCCACCTCATGTCTGTAAGTGTTATGGATTTGGGGTCCCCCTGGAAATGTAACTCCCTGTTGGGATTAATTTCCCCTGGAATGCAAGTCATTGTATAGGGCCATCATCCCATGTCTTATAACAATGGTTTGCGCTGGGCGATGCTGAGTACTGAGTGGGACAGCTTTCAGTCTGTGTCTGAGCAGAGAGCTGCAGTCTGGCTGGAGATTGCATGCTGGACTTTGGGGGTAGAAGGCTACAGAGAGAACCTTTTTGGGAGCCCTTGTGGTGCTGGAGCTGGAGGAACTATTTATTATTATTATTATTATTATTAACAAACATTTATATAGCGCCAGCAGTGTACATGGCACTTTACAAAGTAATAAAATAGACACGGTCCCTGCCCCTAGGGCTTACAATCTGAGCGACAGGAGCTGGGGGAGAGACATAGGAAGGGGAACAGAGGGAGAGACAAGGGGTCTAACATTCATGAAGATGCGAGGTCTCAAGTGCACGTACTTGGCTTGGTTACGATGAGAATGACAGCAGGCAGGTCCATGTTGCAAGGATAAGGGTAAACCGATCGTAGGTATAGGAATAGTGGCTCAGCAGGATAAAGAGTCAGACAGAGCAGAGCGAAAGAGGTGAGTTTTAAGGAGAGATTTGAAGGTATGAAGGGAGGGGGCAAGGCGGATGTGGACAGGGAGGGAGTTCCAGGCATGGGGGGCAGCAAGTGAGAAGGGACGAAGGCGCTTAGGGGAGCAGGGAAGGCGTGGAAGGGTGAGAGAAGGGACAGAGGAGGAGCGAAGTGCACGGGCTGGAGTATGGAGGGCGATAAGTGCAGAGAGGTAGGGGGGAGCAAGGTTGTGAAGAGCTTTATAGGTGAAGACTAGGAGCTTGTGCAGGATTCGTTCAGGAAGGGGAAGCCAGTGAAGCGAAGAGAGGAGGGGCTGCACATGGTCGAAGCGACTGGCGAGGTAGATGACCCTGGCAGCAGAGTTTTGGACAGAGATGAGGGGAGAAAGGTGAGACCGGGGAAGGCCAGTGAGAAGGAGGTTACAGTAATCGAGGCGAGAGATGACCAGAGCATGAACAAGAGTTTTGGCAGACGAGACAGAGAGAAAAGGGCGAATCTTAGCAATGTTATGGAGGGAGAAGCGACAGGATTTAGCAACAGAGTCAATGTAGGGTTTAAAAGAAAGGGCTGAGTCAAAGATGAAGCCTAGGCTACGGGCTTGGGGGACAGGCAGGATGGTGACTCCATCAATAGTTATTGACAGTGAGGAAGGAGAGGAAGGATGAGGGGGGAAGATAAGGAGTTCAGTTTTAGCCATGTTGAGTTTGAGTTGACGTTGAGACATCCAGGTAGAGATGTCAGAGAGACAGTTGATGAGACGAGCTTGAACAGAGGGAGAGAGAGAGGGAGTAGAGAGATAGAGTTGAGTGTCATCAGCATAGAGGTGGTATTGGAAGCCATGGGAGGCAATGAGTTTGCCTAAGGATGAGGTATAGATCGAGAAGAGGAGAGGGCCAAGAACAGAGCCTTGAGGAACACCAACTGAGAGGGGGAAGGAGGAGGAGGTGGAGTTGGAGAGAGACACATTAAAGGAGCGGTCAGAGAGGTAGGAGGAGAACCAGTTATGGACAGAGCCACAAAAGCCAAGGGAGTGAAGGGAATCCATATTTACAAATGTCCACTAGGACATTTGTAAATAAATGGACTGTTATATCACACAGTAATTCCAGTTTCTCTCTCCTGTCAAAGGGACACTGACCCAGAAAGGCAGCCCCTGGAACTTCCCACCACCTAGGGAAGTGAGGTGAGCAACATAAGGGTGTTGAAAATCCATAAGTGATGAGAGTTCTGATAAGCCTGTGATTCTTGGCTTTCACTAAGAAAGCAAGTTTCCCTAAAGTTGTGGAGAGAAGCTTTAAAACATGTCTGCAGTGTTTGGCTGAGAAACTGAAGGCAAATGGAAAGAACCCCAGGTTAATTATTGCTTTAAGCTCTGAGTCTGACCTGTTAGTTGGTTTGTTTGAAATCTGGGCTAGCTGTTATGATGCTCCTGCCATTGAACACATTGCCTGCTGGTGGCTATTGGAGACAGGTCCCTGCCAGTGGGCGTACAATCTAAGAAGGACAAGGGTGAGGGGAACACTGGAGAGACACACACACTCCCATTTTTTACAGATGGTGAACTGAGGCTGTAAAATTCCATAGTAATTTCAAAATTCTGCTTGGCCCCACCTACCATTGCCCCCCCCCCCCTTTACTGGTCCCACCCACGGACCCACCAGCCTTAGAATCCACCAGCCGCTACTGCTGCATAGGCATTTCTGTTGCAAGCATATTAGTGCACACGCCAACTCATCTAAAAATGTTACAGATCTAGCACCATGGAAACATGGCATTTTTAAACTGGGGGCCGGGGGGGCACTGAATGTTAAGAAATTGGCAAGTGGGGGGATCTGCAAGACAGTGAAGGTCACTGTGCTCGGAATGTACATGGGCCAGAGCTGCCTGTTGGTTAAAAGTTACTCATATATTTTATCTTTTGAAAGTAACTGTTTTTGCTTGCAATGAGCATGAGGGGTCATAATGCCATAGAGAGCTATTGCTGCGGGTTGTTAGCCTTTTCTGGATGTTCAGGAAAGTGCAATGGCTTTGGCTTTTGTCTGTGGGTGCTGTGGCTGCCCGGAGTATGGGGCTCAGAGGGGTTGGGGGGGTGATGGGTACCCTGGCCTTTGCTGACATTTGGTTGAGGCATCATGTACAGAGAGAACTGTCAGACCCATCCTCTGAGGCACCCTAGGCGCTCACACACACACCATAAGCTTCTATGCATGCATGATGGAGTGCAGACAGGGTGTAATCCTGCTGTAGTTCCAAGTTCAGCCGAATGGAAGAAGGGGATCCCGGCCCGGACGAGATGAGACAGTAGGATGTAAATGACATTAATACTTTTCTGGATGTTTGTGCACTGCCAAAAGTAGGGCAGTCACTAACGCAGGCTTGACCTTCCCTGCTGTTTTTTCTTATTACTGTCTGGATGATGGTGAGAGGATATCCGTAGGGCCATGGGGAGTGCCTTGATCAGATGACCGAGATTAATCTCTTCGGGGACACAGATGACTCGGGGTGCAGGGAATGTGAACTGACTGAAGGAGAGCTTCTTGCCCTATACCAGGTTTGGACACTTGAAGAACTGCAGAGTGCCCTCATGAGTGGGGATGGGATGTTTTCCACCCCAAATACATAGTAATGCAAAAAATACTAGAGAAGGGGTACAAGAGATGCATGTTTGACAGGGGATTTTATGTGAACTGGGAAGGATTTCAAACACCACGGTGGGCAAGACCTGAAAAGGACTGTGTGCTGCTACTTGCCAGTACATTGCTATGAGATGTGGCTATGAGAAACTGGGTGGTAACAACATGCTATCACTTTTGCTTTCAGTTTTCACTATAGGTGCTCAATAAAGTGTACAATTTGCTCAATAAACTCAGCATTATGTGCAAAGAAAAAGGTTATTTCCAGTTGCCAAGTGCTGGGTAGCTATAAACCCAGGTATGAACCTATACGGGTGGGCGGGGATAGCAGATACTGAAATGCCTCTTGGAGTCATAGCCCGAAGAAAGAAACGACTAGTGTGGCTTCTTCTTCCTCGTTTGCCATGGCTGTGAGTCATTGTAGGGGGCAGGATACCAGGGGGTGGGTTGGTGGGTGGAAGTCAACGAGGAAGAACACCTGCCCTTTATTAGGTTTGTCACGCTAAACCTGTGAATGGGGGTTGCCCGAACGCACATGAAATACACTCGGGGAACTGTTCGTTTATTAGGCTCTATGCTAAATCTGTGCGTGGGTGCTGTACAGACTGAACCCAGGCTCCAAGGGGCTATTGGGGTGGAGTTGATGACCTTTTAAGTCCTCTTCTAGATCTAAAGTGTATAAATCTGCATGTGGAAAAAATATCTCCAAAAATAATGTGGAGGGGGAAAGTGAAAAGGAGTGAACTTAACTAATCCCGCCTAAAAACCTGCCTTTCAAACCTACCTACCTTTCATCAGGCCTTCCCTAGCTTCTCATCCCCAGACTGCTTACTGATACCCCATCTACAGTCCTATTACTCAGGGGTCAATTTTTCCCTAGCACATGCATCAGCTGCTACTTAACTGTGTGAATGTAGCCATCTCACCCTAGGTTTTCTTCTCCCTTCTCCACCCTAGATTGTAAGCCCCTCAGGACAGGGACTGGTCTTTAATGACTAATTGTTCAGTGTCACAGCATATAATAATGGAAAAAAATCCAACCCCTCCCCCCCATGGAAGTGCAAAAGCCGTTTATTTTTTGTTGGTTTTTTTTTTTTTGCAAAAAATTACATAGTGTAAACAGGATTTTTTTGCAAAATTATTCTGATCAGCTGTAATCACTGACTGAACCATTAAATGCCAGTAAACGCAAGTCTCTTTTCAGTAACAAAAGCTACCACGCCTGGCTCGGAGGCCCGGAGTTGCCCTTTCCCATCCCCAGCTCTCTTCCTCCAAAGGCACCGAGTTGACCCACCTTTCCCCTCAGCCCCATCCTGCCAGGGGTGCTGAGCTCCCCCTCCCGAGTCCCTCTCTGCCCCCGGCACGATTGCATCAAAGACAATGAGCATCCCCTCAACCCCATCCTGTCAGGGAGGTCTGAACTTCCCCCTCCCACGCGGAGGCGGAGCCCCACACCGGCGCGCGCTGCAGCAGTGAAGGGGAGACTGGCTGGGGGAAGGGGCGCGCGGAGACGAGTGGCGTAGGAAAGGGGCGGGGCTCTGCTTGTGGTGTTGGTTCAGGGAGCGAGAAGGCGGGGCTAGAGCTCTCGCCTAGGGGCAGCGCGGGGGACGGGAGCCCCAGCGAAGCGGCTCGTTCGGTGCAGGAGAGGGCAGCCCCGGGAGGGAGCATCTTCTTGTCCTCTGCGCCTCTACCCCCGCGGCTGACCGAGCTCTGCCAGCGAGAAGGTAAAGGCCAGAGGGGTTAGGAAGCTGCTTGTGTGTGTGGGCCCGCTGGAGGTGGGATGCACCGGGGATATGGGGGGTTGCAGGTGCCACACTCTGACACACACACACAGGCTTGTATTTTGTTCCTGGTGCTGGGGCAGAGGAGCGATTGAGGCTTGGGGGCAGGGTGTGTGTGTGTGTGTGTGTGTGATAGTATATAACCTGAACTTAATAACTTTCTGCGAGTGATGGATTAGGACATGTGAGAGACTCCCTCTGGGTCACTTTGCGGTCAAGCTGCTGAGGTGAGTTTATCCCTCTGCTGTGTAGGCGTTGCTGCAAGGGAAAGAAAAGGAAAGGGAGGTGTTTTCCAGTGGCTGGCACAGTATCTCTTTCAGAAGTATTTCCCACTCTGCACTACCTGGTGAGGGGCATAGGCTGTGTATGCTCAGACTGGGATTGGAACCATAGCTCAAAGTAGGGGCAATAAGAAGAGGAAGTGAATTTTGTTGCCATTGATGTAGGCTACCCTCCTTTGTGGATTCTACTGAACAGTCCCAGTATGTAGGTCAGTTTGGTTCAGAGACCTACTGCTGAGAAACCAGCTTAATGCATTCAAAGTGCATTGTTGCACCAAATCATCTATAGGTATGCTAACTTTTATTTTCCTTTCCACCCGGTGGAAAAGGCTTGGGTATGGTATAAATTGTCGCCAGGTTAAGGAGCCACGCTTAGGGTCTGATGTGTGCAGTTTCTCTAAGTTTCTGTTTAACACTGGACTTGCATGGATAATGAGATTTTTATAGTGTGTTTGTATTATTAGAGTAGCAGGATCTGTGTGAATATTTCTTCTGGGGGCTCCTTTTGCCCTTTGGATGCAGATTGAGGGATGGATTTGAACAGCAGAGCTTATGTTGACTTGATGGCAGAGTTGCCTTTTATGAAACTTTGGGACGGTAGAGGAAAGTTAGCAATGGGGGGAAAGTGCAGTTTTCCACACCATAAATCATGATTTAGGCTGCAGTACAGGTGCTGTTAGAGACTGTCTAGTGTTCCATAAAGTCTATTGTAATACTTCTAGGGTACAAGCCAGGTAATCTATCTACTACTCCCCCAGCTTTAAATGGTCAATAGCTTGGTCAATAACCAAGGACTACTGTGACTAACTTCCCCCTTTTGTATGCTTTGCATTACTAGCTAAATATGTTGCTAAATGCTCTTTAGAACTGTGGATACTCTTTGAGATCTTTCTATGATTTCCCTAAATTTCTAGTAATTTCAAAAATCAGAGTTTCAGGGAAGCCAACATGCTATAGGTGGTTAAAGCTATTGTTGTCAGGCTTGGTTTTTAATTAAAATGATTTAACTTCTCAGTAAGTGTTCCCTTTTAATTTCTACTGTGTTACAGCCCCTGGTATGCATACTATCTCACCATGTTTACGTTGCATATTGTATGTAGCACTGTAACAAAATAAATACTGCTAAATTCTAAAACTGTATTGGATTTGCTATTCACTTGGCCCTTGAAATACTATCATGTGTGAACTCTGCTTAAAAAGAGTTGGCTACTGTTGGTTTAAATCTGTGCTGCTTACTGTAATGTCTGCAGGATTCCATTCTGATAACCTTATTTGTAGCAGCGTTTAAATGTTAGTTTCATATATTCGTTTGGAGGAAGAGGGTAGTGAAAATACAAGGAGCTATAATCAAGATGTACAGGCCCCAAACCACCATGGTTGTAATAATAATAATATTTCTTTTAGCGTGACACATGTCATTGCTGGGAAAATCCCAATATAAAAAAACACATACTACAAAACCCAAAGACAATAATCATAAAACTTTAACAACACAAGACAAGTGAAATAGCTTACTGGGAAAATCCCAATATAAAAGAACACATAATACAAAAACCAAAAAAGGTAATAATAAAAACTTAAACAACACACATAAAATACATCTCCAGTATGTGGCACCATGGTTGTATACAACCAGCCTTACCAGCTTCCCAAAAAGAAGATACTATTTTGCAAGGAAGACCAAATTCTTATTTGGCTGGTTGACACCCTGACACCACACTTTACAAGCTGTGTTCCCTTTTGCGTTAGTGCCATCTCTGCTGAATATGCTTTCATGCATTATGACATCAAGCCCTAGTTACTACGTGGCCTCCTCAATAGTTTTCCTTAGATGTCTGTATACCAAAGATAAATTTGCCCTAGAAATACTGTAGTTGGAGATATCTAAACTCCATTTTGTTTAGCATGATGGGCACGTTGTCTTGCCTGTGTGTAGAAACTTAGGATGGCTCTACATGTTAAGCGAGGGGGAAATCAACTCTGTGGTAACACTGTAATTGTTCATTCCAAAGTGGAGTAGCATGAACATTTGTTTTGTGTGTATGCTGCCACCCTACGGATTCTGCCCAACAGGGTGGGGCTGACAGGTGGCAAACAGGTGAAGCCTGGAGCTTCTGGATGCAAGACAAAACTCTCCACGGGTGAAACTGACCACGCAGCTTGAGTTGTAGGATCTTCTCCACTGGTTGGCCCTCACTGATGAAACTGACCAAAGCTCCCTCTGCAAGGTAATCCTCCTGCTGGTGAAATTAACAAGTGCAAAACCCCTCTCAGAAATTTAGCCGATGGTAAAACTGGCAAGTCTGGTGAAACTGATGTTCATTTCGTGGTGTGTTTTCCATTGCCCTGCGGGTCTGCTGAAAAGTTCCCTGGATTACTCCAGGAACAAATCGCGACCAGCCCATGTTCCCTCCATGGTTAGCTCCTGGTTTGTATGACGAAACATAATGCTTGCCTCCATGTTAGGCAGCTGGAATGATGGCAAGTGTTGCATGTAGAGAGACCCGCAAACCCCTCGCATACTTCTTGAAAGCCCTCCACTGACTCCCAGTTTATATCCACTACAAACTTGTCTTCCTTTGCTTTAAGGCTTATCTTAGTTCTATCGGAAGTGTCTCTGACACTGCTGTCTTGCTGGGTCAGTTCTGGCTAACTTTTATTCAGCACTCTCCTCTCCTTGGACATTGATTCTCAGTTAGTGTAGTTAGCCTGTTCCCTCTCTCCCTTATCTTTGACTCCCTGATTTCACATTTGTTATAACTTTTTCAACTAATGGTATTTTCTTACTTCCATGTTGACTTGGTCCAGTTGACTTGGTGTATTTACTTGGACTTCCAAGGGTACTAATTCTGATGATAGTTTTTTGTCATGGATAAAATGTACCAACTAAAAATCTCCCAAACTAATTCCTCCCAGGTCTAAGAATAAATGTCAGATGGTAACGTTGGATTACTGTTTCCCCAGGCTAGCTTTAGACTGTCACTGCTAGGTCACTGGTTTATTGTGCTGTAAATGTCAGTGCAAGTCAGGAATTGGAACTGTATACTGAGCAAAGCTGTGAGGGATATACAGGGATTGGGAACAATGGCAAAGGGAGGAGAAGGTGAGAACTAAACCCAGGTAGGGGGGTCTGCAATTCAAAAGGGTGGAATACAATAAGGTGGGGAAGAGCGAGAGCTGCTGATAGTAAGTAAATGTAAAGCTTCCTGTAGCTGTAGACAGTCATTAGACTTACACATTTCTGTAATGGCTTGTGAAACCCATGTCCAAATTGAGTCCGTTGTTCTTTGTATCTAGTAGAGCTATGAATATTTGTTCCCAGACTCCCCTTTTAAAAGGAAACCTCTGCAGCACCTTTAAGACAAAGACGGAGAGATCAGAAATAGTGTTCACTTTGTTAGAAAGTGACCACTCTATTTCTGACCTCTCTATCCTTGTCTTGAAAGGAAACCTATGCAACACCTTTTAAAAGATGAGCCTGGGAACAAAACTTCATAGCTCAGACATGGGTTTCAGCAGCTCTTACTCTTCCCACTTTGTTGTATTCCACCCTTTTAAATTGCAGACCCCCACCTAGGTCTCATTCTCGCCGCCTTCTCCCTTCTCGTCTCTCTGCCATTGTTTCCAAACACTGTATATACCTCACAGCTTTGCTCAGTCGACAGTTCCAATTCCTGACTTGCCTGACAAAGGACCCTGTGAGGTCTGAAAACTTGCATACCTCCACCAACTGTAGTTAGTACAGGGATATCTTTTATTGGACCCCTTTGTCTCTAGCCCTTTTTACATGGGCCATGGTGCGGGGGGGTGGGGGTGGGTCGGTGTTCATGCCGGTCCATCTGCAGTGGGTGGGGGGAGGGTGTAGACGGGCGCACACCCACCTCCACCCATCACACACGCATGGAGCAACTGCCGTTTTTGCCGGTTGCTCCGTGCGTGTGCGATGGGTGGAGGTGGGTGTGTATGTGTGTTGGTGGAAGCGCACACACAGCTGCACGCACACCCCACCCACCGTGGATTTTACATGACTTACCCACGCATGAACACCCAGGTTTCTGGGTGTTCATGCATGGGTGCCGCTCGTGTAAAAAGGGCCTCTATCTCCATTACTGTAATAAAGCATCATCATTTGTGAAATGAGTTCTAGGGTTTTTTGTGTGTGTGTGTGTGTGGGGGGGGGGGACACTGATAAACTAGTTGATAAGTGAAATAATTCATGTTGGTTTTAGTTGTACTACTTCTGTAATTTGAGTCCATGGCACTAGTAGTGAACTCTGTATGATGCTGAAGGTGAAAAGGGATTTTGTTTATTTCAAGGTCAGCATCTTCAATCTATGGATTAAACATGTTTTTATTTATTTTTAGATTGTGCTGTGTTTATATTGTGTTAGAGTGCTTAAATAAAGAGGTAACTTTATTTAGGGAGCTATCAGAATGACACCCTTTGGGTGCGTGCATATTTTGTGTTAATTTTGTTTCAAGTTATTATTTTAATGTCAAAAATAACTCCCACTAAGCCTCCATTTTGCCTTTGTGCAGAACCTTGAGTGACTAAATGGACTTTAAAAAGAAACATGGGTTCTGCCTGATCAATGGAGAAGTGACTTCCAGAGTGAAGGAGTTCCCCTTTTATCAATCTTCAGAGTGCAGAACTAAGTACTTCATGCATGAGTCTCTTAGGCCGCATTCACACCTGATGGTCCATCCTTGTTTTGCCTGTGGGAAATAATCCAGAAGCCAAAACGTGTGGGGTTTGTCGGGAGCAACCCCCCCGACAGCTTTGCTGACGATCATCTGGGAGATTGCAGACCGGATTTCCCCGCTCTGCAATCTCCCGGATGATTGCTGGCAAAGCCGCGTGGGGTAGGGGGAGAGGCGTTCACACCCAACAAAACCCTGCACGTCTTGACTGCCAGATTCTTTCCCAAAGCCAAAACAAGCGCAGAACATCAGGTGAGAACACGGCCTAGCTTCTGTACAAAGAAGATGCTGCATAAAGTGGCGACCAATAATGTCCTTACGCAGCATACAACATATTACAATTTCCATGCTTTTTGGAGCATGACTGAATTTGTAAGTTAATTGTCCTGCCTTAACTTGCGCTCCATGTAAGCAGTAAAGATGTTGGACAGTCTTGCATATTGTGCTCGCTTACAACTGTGGCTCCATGCACCTGGACTCTGCCTTGGTCTTTCAGCCCATCCTCTTCCTCTGCAGGTTGGGGGCAACACTGACACTGGGAGAGCTCCTTTCTGCCCCAATATTTTGGACTTGATCCCTGTCTCCACTGTAGCCACAATTTCTCCTTCATTTATAGCTGTCTTCTCAGGCAGCAGCTCAAGGGCATTTTGTTACACTGGTGATTAAGGGCAGGCAAGTACTTGAGTGTTTTTAAATGAGCAAGGCTTGAAGGAGGGGATCTGTGTCCGCTGAGTGGCACCGCTGCGGGGCGCCCATGCATGTGGAGTGAGTGGGGAGCGATTTTAACGGGCGGATCCCTGGGTGGCCATCATGCCCCAGTCAGGCAGACTCTATGCACTCCCTACACCATGGACGAGGGTGGAAATAATTCATACGGGTGGCTGTTTCCCCTCTCCACTCCAGTCCGCACCCAACCGCCCGCCCTTTGCCATGACGCGCAGCCCTGGATACCATGGAAACCTGACGTCAGTAACCTTTTCCTGCCCAGGAGACTGTGCAGTTACTGCAACTGCTGGCAGTTGTGGGTTGCAACAGAAATGTGTATTACTGGGCAGGACATGCAGGAAGCTGCTGTCCGAGCTGCTGCCCTCCATGGTGTTGGCTCTTCTCTTGCGCATTGCGAGTGGGGCTTGTTGTGCTTTGAGCCAAAGTGGTGGTGTATTTTGCACGCATGTCCTTTAAGAACTCCCCAGGGAGCTCCCGGAAGAACTGTGGGTGAGACCAGGGAGGTGGCTGGGCTGCAGACCCGTCTTCTTGTGTGGGTGGGACTGGGAGTCCCAGTTCATATGGGCAGGGAATGCATGGGCGCCTGTCCCCACGCACCCTTTTGGCTTGCCCTGCACAGCGTACTCCAGCTTTTTCGGCAGTGTCCCATGAGTGACTGGTTACATGGGTCACGGGAGCGAGCCTTCCCATGCTCCACCTTCAAACGAGCAGTTGGGTGTGTGGTTAATGGGTGGCCATACGTGGAAGCATCTTGTTTAAAAACACCCCTTATCTTAGTGTTTTGATTTAAAATCCAGTAATTTCCCTCCCAAGCACAATTCCCCAAACGGGATCTTTGTCACCCCCACACCACAAATTAGATGTTTTTAATTGGGTACAACATTATTTTATTATCCTGCTCACACAATCCGGTACAGCATGAACCCAATGCAACAGTTCTTAGGTAGATTCTAGCCTGGCCTGCCTAGCACATAAAATATGTTTCTTACGTGTCCTGCAGATCACAGTGGCGAGCGTTGGGTTGGAGAGGTTGATACAGGTGGGGGCCCGGGGGTCCGTACCCGGGAAAGGTGCCCCTTGTTGAGTTGCAGAACTCCCTATGGAGGAGCTCCAGAAAGGGTCATCAGCCCACGGACACCATGTTAGATGCCAAGCGCTGAGACAAGGACCTGGAGTATTGCTTGGCTTTTTATACTGTTCTGGGTGGGGACATGTTGTCAAAATACTGAGTGCAGGGTTCGACTGACCTTTCAGGCAGGAGGTGTATCAGCATATTTGGGAACAAAGCCTTTTG
>QEPC01008081.1:2034489-2049884 GCA_003113815.1 Sphenodon punctatus
CCCCCCCCCCCCCACCTATGCCAGGGTGACTGCCACGGGCACCCCATGGACTCCTCACCTCTTCACTCTACCCAGGACTCTTCCTGCCAGACCTGGTAGCATTCTCCCTACAGCCCAATCCAACAGCTCTCCCCCTCCGCCACACCCTACAACCTGCTCCCTACACCTCCTCCCTTCGCCCCCCCAACCCCCACCTGACCCTGCAGCCTATCCCCTTCAGGCAGGGTGAGGAGCTGGCAGGTGGGCTGTCAGTCAGCAATTGCTCCTCCCCAGCCTGGCTCATAGGCACCAGGCAGCGAGGAACAGCAATACTCCTAGCTGGGGGACAATGAGGGACTACAATGCACTAGTGAAACAAACGCAGTGTACGAGGCTGCTAGCCCACACCGTCTCCCTGCAAACAGCAGTGATATGCCAGAGAAGGGAACACAAAAGATATTCACAAAAGCAGTGCCCCCTCTCCACTGTTCACTTTCCACCAAGACTGTGACTGTGGTTAGGCCCCTGCTCAAGAAACCATCTTTTGACGCTGATGCTCCTGCCAGTTATCGGCCGGTCTTTAACCTTCCCTTTTTAGGGAAGGTTAGAGACCTTTTTATGAGCCATTGTTCGTTTATTAAATGGGCAGTAGCACAGCAGCTCCAGGAACATCTGGACCTCACCGGTTTCCTTGATCCCTCTGTCTGGGTTTCAGCCTGGGTATAGTACGGAGACTGCATTGATGGCCTTGGTTGACGATCTCCATCTGGCATTGGACCAGGGTCGTTTTACTGGTCCTGCTAGATCTTTTAGCTGCATTCGATACAGTCGATCATGAGGTGTTGGTGACCCGCCTGCGGAACCATGCCGGGATTAGCGGAACGGTCTTGGACTGGTTTCGTTCATTCCTGGCCGGGAGAACTCACCGGGTGGTCTTGGGGGAGTGTACGTCTTCCCCCCCTGGGACCTTACGTGTGGAGTCCCGCAGGGTGCTATTCTGTCCCCCCTCCTGTTTAACATCTATATGCAGCCGTTAGGTGAGATTGTGAGGGGTTTTCAGACAAGCAGTGTCACCGGTATGCAGATGACACTCAGCTCTACCTCTCCTTTTCCACTGACCCAGGTCATGCAGTCTCCCTATTTTCCCAGTGCCTGTCAGCTGTGGGGGCGTGGATGAGGTTGAGCCATTTGCAATTTAATCCTGACAAGACGGAAGTGATGTTGGACAAGGGTTTGGGGGACCTGGGGGTGGTTGAAGTTCCTCTTGTGGCGGGGAGGGGTTCGCCCTCCCATGGTCTCTGAAGTGCGGAGTCTGGGTGTGCTCCTTGATTTACAGCTCAGCCTGGAATCTCAGGTTGTGGCCATGGCAGGGAGTGCATTTCGGCAGTTACATCTTGTCTGGCGACTTCGGATGTATCTCTCAGACTCTCACCTTGCCGCTGTCATCCATGCCTTCATCACCTCACGGCTGGATTACTGCAACACGCTCTAAGTGGGACTGCCTGAGAAGCTGGTCCGGAGGCTGTAGCTGGTGCAGAATGCCGCGGTCCGTCTCCTTACTGGGACGGGTTGCAGGGAGCACATGACACCAGTGCTCCGGGCTCTGCACTGTCTGCCTATAAAGCACTGGGCTAGGTTAAAGGTGCTGGTTTTAACCTTTAAAGCCCTTCATGGCCTGGACCCTACTTACCTGCGGGACTGCCTCACTCCTCATGTGCCCGTGCGACCCTTGAGAGCCTTTTTGGAGGTTCCCCGGGTGAGGCAGGTGGCCTTTCTTGGTGGCCACTCCTGTGCTGTGGAATTCGCTCCTGGAGGAGGCTCGGTTGGCCCCCACTCCTGCTATTTTGGCGTTTATGTAATACCTGGCTGTTCCACCAGGCTTTTGGCGAGGGGGGGTAGGGTCTTGTTTTTCCCCTGCATTATTGAATTTTTAAACTGTTTTATTGTTTGTTGCTGTTTACTGCCCTATGGGCAGGAGGGGCAGGATACAAATTTTGTATAAATTAAAATAAATAAATAAAGACAGCAGCAACAATGCGTTGACCATAGTCCCCACCCTACTTGGCTGAGCCTGCATGGGAATGTCACACGTTGTGTTTTGGGCTGTGATTTCTGTTCCTCGCATGCAATCTGGATGATTCCCATGCCAATCTGAAATGTAACTTTCTCTCTATAGGATTACATGGGAACTTCAAAACATAATAATTTAGGAATGGACTAAAATGCACACACGAATTTTTTGAACCCTTTACACCGCCCAACAAATAAGTTTAAACATGCTTTTCTGTGTCAAGAGAACCAGTCTCAAAACCCAGAAAAAACAGTTCTGCCTCCAATTTTCAAACTTGTGTAACTCAGCTGTTGTTCAACCAAAATGTCTAAAATTTGGACAGATTCTACCCCTCAGCCAAGTAATCCTCCCTGAAAATTTTCACAATGATAGATCATCTTGATTTTATAATGAGTAGAATTTTTGTGATTTAAAACAGCAAGTGCAACTCACCTTAACTATAGAGCCGCAGCCATCTAGGTAAGAGTTGTGCACACGGATTCTCAAATAGTTGTACATTCTGATTCTAAAAAAGCTTTGACCTACTATCCCCCCATGGAGTCATGACCTACAAAGCTGTTATGTTAAGGATGGAGAACGTTTGCTGAAGTTCATACTGCAGTATTGGGGTCTGTCTGAGTGTCGTAATTGATGTGTGGAGGAAGTGAACAATTGAGTGGCTTGTGCACTTCTGTGAATGAAAGTTTACTGGAATTCCTTGAGTTACTAGCATGGTGGCTTAATAGCCAGAAGTGAAAGAGTAAAATAATCCATACGGGTGGTGTGTTCTCTCTGCAGTGAACACTGATGAAAAATGCTTTGAAATTGTGACATATTGAGTGTTGCTGACTTCTTAGGACATTATTGTACCCATTGTGCTTGCATGAGGAATTAATGCTTATTTCAAAGTTGGGGGCACACCTAGTCTTGTCAACAGTGTTATATTTTTACAACTGAAGGCCTAGGCTTCTAATTTTTCATTCAAATGATGGCATCTCCAGCAGCACAGTTTACCCATCAAAATGCTTAGAAGCCATTTACTACTTCACTTCTGACCTTGAAATGAAAGCACTGGGCTGGCTTCTTCAATACCTAATGTTTTGTCAGGCAGATATTCTCCCGTCTTAGTACTGCCCAAGTCTGAGTCCCCTACTCTTGTGGAATTTGACTGTAGGGCCCAAGCTAAACAAACTGTGAAATATTTTGGTATTGTCTTTTTAAATTATATTTTAGGTAGGTCTGCTATTTGGAAAGTTGGCTGGTACTATTGGGAGCTACTGCACAGTGATGTGGGTGGAATATTTTCAATAAATTTCCAGTTCTAAAAATGCATTGTTGTTTTTTTTGTGTGTTTTTTTTTAAATTTCTTTATTTTTTTAATTTTATTCTTTAACATATTAACAGTGTTACATTTATTTTTCTGGTTAAAAATGCATTGTTTAATAAAATAGTAGCGTAATGAATGGATAGCAATATCTAATTCCAATACAAATAATTTCCAAGCGAAGTTTTGAATTTATTTGAACATTTAAACCACATTAATTTTGCTTTTATTGAATTTCCCCCTCTCCCCCCCCCCTCCAATTTATTTCAGTTCAACTACATTTGGTTATTGTAAAAAACTTTTGAGATTTATCCAGCACATAAAATTAACATAGTGTACTTTGAGTTTGTTTACTAAGTACAAGTCAAATAAACATACTAAATCAAATCCCACTTGATTTAGAACATTGAAAAAATTTTCAGAAAATTTGCATTGGAAAATTTTCCGACTCCAAATTTTCTGGAAAACCCACAGCACTGCTACTGCATAAGAGTAAATACATTATCTCAAATCACAGGGGAAGCAGATTGGAAAGAGAGCAGGTATGGAACAGGTAGGGAGATAAATCGTGCAGAACTAAGAGGTGAATAAGCTCTTAAGTGTTGGGGGGTTCTTGAAAGATTAAGGTGGCAGGAGTGCTTTGCTTGGGAGAGGCAGGGACCAGTAGTTGGTGGAGTGACTAATTCCTTCTTTGTGGCACCTGAGAAGGGAGGAGAACCTTGTGATAAGATGCAAAGTATTGAGTATTATAAGTCCATCTCAATCTCAGTAAGACTGAGTTAATATCGATTCATCATCACAACATGCCTGCAACTTGGGCAGCATTTTATCGTATAAGACATTTAAATGATTTCCTGATATTGTACAGCAGGCTAGAGGCAGAAATGGTCTTTGAGTTAGTGTTCCAAGTATTATGTAAAATTCACTAGCTAGTCTTGATGATGAAGACAATTTATTACTGCAAGACCGGTGGTGGTGGTAATCTTCAACATGTTTGGATGTGAACCTCATTGTATAGTTGTAATACAGGATAATTGTAATATAGATCATCTACAGTATCTGAATTGCATCATCTCTTTTGTTTAAGGTGGCTTTCTAGAAGATGACCATAGAAGATCTCCCAGATCCTTCCATAGAAGGAGATTCATTACTTGGAAGATACCAGTTCTTAATCCCCGGCTCTGAAACATCAGTTACATTTTCAGTTGCTGCAGCACCAATGCCTTCAGACTGTGGTATGTACATTTACAGAAAACAAGACTTTTTAGAGTGACTTTGAGAAAGTATGCAGTGACTCAAGTAGAAAAGAGGCTTTCTCCAAAACTAGGATATTGTCAAAACAGACCTTTTTACATTTTTTACCCTGTCCTTCTCTGAAGACTCAAGATTCACACTTCTGTTTGAAAATGTACCTTCTGTTCTTCTCAATCATACCTGAATATCCACCAGAGTATATACAGGCTTGCCTTTCATTAAAAAGATGCTATTTTATGTAGTCACCCTTGTAACCATTACTACATTTAAATGGTATCTTTTGCTGCTGTGTTGGGGTCCTCTGGTCACTTCTTTTCAAAATCAAGTACTTGGTTTCAGCAGTATTCATTCACCTTGAGTCTGCAGCTACAGGAGTAAGAATCAGTCATTGGTTCATTTCTCCCTGACACTTAAGGATTGTGCTTTTTATTTTATGTTTTAATCTAACAAAGGTTTAGAAACCCAATTTATGTACTGGTTTGTAGATCATAGCTGGTTAGTTGTTGTTGTTGTTGTTGTTGTTGTACTACACTCTTTGCTAGTTCCTATTCTCTTGGATAAGGATAGGTTTAGTTTAGGCTCCTAAATACTTATTAGCCAAGTTGGTCAGCCAAAATCTTGGGCAGTTGGAAGTAAACAGGAAAGGACCTTTCCATATATGATCTATTTGTGTGCATCCCCTGGAGTGTCCAGTTCAGGTGTCTTTTTGAGACAGACAATTAGTCTAGATTGGAGATGGGGAACCTCAGGCCCTAGGACCAAATGTGGCGGCTAGTCTTTGCACAGCTCCTTTTCAGTTCCTGGATCTAATTTCCATAAGCAAGCACTGAAAATTTGAGCTTCAGGTAATGGAGCTGAGATGAGGGCATGCACACAAGTATAGAGGACTGATCTACAGCACAGATCCATCATCTGGATCTTCTTCTTCCTCAGTGCACCCTTTTAAGCACTGCCGCCCCAACTTGCCCGTGGCCCTTGAAGCTTGCACTAATTTTTCAAAGTGGCCCCTTGGGAGGGAAAAGGTTCCCCACCCCTGGTCTGCATGTGGCCTTGGTCTGACCCAGTATGTTTTGACCCAGCGGGGCAGTTCGAGTGCAGGTGGTGCTTGACTTGTGCTGAAGCAGACTGATTACATCGTAGCTTGGCTTTGAAAGACTATGACATAGCTAGGGTGGCAGCGAGGGAAGCTGCCATAGCATCTGCAAAGTCTCATCCAGCTGAAATGTTCGTTGAAGAGCCTGGTAAATCTGGGCTGCCTCTGCCCGGAGACGGTCATTTGCTGCTCTCTGTGAAGAATTTATCACTCGCTTTGCTGACAAAATCACTTGTATTTGCCACGACTTGGGGTTGCTAGTTTGATGGCAGAGTCAGAGTTTGAGCTTTCGTTTGTTTTGTTTGTTTACTTTTTTTCTACCCTGCACCCTCCAGCTCACAGAGCAGATTGGGGCGGCTCACAAAACCTAAACCTAATAATAATAATACAAACAAATAACATACAGTTTAAAAATTCATTAAAATACTAAAAGGGCAGACCCCCCCCCCTCCCCAACCCAACCCACCCCCCCAGTCTCTCTCTCCAAAGGCCCAGCAGAACAGCCAGGTCTTACATTGTCTTTGGAAAGAGGGGAGGTCTGGGGCCAACTGGGCCTCCACCGGAAGGGAGTTCCACAGCCGTGGGGTGGCCATCAAGAACGCCCTCCCCTGTGTGGCCCCCTGAAAGACTCGGGGGACCTTGAGCAGGGCGCCCCCCGATGACCGCAGGGGTTGGTCCAGCACCCGGGGAGTGAAGTGGTCCCACGGATAGGTAGGGCCTAGGCCATTTAGGACTTTATAGACCAAAATCAATACCTTGAATCGGGCCCGGAAAACCACCGGCAGCCAGTGCAGAGAGTGGAGCACTGGTGTAATGTGCTCCTGGCGGCCCAGTCCTACCAGAAGATGGGCCGCTGCATTCTGCACCAGCTGAGGTTTCCGAGCCGTCACCATGGGTAGTCCCACGTAGAACACGTTACAATAGTCCAATCTAGAGGTGATGAAAGCATGGCTGATGATGGCCAGGTCAGAGACTGAAACAAACGTCCAGAGCTTTTGCACCAGATGTAATTGGCAAAAGGCACTCCTCGCCACAGCCTCCACCTGGACGTCCAGGCTGAGCTGCATGTCGAGAAGCACCAGACTCCGTACCTGGGATACCAATGGAGGGCGGACCCCACCAATAACAGTGGCCACCATCTCCAGTGCCTTACCCACCAACATCACCTCCGTCTTGTCGGGATTCAGCTTCAGTCGGTTAGTCCTCACCCAGTCCCCCACAGCTGTCAAACACCGAGTAAGCACCGAGACTGCAGGGCCTGGTGCCATGTATCCTGTATGTAGGCATATATTTTTGACCATTTGTGTTTCAATATATTGGAAATCAGAATTAGCCTCTCTGTATGATGACTTCCTAAAGAGCTGTCCTATAGTGACCTTTCTACTGAACTCTTGACCAGATACTGGAATAGGAGATGTAATTAGCAAGTCTGTCTCTTAAAGAAATCAACATTTTCTGTTGACTAGTTTCAAGATACGTGACTCCCAAGCAGGGCAGGAAGAGGCCTTGTTTGTTTGGAGTTTACTCATTGTTAATCCTATCTTTTATATAATAGCAAGCTGTTTTAGTATGTATTAATAGGTTTCTTACTATGTACTTTGAGAAAACTCTCTTTGTCAGCAGTCTTGACATGATGTCATTTTTAGCTGTCTTTCAAGCAATTTCCCTCTACAAGAAGGGAGAGGAGAAATGGATTTTTCAGAAACAGTTCCTTCCTTGGAGCTTTTCTCATATCCATCTGGCAGAATGGGGCAAAGGACTGGGTAATATATCCTATAAGCAGGGCTGGCCCCAGGCATGTGCCACATGTGCGGCCGCACATGGCCCTGCGGCCAGCTGGAGCCCCGCACTTGCCTGGCCGGGCAGCAGGCTGCAGCCAGATTCTCCCCCATTAAGTGATTCTTCCTCCCCTCCCTGGCTCCAGACCCCATCCCTCACCTGCCTCTGCTTCCTAGGACACCATCTGGCTGGGAGATAAGACTGTTTACAAACAGCTCTTCCCCATGTGCTGATCAGAAGGTTGCTGCCTTGTAAAGAAGGTTCTTCGAGATGGCTCCCAACATTCTCAATTGGGTTGTGTATGCTCACCCTATTCAAATAATAGACCACATGATGGTCTCGAGCTCCTCTAGTATAAAAGCACCCTCCCCCCTCTGAATGACAGTTCCTTTCAACCCTTTCTAGAAATATAAGAAAAGAATTCCATGCGGGGCTGGAAGGGTGGGTGTTGTATACAAGGTAGCAACCTTCTGTTCTTCTTCGAGTGGCTCCTCGCATGATATTTTTGCATGGCTCCGCCGGGTGGGGAGTCGGTGGGTGTGCCAGTGCATGGGTGGGGCATGCACACGGCTGCACACGCATCCCCACTCACCCACCACTCATCCACACCCACATAGTAACCACNTCACAACTGTCTTACTTATACTATCTTAGGTAGGAATTTAGGATGTAAAGCAATATCTATTCTGTCTTGGAAAATAAATCTGCAAATATGATTGAGATTATTATGGCTGCTATTTCATTAACTCTTCTTAATGAAGTTATTGCTAACAGGAATGCTGTCTTTAAACCCATAACCAGTTCATTTGCGCCCGCATACAATCAATTCATGTTGCCCCGTGGGCACAAATTAAATGGTTATGGGTGGGGGACAGCGTGAATTGATTATATGGGGGATGGAGCGCAAATGAACTGGTTATGGGGTGGGGGCAGCATGAACTGATCATGGGGTCACAACTGAACTGGTTATGTGTCTCCTTTCATGGCATAATGCGCTTAATAAGCTAGCTGCATTTTGGGTGTCTTGTGCATGTGATAGCAGCACCTCTGGACCGGTCGCACTGCATGCGTGCACAAGGCACAGGCGGCACTGGAAGCAAGAAGCAACAGGCCCTGGAGGCCAGACTGGCTAAGCTCACTCCCTCCTCCAGTAAGGCAGTGGATGCAGTCAGTCTCTGTGCCTGCCTCACTGCCCGCTTGGCTGCCCCTGCAGTGGAACCACTCCTGGGAAGTGGTGGTAGATGCTTGGCTGGGGAGTGGGGGGAAGCATTGGGAGGCCATGCTTCTCCATGGTTGCTCAGAGGGGTGGAGAATGGGAATCCTTCTTGTCCAGAGGGAGTAAGTTTTATGTAAATGTATACATTTGCATAATTAGGTGGGGCCTAATTATGCAAATTAGGCCCCGCACTAAGACTTTGCACATGGCC
Organism: Sphenodon punctatus; assembly: GCA_003113815.1. Classification (NCBI taxonomy): domain Eukaryota; kingdom Metazoa; phylum Chordata; class Lepidosauria; order Sphenodontia; family Sphenodontidae; genus Sphenodon; species Sphenodon punctatus. The sequence continues at coordinate 2,043,396 of QEPC01008081.1, forward strand.
TCACAAACCCTGGGGCCGGCCCTGCCTATAAGATGCATTGAGTCAACCATAGCAATAATACTCGGAGCATATGTTATATCTTATATATGTTAAGATCTTTGAACTTGTAACAAGAACTGTTCCTTGAACAGAAATGTCCTCTTAAAGTCATGTATTTTAACTGACACTGTTTCTTTGTACTATGTCTTTATTTGAACTTAAGTAAACTATTGCTTCATATTTTTATAATATTCTTAAGTCTCATAGCTTCATTTACAAATAAATTGTCTTTATGATACTTAGCTGAGCTGGCTGGCTTATTAGCAAAGTGTAAACTGCGTTTCCACATATTGGAAAAGAGCGTCCTATATCCAGACCAGATCGTGTCAGGCCTGGACCACTAAGTGCAAATTCCTTTTGAGGAAACTGAGGCACAACGCGACACTGGATGTGTTGGAAAAGAGAGATACAGCTGGGTGTCATCAGCATATTGATGATACCGCACGCCAAACCTCCTGATCACATCACCGAGGGGCTGTATGTCTACGTTGAACAGGAGAGGGGACAAAACTGAACACTGCGGGACTCCACACGAGAAGTATCGGTATGATGAAAAAAAACTCCCCAAGAACCACTTGTTGAATGGTTCCGCTCTTTCCTGACCGGTAGAACGCAAGAACAGTCCTGCCCACCCCTGCACAGTCCCGCAGGCCTGTTACCAACATCTCGTGATCAACTGTATCAAACACAGCTGAAAGATCTAATAGAACTAACAGGGTCGAACGACCCCGGTCCATTTCCCGGTGCAGATCATCTCGGTGCCATACCCTGACGAAATCACGACTGAGAGGGGTCCAGGTAACCGACGTGGTCAAGATGTCCCTGCAGCTGCTGAGCCGCTACCCGTTCAATAACCTTCCCTAAAAAGCGAAGGTTAGAGACAGGCCGATAGCCACTATCAACTCAACCCTTCTCTTCTGGCCAAGAATTAGTGGTTTCTCAGATGTCTTGTTCCTTTGTTTCCCTTCTGAGTATGGGCAGCCATCCAGCTCTTTCACCTGCTAAAAATGTCTTTTCATCTTGGAAGTGAGTCTTTCAGACTCTGTCTATATTGATCATTTCTGATCATGCAGTAACTAAAAACATTTAATTCTCATGAAGAATCTATAATATCAAATATGCAACATTTTGTGCCTGTTGTAGTAACACACTGGGATTGTTATACCTTACACACATTTTTACTTATACCATCTTAACTGGACCATGTCCTCAAGTCCACGGAACTACATTTTTGGTTTTCCATCAGCTGGGACGTAGAAAACTGTTCCTCACCTCCAGCATGAACTCTTGCAGTCAGACCACACAACAAAATTGTTGAATCCTCCATTACGCCATATTGCTTTTGTTAACTCAAGCTTGATTTAGAGAGGTTTTATTTCTGATGCTGGTATTTCTGGTTAGTGTATATAAAGTGACATTCAAGCTCTCCTAACAAGAACCCTCTCTGAAATTGTTGGTTTGATGGTCTAATTTTCAGAAACTGGCCACCTGCAGCACTTGCTGACCTCAAGAGAGAGAGGAAGGTTCTGAGCGCTTCTGGAAATCAGCTAGTCAAAGGAATGGCTGGTGCAGATACACTGGGGCCCATGCTCCTTTGTGCAACTGCATCCCTTTCTGCTGGGGTAGGCCTGTTCCATCTTCTGAACTAGGGCCTGTTTCAGTCTACGTGCACCCATGCAGCCAGGGAATTCCTTTCCCTACTGTTTCCTTCCCTATTTAGCTTGTCTGTAAACAGGCATGTGTCTTCTTGACTTCAATAAATGGTCTTTTGCAAACATTTCTACATATTGGCATCTATACTCGGGGTCAACACTAGTAAAGCTATACTGATTGCTGTCCTGCTGAGTCCCAAATGTAGAACAGGCACAAATTGTGTTGGGAAGTGGAGTCAAGATATTAAGAGGTTAAATTTAGTCTATATTTCAATCTGTTTGCCCATAAGACTTTGGAATTATTTACAACCTGGAAATATTTCAGTTTCAAAATGGGCATATTGTGATTCAAACCTGTTTATTTTTTATCCAGAGTTCTCTTTTTTCGATCCCAATGATGCAGCCTGCCAGGAAATTCTTTTCAACCCCAAAACATCGGTTTCTGAATTGTTTGCCATCTTAAGACAGTGGGTCCCACAAGTTCAACAAAACATTGATTTCATTGGGAATGAGGTAAGAAACTCTTTAACTTTCCTGAGCAGATACAGAGAAACTGCTCCTGTGTGTGTGTGTGTGTGTGTGTGTGTGTGTGTGTGTGTGTGGTGGTTTTGCAGCTTTTTTAGGCACCACTCCTATGGCAGAGGTTGCCTTCACTTGTCCTTGTGAAAGAGGAGGAAGGTTTTTAGATGACAGATAAGCAAGCTGAAGCAAGTATCTGCATGAAGGAAGCAGGGATGAGTAGCAGAATGAAACTCTGAAATTTGAGAAACAAGCTTAAGAACATAGGAACTGCCATTCTTGAACAGAATAATTGTCCATCCAGCCTAGTTTCTTGTCTCCTGCAGTGGCCAGCACCTGCCATTTTTACCCCTCCAAAAAACTTTAAAATTCTGACAAGCTAAAAAAAGGTTCATCTCTTTATACTTCGGCAGGGTTCTAGTCTTTTCCAGATAGTGCAGTATGCACTCTTTTTCCCCCTATAGTGTTGTAACTACTAACCTTTCCATTAAGGGTTGAAAACATGGTGGAAAGAGCAACCAGGTTGCTAAAACAATTTAGTTGGTTTCTGGGTTGAATTGTGCCTGGCACTTAAATAGTTAACTGTCTAGTACAGGTAAGTTAGCATTGATCTTGGAAGAAAGATCTCAAACGGTATGAAAGCAGGATAATATCTGTTTGCTAATATCCGTTTCATCTGTATGTAAAAATCTGCTCACCTGTTTGCTTCTGGAAACGTTTTAAGCAAGTGGGTGGAATTTTTACCTGCTGGGGACATGGCTCTCTTGCTTCTCATGAAATTGTGTGCAAGCCCCAGCCAGGCAAGAGGGGACTATCTTGTTCTGCACTGGCCAGCATGGGAAATACCTTCAATAATGATTTAATTAGCTAGTATGAATCCTAGTTCTAATGGGGGCTTGCCCTGCGGGTGAACAGGGGGCTCTCCTACTCTCTATCCACCAAGTGGTTGACAGGGAGCAGTAGAGGAACTCTAGCAGGGGCTCAAGTTGTTGTCAGGGTTCTATTGTTCCTCACCAACCAGTGGATAGATTGAGAGTAGGGACCTCCTTCTTTCTGAAGGCCCGAGACCCATCCCTACTCCCAAGGGATCAGCTGTTTGGCACAGAGCATCAGAGCTCGCCCACATAGCAAGTCCCTGCCTGGGGTTTGCTATGTGGGTGGAATGCAGCCCTCCTGCTCTGAGAACAAGAGTGCTATGCCCTACCTGCACTTCAAGCTCTGGACTGGGACTTGCAGTAGGGTTGACGCAACTGCCTGCCTTTTCCCCTTCCTCCCAAACACTGGTGAGTAGGCACCGCAGTATGCTTGGCTGGTGGGTGGGTTAGATATTTTTGCAGCCCTATCTATATGTACTGCTGAGCATTGTATAACTAAATGTGCATTGGTATGGTAATATACTTGCTCAGCAAAGCATCTTGCTTCATTATGACGGGACAGTAGCGCTAGATATGTGAAAGCAAGACTAATTAGATAATCTTTGTGCTATCTTTCCTGCAGATTCTTAAGAGAGGCTGCAGTGTGAATGACAGAGATGGACTGACTGACATGACTCTCTTACATTATACCTGCAAGTCAGGGGCTCATGGTATTGGTGAGTAAAGGAATTTGAGATGAAGAAAAGCCTTAGATCATGTAGTCTTGCAAATGCAAGTTTACTACTAGTAGTGCTATGTTACTAGCAACTGGTCTAAACCCTTCCAAATGCCACTTTATATGTAAGAGATGGAGACAAAGTAGTTCAAATACTATCCCAGGAGATGCTGGAACATATTCTGCTTGTTTGCCCAGCTTATGATAGGTGGAGGCAACCAGGTTCCTGAACCCCCCCCGGCAACCAGGACAGTAACTGTATGTGGTTGAGGGGACGGGGGCCCCTGTTGTTGTGAGCTGGGGGCCGCAGGCTTCTCTCTCCTCCCCCCCCCCCNTGCTCCCCATAACATGGGGAGCGGCCGGAGGCGCGTGCCGGGGGCCGCCCTTCGGCTGGGCAATGAGGCGGAGGTGGGAGATGCTGTGGGTTTCTATATCCTTTTGTGGGTGGTTTTGTTTGCTGATGAGGAAGAGGGTATGGCTGATTCCCTCCGGTGAGAGAGGGGTGGAGTCGGTTGAATTTCCCCTGGTGGCAGCAGGGGAATAGAAGGCTGAGTTGTGGGACTGATTGCCTGTTTGTGGGGAATCAGAGGAGTGGGTATATCAGTAAGGATAAAGGGGGGGGGATTTGTGATGTGATGATTTTGTAGTTGTTGTTTAACTTTGTGTTGTGCTGGGTCCCCTGTGTGGAATAACAAACTCAGGAATGTATTTTTTGATACGTTGTGAGCTGTCTCGAGTCTTTCTGAGAGAGTGCAGGGTATAAATAAAAGTGGAATGGAATATATCTCAGCTCAATAATTTCTGGTACGGGTCTGCTGGTGCGAAGTTTAGTGGTATATCTATTGCAAGATAGGGTTACCAATGCCACTATAAAGGTGACTAAGTTTCTTCACCAGGTGTTTCGAATGAAGAAGGCATTATTGAAAGGGTAGACTGCAGAACTGGGGTTGGGCTCTTTGGTTTACCCCAGTGTTTAAACTTAAATTTTATAATTACTGTATAATCATATTTTATTTGTCCTAGTACGGATCACTTTAATACGAAGTTTTATGTTTGATACAGTTTATATTTGGTTAATTTGTGTTAAGTCGTGCTTGGTTATTTTATTTTTATTTTGTTAATAAACCTATGTATATTATTGATTTTTGTTATATTGTTTTTATGATGGCATTTGTCTCTGTAAATAAAGTTTGTTTATAGTTTTTTATATATATAAAAACTATCTTTTACTGGCCAACTTCTGTTGGTAAGAATGTGCAAGCTTTTGGGCTTGCATACCTTCGTCAACAGAAGCTAGTCCAATATAAGATCATTTTGGATTACTTTGTCTCTATTTCTTACATTTGCAACAAACACGGTAACCACACTCTCTAGATTTTTATGTTAGTGACTTTTCCCGATGATGATAAAAGATGGTATAAGAATAATGTATGCATTAATACCAATTAAAAGTAAACTTCAACAGATTTTAGTTTGAAAATAGCTTTTCTGCTTAAAGCTTACGGTTAAAGAGGTGCAGATACACCATAGTTAATAACTGCTCTTTAAGTTGGAAATATGAGAGATTCTAGTCTCAGTAGCTGCTGTTCTATCAAAGTTACAATGAAGTAAAAGAACTTCTCTGCATTTCACAAACATCTTTATTAACCCTTTCTTTTTGCTGTAGTCTCAGTGGCCCTTCTTTACACTGAATTAAAAAAAATTATTTGACAAGACGAAAGGTAATAATTCTTAGCTTGACTGACCCTTAAAATTTATTTTATATAGCTTGGGTCTCATGACTAGTAGTAGTAAGGTTGGATATCTAGGTTTTGGGATACAATGTGTATTGGTCAGGTAGACATGTTGCACTACATAATTATACTTTTCTAAAGTAAACATTAAAACAACCTTTTAAAATTATCTGCTTTCCAGGTGATGTTGAAACCGCTTCCAGGTTTGCCTCCCAGCTTATTGAACTGGGTGCTGATATCGGTTTGCGTAGCCGCTGGACGAATATGAATGCCTTGCATTATGCTTCCTACTTTGATGTCCCAGAGCTTATTAGTGTTATTCTGAAAAATGCGAAACCAAAAGGTAGGTATTGGCAATCGTCAGTTTTTGTAGATAAACAATGTTCTAGTTCCCTTATTTTCATTAGCTAGTCTCTTCCTTTGTTATGTTAATTATGTAGGCATAATTTATGTATAAGGAGATGCAGCTCTGCCTTCTCTTTAGTTTGCTTATTCTGTTTCCTGTTAATTGAGTTAATTATTGAGATGCTTCAGTACATGGGCCAGGCTCTCTGGGTGTATTCCTTAATAGTTCCTTGGGATTGTAAAAAGGGGAGAGAGTATGAGAGAAATGAAGATACTGCCAATGATGCTTGTGAAGGGCTGTGATTAGAGAAGTAAAGGGCAAATATAGCTTGATTTTTATTCACTTCCTTTGTAGTTGCTGTCCTAATGAAAGAGCAGGTGTGGAGAAATAAAAGCACATTTGTTCAGTTTGCAGATTTCTAACTTTTGGTGATCTCTTTAGGAGAGGAACTGTGATTTTTCCTTTCAAGGTCAGGTTTTAGAGATCATTTTTGATGAGTGTAATAGTGAAAGCTGCATGTGTTGACATGTTCATGTATCCCTCTTTCACCTCTTCCTTCAACAGTTGGAAGTGTCGTCTCTGAAATGGTAGAAAGGGGGCAGTTTATGGA
>QEPC01008081.1:2049984-2088562 GCA_003113815.1 Sphenodon punctatus
ATATCAAAAGCGGCCGAGAGATCTAGCAGGATAAGAAATGTTGAACATCCTGTATCCATTTCCCGGCGGTCCTATGCAAACGTATAAAGGCTTCCTAATTTTTCAGAGGTTATGAGCAATTGCAGTTCTTGACTTATTTGATGTTGTCAGCTTCTAGTACCTGTGAAAAAAGGTGGTAGATGTAAGGAAATGTCGACTAGTCTAACCAGATGCGCGGAGTTGCACAGATGGATTTCCATCACAGACATTGGGGTTGATCGTAACACCCGTGCACCGTGCAAACCGCACACGTGCACTTTACGTGCAACTCCTTGTGGACTCTGCGCGGCACTAGTCCCCTCCCCCCAATTGGAGCTATGGCGCATGCACGAGACACACGTAAACTGCTGCAATGAAGTTGGGTTACGAGGAAGACTTAGTAGGTTAAATATTAAGAACATTTTTCTGACTTCAAGAATGATTGGGCCGGTGGACAAGTTGTCAAGGGAGGTTGTGGAATCCCCATCACTGAAGCTATATAAAAATAGTTTGGTGAAATCTCTACCATTGATGGCTTAGGTATAATTAATTCTGCTTTAGCTGATGGAGATGGACTAGATGACCACCTGAGAACTTTCATCTGTACAGTTCTTTGATCATGTTTATAATGTCCCTTTGTGGCTGGAAGTTTTTTTCATTTACAGTTGTGGTGATGCAAACATTTTATGTGATGTGAGTGGAATCAATAATGTATTAGCTAATAAAGTATAAAAACCAATTGAGATTCAGATTGGACTAGCTGCGAGACAATCAAGTACCTTATCTCTGCAATCTGATGTGTATTGCAGACTTGTTAGTTTGTAAAACATTTCCTATCATTACATTCTGCATATTTGGATCAACTAATATGATTATGTAAAAAAAAAAAAATATTGCGCATCAAAGTGATGCATATAGAACTATAGCAAGTAGTAAATTTGTTTAAATTTGCCATTTGGAGAAAGTGAGCAGTCCTTGCATGAACCCACAAGCTGCTGCTACACCATCTCTGATAGGTCTACAGCAGGAGAGGGGACCTTTTCCCTCCTGGGGGCCGCTTGGAAAGCTTGCACAACCCCCGAGGGCTGCAGAGAAGTTGAGGCAGGGTTGCTTAAGGGATGTACTCGAGGAAAGGAGGGCCCAAATCGTGAATTTGTGCCATAGAATTGTCCCCTCTCCTTGTTTGCATGTCCTCAGCTCTGCTCCCTTCCCTGGAGCTGAGTTTCTCAGTGATTGGAGGTAAGAACTGGATCCAGGGGCCAGATTCAGAAAGTAAAAAGGGGCCACATAAAAATCTGCTGTGCGCCGTGTTTGGTCCCTGAACCTGAGGTTCCCCACCTCTGGTCTACAGCCTCAGTTAGCAAACACAAAGAGGTGTAGGGAACTTGCAATTGGCATTTGCTCTGTTTATTTATTGCTCTTTTTGATTGCTGGCTGTATAATTTGAACTAAGTTAGTAGTGACTGAAAATCCTATGTGGAATGTGTTGGTGATCAGAACAAGTGTCCACATCCATAAATGACTCCTATGGCATCGGCACTTCTAGTCTTGACACAGAGGCTTAAGGACTGAGATTGTTCTCTTCTTCCTCTTCTTCTCTCCCTTGAAACACACTGTTGGGAAATTTGCATTATGTAGTTTAATATACCATTCCATTCTCCAAACTGTCAATCCAAGACTTTTCACTAACTCCTCAGCGTATCCTCAAGGTTGATATTTTTGGTATTGCTGTTGCAGCGCGGATAAGCAAACAGATTGACATAGGAGTAGCATGCGTGTTTCCCAAACAAAAAATAAAATGTATCTTAAACCTGGCTGGAAATGCATCTTGAATTTTCTCAGCCATAAATAAAAATGTAATTGTTGTTTTCCAGTTATGACTCTCTGTCCTAGGTGGTGGTGGTTTAGCTATTGGCTGTTTATCAGAATTGTATCGAATGCACAATAGAAATAAATTAGATTGATGCCATCAATATAAAGCTGTGATTAAGGATTATTTGCTATATAACTTCATCTTTCGTTAGGTTTTGCATCACTGACAAAAGTGCTGAAGGTTTAAATGTTAAAATAAAGTATAAAAATTACTATTAAAGATTCTGTTAATTATTTAAGTAACGTGCTTCCATTCTCATGTGTGTAATGTGTAATTCCAGATGTGGATGCCACCTGCAGTGACTTTGATTTTGGAACAGCTTTGCATATTGCTGCCTTTAATCTGTGTACAGGAGCTGTAAAGTCTTTATTGGAACATGGAGCAAATCCCGCCTTTAGGGTAAGGTGTTAAACCGCAGATGACCGCATAGGATGAATCCGTTTAAATGTTACTTAAGAAAACTAGACAAAAAGTAACATTCGTATGAGCGGTACTGTCTAAAAAAGCATTAGTTATTCATTTTGGAAGGTTTTCATTTTTGTGACCTTTTCATACCTCCATGGCTGTTTCCTTGTCCAAATCCAATTTGGTCAAAAGTCAGTTTAGACATGGTACTCTCTTTCCCCTTGATTCTCTTTCTTTAATGTCATGATGTCCTCTGTTCAAAAATGTATAGGTAGTAAACCATGACTCTCAAATGCTTTGAAATTATGTGTAATAGTTTCCACTTACACACACAAGCCCAGTGATTTGCCTCTCTGTGACCAATATGAAAGCTAGGTTCTGTGTCCTGTGGCTGCTTTTGTTAATAATATTGCTAATTTCTATAGTGGCAGCCATGTGCATGGTGCTGTTGGGCTACGATTATAGACAGATCCCTCCCCCAAGGGGCTTATGGTATGGACGAGAGAGAGGGGAGTATGGGGAGAGATGGGATACATTAATGAAGCGGAGATGTAGGTGCACATGTTTAGCTTAATTACAAGATGACGGGAATCATGACAGAAAAGAGAAGCATAGATGAGCTGTCTCTGTGGGTGAAGAGCTAGGGAAAGCCTGATGGAAGAGGCAGGTTTTTAGGAAGGACTGGAAGATGAGGAAGGAGAGAGGAAAGTGTATGTGCCTGGGTAGAGAGTTCAGGCACAGGAGGTACCATGGCAGAAGGAAGTAGGAGACTTGGGGGCAGGCAAGAGTGGTGGCAGAGGAGGAATGAGGTTCCTGGGTGGGAAAATAGAAGATGAGAGCAGAAAGGTAGGGAGGAGCAAGGCCATGAAGAGCATTGAAACTGAGAACAAGGAGTTTGTGCTGGGTGTGCGGTGGATGAAGTTGCCAGTGTCGAACAGAAACGAGAGGGTCATGGAGTGGAGAAAGCCAGTTAGACGTAGGTTGTAGTGCAATCAAGGCAAGAAATGATTAGAGCATTGACTAGAGTCTTGGCAGTGGGAGTGGTTAAGGAAGGGCCAGATTTTAGTTGTTCAGGATAAAGCGACAGGCTTAAGCAAGGGACTGAATCCGAGATGGAAAGGGAAAGGAGGAGTAAAAGATGAATCCCAAGCTACGTGCTTGGAGAACGGGCTGGACGGTAATACCATCAATGGACCAAGTAAAGACAGGAAAGACGGCTTATGGAGGAAAACCAGGAGTTCAGTCTTGGACAGTCATGGAAGGTGCTAGTGAGACATCCAAATGGAGAAGTTGGAGAGACAATTAGTGATGCGGGACAGGGTGGGAGTGGAAAGAGAGCATCATCAACCTATAGTTATGTAGGCCAGTCACACAGACACTCTAACACCGATAAAATGGGTGTTACATTTTATTATACATTACAGGGCAACGCTGCAGCCCAGCAACATGGGCTCTTTTCACATGAGATGCCTCCACCCAGTTTTGCTGGGTGGAGGTGTGTGTGTAAATGCACAGAACTTCACTTGCAAAAAGCTAAATTAAATGTATTAAGGTGGAAAATGTAGAAACTAAAGCATACTTTTTTGAATGCTGCCTTATGTAAATCCCATCCAGTAGGTTTCCCCCTCCATGCTTTTTCTTTAAAAATAAACAAAAACCAAATTCCAAGATCAAATACCTTTTTAATCAATAACAGTTTTTTGTATTAAAAAAGGTTCTATAATGGAAATGATGATGACACTAAATACAATAACAAAAGTGGATTGATGAAATTTTAAATAAGGGGGGCTGTGTTAACTTAGTATTTTAGTTAATCCTTGATCTCATTTATTTAAATTTTGTTATTAGTAAATACTTAAAAACCCAATGTCGGAATCTGAAATAAGTCATTTTTTGTGAAACAGAAAAATCTATCAAATTTATGAAAAAAATATTGGATGTTGAACAATGTTGATGATTATAATGCTGTCAGATTAATCTGATATTGATATATCAGTGGGACATGCACTAAATTGGAAGGCAGCCTAGGTCATCAAAAAATTGCATAGCACCCGGATATTTTTACCCCTTCTGCCCCCCTCAACGACATGATAATTTAAACAGTTTCTCTGCAGTTTGATTGTTTTACATAAAGACAGATCTCTTCTTGCATTTGGATATTTCACTCAGTAATGTATGCATGAATCTTCCTCACTTTAACAGTGAGGAAAGACTTATTACTTGGGGTACTTTACATTTGAATATTTATGCCATGATAAAATTAAAGTCTCAAACCTAGACCTGGGCAGATGTTAAACACCTTTGAAAATAATGTGCCCACTTAAGTGTTTAGGTAGCTATCCGTAGACTCTCATGTTTTGAGGGCGAAATGTTCATTGTAGGTGACCAAAAAAAGCAGGTATGTGGATTTAAAGAACATTTATCAACTTTGTTCCACCCCAATTTGATTTGTCTTAACTCATACTCTCACTTCTTCCCATTTTTGTTATATAGAATGAAAAAGGTCAGATCCCTGCAGATGTGGTGCCTGATCCTGTAGATATGCCATTGGAGATGGCAGATGCAGCAGCAAGTGCTAAGGAAATCAAGCAGATGCTGTTAGATGCGATACCTCTATCATGTGACATCTCCAAAGCCATGCTTCCTAATTACGATCATGTTGGTGGCAAAGCCATGCTTATATCACTTGGCCTGAAGCTAGGAGATCGTGTTGTCATTGCTGGGCAGAAGGTACAGTGGGGTGAAGTGTAATTGCACAGGTAATCCCTATGCAATGGTCTGTGATGGGATGGGACCATGAGTCACCATGGGGGTGCAGCTATTTTGGGTGAATCCGTAGTGTGGTGGTGTGGATGTGTTCTGTTTATTTTGTTCAGTTCTAACTACCTAGCCATGCTGCTACTCTCTCCCCCCCCCCCGGGGTTCTGTGTAATTTAGATTCTTGTCATGTTCTTGTTGCTAGCTGCAAAGCAAGAACCCCCTTCTCCCTTAAAGGTTTGGCACATGATGATTTTGCAGCACAATAGAGTGTATAGCTGCATCCTGGTTAGGGAGCAAATGCTCTGTTTGCCTTACAGCAACACTAGGTGCATGTTGGAGCAGGTGGTGGTCCCTTAAAGGGTAACCCGCTTACAACTTCTGACCTGCCTCTTTCAGAGGTTGTAAGAGCAGCATGCTTTGAAACCCAGTCAGTCTCCAGCCAGCTTGAACCAGGTTGGGAGCTCTGGTCATGATGGTTCACACAGAGAGCTGTCTGGGATTCTGTTGGAAGGCCCAAGGCTAGGTGCTAAGGAGAAGGCTCACCTTCAAATCTATTTAGCTGTGAGCCTATCGTGAGAATTGCATAAATGTGAAAGACAGGCTTGTTGTGTAACATGAGCTAGAGCTGTGCACTTGTGGGCAAATAAAATGCCATGTGTAGAGAAGGTACTGAATGGCATGGCTGATTCCAGGCTAGATTCTGCAGCAGCTTAGGTCAGGTTGGCCACCCTGTTATGCAGTAGGGTTGTGCGAACACCTGGGGGTTCGGGCCCCCTGAAACCATTCGGGGGGGGACCCGGCTTTCCCTCCCTCCAGGCTGCGCGGGTGAAAGGGGCTCTGGAGCTCAGCTTCCCCCCCCCCCTTGCGCAGCCTACTAATTTTTTTATTTTTTTTAAAAACCCCACCCACCCCAGGAACCCCCTACCTAGTGGCGCCGGGGCTATGGCCCCGGGTCCCGCAGCGGGCCCAGGGCCCGTGGCACAGGTGACCGGGTCAGGTGACCCGGAAGGCCTAGTAGAGGCCTGAAGTGCTCCGCAGTGCCGCCGGAGCTGGACCGACTGCCACGGGACCTGGGGATGGAGCCCTGGCGCCACTAGGTAGGGGGGTCCCTGGGGTGGGTTTTTTTTAAAAAAAAATTTTTTTTTTAATAGGCTGTGCAGGGTCGGGGGGGAGGTGAGCTCCGGCACCACTTCCACCCGCACAGCCTGGAGGAAGAGGAAACCGGGTTCCCTCCGGCCCGAATGGGTTCGGAACCCAAACCTGGTTCGGGGGGTTTGTGGACGGGCCGAACACCCCAAGCTTGGCCCGAACCAGGTTTGCACATCCCTATTACACAGTATTTTTGAGGGTTGGGGGTTTCTTTTACTTGGGAAGCTTGAAGTAGATTTCAAAGCCTGTAATGTGTGACAATAGAGATGTGCAGACAATTGCTTCTGGAGAAGCAGGTAGTTAGGCAAATCTTTTGTGCAAATGTAAAAGTTCATGCTGGTGAAACTTTCACCAGTGAATGAAAAAGCAGTTTTGGCATCTGTGCTGTTTCTGCAAAGCTTTCTCAGCAGCCCGCCATAATGGATGTTTTAGACGAGCCTCCCCACCCATCATGCATGTTGCAGGGCTGCATCGGCATCCTACGTAGCCCTGCAACAACATGCATGATGGATGGGGTGTCACTTGTCTAAAAACACCCAATGCGTAAACAAGAACTAGTTCTTGAATAGTATTGTAAGAAGTGGATTTAAAACACTGGTGGGGTTGCTAAATGCCCATTACAGGATCATGTGTGTGTGCTGCTCTTCTAGGGTGTCAGAACCAAATATGTAGACTTAATCTAGTTGCTATTTCCAGAAACCAGTAAATCCTAAATTTAATTTTGCTTAGTCTTTAATAACCTAGTTTCTCTGGTGCATTGCAGCTAAAATGTTCTCTGAGCAAACACTGGTATGTCCTGAGAACGGTAACATGATACTAAAGAGAAATGGATTTAAGTTAAAGCTCTAGCTCAAATTTTAGTAACTTGAAAAGGCTGCACTGTCACATTTCCCCAAATTACTTTTATTGGAAAATTGTTATGTAGGTGGATGCGTTTGGGTTGTCCCCCCCCCCCCCCCCAATATTTATTTGCAATTGGACCACTAAGTGTTATGCTTTTTGTTGGCATATACAGCTAAAATTTAAAATCTATAATGTTGGGGTTTGGAGGACTAACTGCTGGGCCCACACACCCCTCCTAGAAATGGGACACTCCACCACCCCTGAATTATAAAGTACTTTTTTGACATTGCAGTTGACCAGTCAACATGTTTTTGGTAACATCATTTACTTAAAAGAAAATTCATTGCAAGGAACTAAATATTATAGGCTTGGGGCTGTTTTAATCTGAAAAGATGTTATTAAGGTGCTGCTTGTCCAACAGATGGGCAGAAGCCACATTTGTAGTGATGCAGAAAAAGATATTCCATAGTACAAATGATAGTAGTTCCCAAATGGTCTAGTTAGAGGTGACCTTTAATACACACCCTTTTTTCTTCTAATATGAAGAAACCTAGTGTGTCATGTTCCCTCAGATTTAAGCATCCTATAATAATTTTGCTAGCCCACAAAATAATAGACTAAACCTGAGCAACTGAGAGAGGAAGAGACTTTAAAAATAAATTTTAAAAAACAAATTTTTTTTTAATACCGTTATAAATTCCCAATCTCTAACCTCTAAAAATCTGGGAAAAAGAAGCATCTTTAACAGTCCAGCACCTTGCCCTTTCTATTTAACCAGTCCCCTGCAGTCGTATGGGACTGTTGATGTTTTGTTCCCTAAAACTAGACATGTGCTCAAAATATTTTTCTGAATTGGGGTTGTAATAGATAATGATACGCCCCTATTCTCTGCTCCCCTCAGCCTTTTGCTGATTATTTGCCTGTTTGTGGAAAATTTATTCATATAGATTTTTTTTATCCCACCCTATTCCTTAAGATCAGAGTGGCTTACAAATCTTTAGCTTATTAACTGTAACACCAACTATCATCTAATTAACTTGGCATTTAATCCTCACAACAATCTTGTGAGATAGGTTAGGCTGAGAGATTTGTGACTGGCCCAGTGTCACCCAGTGTGTTCATGGCTAAGATGGGACTTGAACCAGGGTCTCCCCCTACTGCCTGGTTCAAGTACTGCTGTCTTAGCCACTACACCACACTGGTTCTTCATAACAAATGCTTCTTTTGATTAATTTAAGAGTCTAGATTCAAGTAAATTACTGCCTGGCAGTTATGAAAGAAACGAGACTCAGTCCTCAAGGGAGTCTGCCAAGTTCACATTTCTCTATCTGTGCGTTTAGTCAAGGGCATCGGGGAAGACAGGCATACACGCAACATTGTCCTCTTTTAATAGTAAATGTTATGTCCCTGTTTAATGCTCGCTAGCTGGGCATTTTTTTTTTCTTTTCTCCCCCCACCCCCAGGTTGGTACATTACGATTTTGCGGCACAACAGAGTTTGCCAGTGGACAGTGGGCTGGTGTAGAGCTGGATGAGCCAGAAGGAAAGAACAATGGAAGTGTTGGAAAAGTCCAGTATTTCAAGTGTGCGCCAAAATGTGGTATAGCTTTGTTTTACAGACACTTTTTAATAAATGTTTTTATATATATATATATATATATATTAAAAAAGAACTTGGTTTGATTTAGATCTGTCCTCATACACAGCAAGGATCTCTGCTCTTAAAAAATTCTGATCACACTTAATGTTAAGGGTCCATTCCTGAACACCCTGTAGTTTGAAGGGTTTATAAATATAAACAAGTCACAGATAACAAGTCATGTGCTTATAGATTCCTCACTTTGTTTGGCGCAAAATGGCTGCCATTAACCCCCAAGTAACTCGTGCTTATAGATGGTCGCAAGCAGATTTGTATTTTGTTCAACACTCCGTGGCCACAGTCAGTCATCCACCTTGTTGGACACTTATCGAAAGTGGGGTAAGGCTGCCCAAGTCACGGTACAGCATCACTGCTCATGGACCCGGTCCCGATCTGCCCCACAGCGAAGCGGGCACTGTCGCCATTCCTGCACGACCATGTTGCAGCGGTGGGTGAGAGAGTTGGGGTGTGTGGGGGGGTGTCGCGGAGCTGTGCACCCTCCCCAGGACATGGCAGCATGGCTGACAGCGGACCACCTACCTGATTTTCCTGCGGAGGGTGGACTGTGTGCCCCAAAGTGTGGCGGCTGTGATTGCCCTCCCTGAGATACGTGGGGCATTGGCCACACCTGGGTCATCTGGCTGCACCCAATATGGTAGTTCTTATGGCACCATTTCCCATAAGTGTGAATGTATAGAGTTCATCTCTGAGGACTTTAGATTACAGGTGGGTAGTCTGCATTTCTCTAGAACGCAGTCTTTTTTTATCTTCTCTCCACAGGTATCTTTGCACCTCTTTCTAAAATAAGTAAGGCTTCCGATCACAAGAAGAATGTAAAAAGCCCTTCAGCACGGTCTTCAAATTTTGTCAAATTCACGAAAATTGATGTAACACATGTAACTTCCAAAGTGAATACTGGTAAGGCACTTGGGCTTTAGTCAGACACTTTTTTTTAAGGCAGGTAGCATGCATGAATGGTCCTTAGTTCGAAATCAGTTCTTCACATCTTTACTGAAAATCTTACTTAAATTTAATTGTCTCCTTTGTAGTGAGAGAGTATTCTGAAATTTGGTAAAGATAAGCTATTCATTAACCTTTTAGAGGTCTTTGATCTTGAGCATCTGCCATGCTTGTTGAAATCACTGAACATTACAGTTGCTTTGAGCTTCAGAATCTAGCCCAGGTACAAAAGAGTCTGACACGAACTCCCTTTCCCCTACATGGTGTGGTGTTACATTACTTAGCAGGCGTGTTTATACTTTCACATTCCCTTGTAGATAATGTAAAAGTCATTCTTGGAGGTAGGTCATGGGGCCAAACATGCCATAGATCAGTTCTGGCATGGTGGTAGCTGCACCGTTTCCCAGGTCTTGGCTCTGATGAAACTTAGCTACACAAACTACAGTATGTGAAACAGCCTTACATTGTTTGATATTGTATAGTATTTTCAGCTAATTAACACCAAGCCATATTTTGACCTGGGCATGATGCTGTAAAAACAAGGAAAACAAAATAGATTTAGACTGTACCTTTTATATGCAGGAATGGGGAACTTGTTGCTTGAGGGACAAATCAAACCTGTGGCTGCAAAATTCTTTTCTCAATCTGGCTCATGGATCCAGTCCCTGCCCTCAATCACTGAAAGAGTGAGCTCAAGGAAAGGGACTGGAGATGAGGACATGTATTCCAAGGACAGGGAATTGAACCATGGCAAAGATTAATAAATGGGGCCTTTCCCTTTTGTCTGCCATCCTGAGCATACCCCTTAAGCTCCCCACCACAACTCCTACCCAGCCTGCACAGATTGTACTAATTTTCAGAGTGACCTGTGGTAGGGAAAAGATTCCCCATCCTGATAAGTGGCTATGTTTAAAAGATGTCTCTCCCCTTTCTTGTGTATCCTAGATCGTAAACCTCTCAGGACAGGGAGCATTGCCTAATGATTGTTCAGTGCCAGGTACATTGCTGACACTGTATAAATACTTAAGAGTTATAATAAAATGCTGTTAAATGCCAATTTTTAACACACCCCCTCCTTAGAACTTCAATTCCTGGCCAGCTATCGGCCAGTCTCTAACCTTCCCTTTTTAGGGAAGGTTATTGAACGGGTGGTGGCCCAACGGCTCCAGGGGCATCTGGACTGCATCGGTTTCCTTGATCCCTTGCAGTTGGGCTTTCGCCCAGGTTATGGCACTGAGACTGCGCTTGTAGCCTTGGTTGACTCTCTCTGCCGGGAGTTGGACTGAGGTCGGTCCACCCTGCTGGTTTTGTTAGATCTGTCAGTGGTTTTTTACACTGTTGACCATGAGATGTTGGTGACCTGCCTGTGGGACCGTGCTGGGGTGGGCATAACCATTCTTGAATGGCTCCGCTTTTACCTGGCCGGTAGAACTTGGCATGTGGTACTGGGGGATTTTACATCTTCCCCCGGGAACTCACGTGTGGAGTCCTGCAGGGATCCATTCTGTTCCCTTTCCTGTTCAACGTTTACATGCAGCCTTTGGGCGAGATCGTGAGAGTATTTGAAGCTGGGTGCCATCAGTACATTGATGACACCCAGCTGTACCTCTCGTTTTCACCTGACTCAGGTCCGCAGTCTCAGTGTTTACCCAGTGCCTGGCTGCAGTGGAGGATTGGATGAGGGCGAGCCGTATGAAGCTGAATCCCGATAAGACGGAGGAGATGGTGGGAAGGGGCGAGGGAGTAGAGGCCCCCGTTGTTGGGGTGCGTCCCTTGTTTGCCCCAGCTTCAGAGCTTGGGTGTGCTCCTCAATTCACAGCTCCACCTGGATGCCCAGGTGGCGGATGTCCCAAAGAGTGCATTTTGTAAATTACACCTGGTTCACTGTCTTTGGCCTTATATCTCAGACTCTGGTCTGGCCACCGTCATCCATGCATTAATCACTTTGAGATTGGATTTCTGCAACGCACTCTACGTGGGGCTACCCCTGGTGATGACCCAGAGACTGCAGCTGGTGCAGAATGCGGCGACCCGCCTCCTGACGGGGACAGGCCACCAAGAGCACGTAACTCCAGTGCTCTGGTCACTGCACTGGCTGCCTATAGTCTTCTGGGTCAGATTCAAGGTGTTGGTTATTATTATTTTAAAGCCTTATATGGCCTGAGCCCTGCATACCTACAGGAATGCCTCACTCCTCAGGTCCTGGATCGGCCCCTGCGGTTTTCTGCAGATGCCGCCTTGGAAGTCCCCCCTGGTGTCCCCGAAGGGCATTCTTTGAGAGGGCATTCTCAGTGGCCGCACCTTGACTGTGGAACTCCCTCCTGGCAGAGGTGCGCCTCTCTCTGGATCTTCCCTCCTTCCGCAGACAATGTAAGACCTGGCTCTTTTGCCGGGCATTTGGTGAGGGAGATGGGTAGTGGTGGTGGGGTGGCTCTTTTGGAAGGGTGGGCATATTGGGTTATCCAAACCAGTCTGTTGTATTTTAATAGTTTTTAAAAGTTTTAATTGTATTTTTGTACTTATGTTTTTATCTTTTGTTGTATGCCACCCCGAGCTGCCATTGGCAGGAGAGGGCGGGTTATACGTTGTACATAAAACTTAAATTTTAAGTTTTAGCAACTTTTGAACAAGTCTGAAACTAACCTGTGGATCTGTAACCCATGTACTAAAATAATGTTTCATTCGAGTGTTCCCTCTGTATTTTTTTCCCACCCCAATTGTGTAATGTGCACTTGTTTGTGCACATGCATATTTCATACCCAAGTTTCACCCTCTTGGATATGCTGGGGAAAATGCTTTGAAAAAATGATTAGCTGGAACATTGCTGCAAACTCCTGCTATCCAGCATCCTGTCCCTGTACGACAGCCTGTACATACTGTGCTTGTGTCTCGGGCTCCACGGTCTCAGCTAGGCTAGAACTCTAGGATGGGGAGTAGTGAGGTTTCGTGATGAATCAGAAGGTATGAGAGAGACTATGAGATCTGGGGAGGTACTGTGCAGCATGGCAAGAAAATAGGGATCAGCTGAGGCGCTACCCAAGCCTCCAGTCTGGCTCCAGTAACTGCTGAGGGTGAGGAGGGAAAGAGGCAGTATTGGGCTTGGAGGCCAATGGCCAATTAGACATGAGCTTAGTCTTGTCCATTCCAGCTTTGTTTTCTTCCCTTTCTCCCTCCCAGTCTTGCATAGCAGCGGCTGCCCGTGGAGAAGGAGGGTTGTGCAGGGACTCTGCACCCAAGCATGCTGCATGCAAAAGATCATGCTTTGCTTGTCCCGTTTATGTCTTTAGAGTCTGAAACTTTCAGGGTGAGGAATGTCTTTTACTGTGTGTGTCTAGTGTGCAAAATGGTAGCCTGATGATGATTGGTTGATTATGACCGTGTTAAATTTGTTTTTGACTTACTTTTTTCTCTCTCTGAATTTTGACCTATTGGACTTATAAAAGCCACCCACCTTCAGTATTGTAGGTGGAGGGGATACAAATTGCCATATAATTATTCTTTTTGGCATGCACACATTACATGATGGGGTGGTGGAATAAAGATTCTGGTAGCACTAGTTTGGGGCAGCCTGATTCCAGCATTTATAATAACAAGTGTCTTGTAGTTCTTATATCCTTCTATCTTGCATCATGTGTAAGTGTATGACATGTACAAGAGTATGTTACTAAAACATAACCAACCGCTTTATTTTCTCTGCACATCTAGTCCTTTGAATTTTTTGGAAGATTTCTCTGTCTCACTCTGTCCCTTCGTTTGAAACGAACTGTTTGTGTTGTTTAATTTGGGTAATTACATTTTGTATTCAGAAGTGGCATGCTCCATAAAGCTGAGGATAATTTTGAAATGCCTTAAGCCTAATCATGTCAATTTGCAGACAATTAGCATAATAACCAAGCTGTTTAGCATGATGTGCAAAAACCTGTCACATTGCATAAAATGGGTCACTTTAGTAAACCAATTTTTTACTGTTGTGTGACCCAAGCGATGTTTGTTTTCTATCAAAGTTTCTTAATTTGGCTTTTTGTCCACACAACGTTGTGGGCTATAACAGCGGCTTATTACGATTGATACGTTTTTATTTTTATTTTTTAAAATATCTTTCCTAAAAGAGGGTTTTTTTGTTTTGGCTTTTGGTCAGAAGCAGTATGTTCATCATGGATGCATCTCTTATGTGACACAGCTGTGCCTGGTTGTCTTTACAGATCCCCAAACTTGACACTTGCTATGGGTAAAAGGCAGAGTAGATGATGTACCTCCTGCCCAGTAGGGCGTTTGTGCATCAGCAATGTGCAGTGAGAAGCAATTGTCAGATATTTTTATGCCGAAGGGCTATTAGACTAAATGTGACTGCTTGAATCACTGCTTAGAGTGGTAGGATAAAGCTGCAAATTCCACTCCATCCTATTTTTTTTAGTATGGAATTTAAATGTCTTTGTTCTCTTAATTCCCAGCATGGTAGCTGTTGCAGGCTATGGGAAAGCACATTTTCTGTAAGCGTTGTAGAATCCAAATCCTAACTACTCTAAAGTTATTTTAAAACATGCTTTTTTTGTGTTTGATTATTATATTGGTGGGAACTACTTACTATCCCATAGTCCACCAAATTCCATTAATAATGGCCTTACTAGGATTTTCCCTTAAGAAACATTTTGGTATAAGCACATCTCTGAATACATTTCTAATTTCTCTCCATGCTGATATTTAAAGTAGTTAATAATTCATTTTTCTAGTGCCCCCCTCCCCTCCTAGCATGGCACTTGGAGCACTTCTCAGAAAACAGTATTATAAAAATTTAAAACAATTCAAAACAGTAATAAAATACTTTGATAGGGGATGTAAAAAGGGAGGACAGAGTACAATTAAGGGAACCAGCAGTGGATCCTAAAAGCACCTAGAAAATATGTTTTCAGTTACTTTTTGAAGGTTAAGGAGGGAGGAACTGAGATGAACATCCAGAGGGAGCGAGTTCTACACTGAGGGCCCGACACATCAAAAGTCTGATCACTCGCTGACTTCAGGCACAATGCCGGAACCCCCAAACTGCGGGTGGTTCCTGAGCGCAGATACCCATCAGTGTGAGACTCTAGAAGTAGGTCTCAAATATAGCCAGGGCCTAAACCGTTCAGGGCCCTAGAAATCAGCAGCACAATCTTAAACTTAGTCTTCCGCTCCACAAGCAGCCAATGCAGAGAAAGCAGGGAGGCTGTAATATGATCACGGCTGCTCAAATCAGTAAGTGGCTGAGCTGCCGCGTTCTGAACAAGCTGCAAGCGACATGTAAGCAGTGCTGGTAGCCTGTAGAAGAGGGAATTGCAGAAATCCAGCCTTGTTGTCCCCAGGGCATGGGTGACTCTCTGGCAAGATCAGCCTGGGATAAATAAGGGTGTAACTTGTACAAATTGCATAACTGAGAAAAGCATTTACGAACCACATCCGACACCTGTGTTTTTGTGGACAGAACCTGGTTGAAAATGACACCCAAGTTCTTTACCTAGCCCAGTATCTCCACTTGGATCCCATCCACATACAGGGGCTTCTGCACATTTGAGGGCAGCCAGCACCTCCATTATAAGGTGGAGTTAACGATGCTTCTCATAAAGGTACCACTGCCTCAATGCTTGCCTTCAATAGCCAGGATGGGCACAGGGTGGAAGTACATGTGGTGGGTCTCAACAATCCCAGCAGTGCACGGACTTTGTCATCAACCACGTTAAGCTCAACTAGCAAAATGCAGTCCCCAGGGACTCCGCGGCTCTCCACATCAAAAGGCCCAACGAATCTCTATCTTCTCTGCAAAGAACATCGAATACATTAATAAATTAGTACCAAAATTATACTCGACAGCTTAGACTAAGAGTTCAGCCCTCTTCTATTAAAATCAGTGGGAGCTGAGCCATTGACTCAATGACAGGACAGTGCCTTAAGCCAATAGGTGAAGTTAACTGAAAATGAATAAAATTTGCCTTTATGGCTGCTGCGAACAAGAATAGCTGTAGAGTGTTGGTCTCTTCATTTAATCATGGCAGATAGTATTTTATGAACATGGAATAGCTGGTCTACAAATCTTCCTTAAAACAGTGATATTAGTTTGTGTATATTTCATTACAGTGTTGATATACGTTTTATAGCACTGAAAAGAATATAAATAATTTTCTAGTCAGGCATAAAAAGGTACTTGTCAGGTGGGGGCTTGCAGTGGTAAAGGGACCCAGGACTCTAAAAATCCACTTACCAGCTGAAAAAGCATATCTGCCAGAGGTGAGTGGATTTATATAGCCATTTCATTTAAGGTGATGTTGGCATTATTCCTTTTTTGAGGCAAATACACTTTATTGAGTTGAAACATATTTTACAAACCTGTGCATACACTGATGTGAAGGGGTTAACACTTGAAAGTTTTTATACCAATACATATTTTTGAAATAATAGTTTTGAGTCCTCTTAGGGTGCGAACTTAAACTTAAACCTTTGATTATTTTTGTGTGTGTGTGTGTGTGTGTGTGTGTGTGTTAACTCAAAATACTTCAGCATAAATGCTAGCATTTGGCAAGTATTTTAGAATACGACTTGATCTAGAGCATTTTAGAATATCTGGGGCTTAACATTATAAGTAAATTATCTTTATATGTACAAGTTAGGTAAACACTAAGGTAATCCTGTCATACTCTAGCAGGTAATACTCTGTTTAAAGCCACAGGGGCAACACCTGCTCTACATGTTTGCCTTCCACTAATTTCACACCTAGGATAATGGGGTTCTTTGGTGTGTTACTGGGATATTTAGAACCATAACCCATCATAGCCAGAAGAGAGGGCCTGCTTCTCAAGGCTACCAAGTTATGGGACAGGACAGGTTGCATTATCTGTGGGGTGGGGTCACAGTCTCAAGTGAGATTGATATGCTTCTCATGTCTTTGTTGCACTCTGAAGCTATGGCATTATACTTAAGTTTCAAAATGGGATCCCATGAGCAAACATTTTGGGAACCCCTGGGCTAGATGAGTCACAAGCCAGGCAGGTGGAATTTAAGGGAGATGCTTACTCTTGTGTAGGCCTGCACCTAGCAACTCCCTGAGAAGGAATGTGCCCAGGCAGGGGGCACTGTTTTAACTATGAAACCCAATGACCCTGCCTTCTGGGAGCAGCAATAATGAAGGAGTTGAATTCCTTTCCTGGGAGGCTGGGGCTGACTTTCTAACATTCCAGATTGAGGCAGGACAGTTGTGCCTTGAGTGCTAAATTCTGCTGCCATGCCTGCAGTTATCATGGTCCTACTGATGATGATGATGATTGATGATAGGTGTGTCCAGCTATTAACCTTGGGACATGGTCTTCAAAGTTTTGAATTGGAATCTCACTTCCAGTGACTGGTTTCTAATATTTTATTTATTTATTGGAATTTATATGCCACCCTTCCCAAGCCTCAGGGTAGCTCACAAACAATAAAAATAGATAAAACATATAAAAAAATACCATTAAAACTCCCAACCCTCACCATAGACCTTACCATTTCTACTTTAAACCTGTTATGCAAGGTTAGGAGATGTTCCCTTGTTTTCAAAGTAAACTAACAGCTGGCATGTGCACAGTAAGAAATGGAAATCTGTATTCTTAGCATGGCTGCCCTGAAGCTTTAGCTACCTATTCCGTGCTGGTGCCATGATCTAACAAACACTAATCAGCAACATGCAAAACTCTAGTGCCTGAATTATCCTTGCTCCACAGAACCCACCGGCACCATCGCTGTCCCCCCTACCCAAGGCATCATCAATATGCAGTATTGATCTGCAATATGCAAAACTCTAGTGCCTGAATTATCCTTGCTCCATGGACCCCACAGGGCAATTCATATAGTTCAGGCACTGAATTAAATTAAAATTAAATTAAAGTTCAGGTACTGAATTAAACTTAGTGCCTGAATTATCCTTGCTCCGTAGGCCCCACAGGGGGCACCATCGCGGTCTTTCCCTCCCTCCCCCCCAAGGCATGCGGCTTGGGGCAGGGACACTAGGAAAAAGGGGGGGAAGGGGTGCGGGATAGTTGGAGAAGGCGGGACCTGTGCGTGCAACAGGCTACTCCAAACAGACACTGGCACATGTCTTGCTGGACCCAGGGTAGGGGAAAACAGTTTCCCTTGGTTACTGATGTAATCTCCATAAAGAGTGTGGCCTGTTTAAACCCATCACTGTCTCCTTGCCTTCTTCCGGGGTGTGCAGACAGTCAGCAATATGTAAAACTCTAGTGCCTGAATTGGAGAGGGACCAGTAGTTGCTCTTGTAGAGCAGGTGATGGAGCGTTGAAAAGGAAATTGAAAGGCTTCAAGTAAACCTGTTTTTGGTAAAAAGGGTGCTACGTGTATGGGTAATCTTTTTAAAGTATTTTTTTGTTTTCCTTAATATTTTTCCAGTCTTTGTGTTGGGCAGTGAGCTATTGTATAACACTGAGCCTATTGGAGAAGCCCTACAGGTGCCCAGAATGTGGGGAAATGGTTACTGAGAGTGCAGTTCTTCTTAGATATTGAGAAAACCAAACAGGATAAGTACCCTGATTGTGTGAAAAACTTCATTGTGAACTTGGCTCTTACTGCAGGCCAAAGAATCAACAGGGGGAAGAAACCGGAGTGAGAGAGAGCTTTAATGTGAGCTCCAGTCTTATTACAACCCAAACAGACCCCAATCCCCATTGTCCACCTCACCTGCTGTTGTGATTGGGGTGGGGGTGAGCTTGAAGGGTAGAGTCAACTTGGGAGGAGGCTTGGGACAAAGCGGTTTGTGAAACAGTAGTAGACTCGAAGCTTAGCTGCCCAGTCACAATGCTAGTGTAGCTGCAGCATCCTGTCAAACAACTATATTATATTACATTAATTGAACCATGAAGGTCGCATTTGCATTGTTTGAATGTGTGGGTCACTCTTGCAGTATTTGAATCTGGGAATGTGGCTTTTAGGGGACTGAGGACATGTCCCCCTTCCCCTCTCCCCCTATCCCTTTGTAGACATAGGAAAAGTTGGGAGGTATACTGGAACAGCATCCTGGCAGGAGTTGCCCCAAATTCGGAGCTGTCCGTGGATTGGATTTGTTTCCTAGTAGTGAGCAAGAGGTAGCCCCAAAATGCAGGACTCATGGGTTTTATTATTATTATTATTTTAATGTATTTATATTCTGCCCCATCCTACCTCTGACAGCTCAGGGCAGCTCGCATCAGTCAAATAAATACAATAAAACAGTAAAAATATAAATCAACAGTACAAAATCCATACAATAAGAGCAGGCAGAGATGTGCAAAAATATTTTAAAACCCCACCCACTCCTAATCTCTCCAGAAACATCCCCTCCACCAAATTTTTATTTATTTTGTTTGTTTATTTCAGTACTTCTAACCCGCCCCCTCCTGCCACATGGCAGCTCGGGGTGGCGTACAAGTAAAAATACGGAATAATACAACAATATAAAATAAGAATAATTAAAATTCACAGGTCCGGGGCCAGACTAAAACCCCCCCCCCCCCCCCCCCCCCCAAATACAAAACATCCCCCCACCCACTGCCCGCATCCCTTGCTAAATGCCTGGCAGAACAGCCATGTCTTACAGGATTTACAAAAAGAGGGGAGATCCGGGGAAAGGAGGCGCTCTAGTGGGAGGGAGTTCCACAGTTGAGGAGCGGCCACCACATGCCTGACAGAAGAGCCATGTCTTGCATTGGTGTAAAAAAATAAGGAGATTTGGGCTGAGGCAGACCTTCACCGGAAGCGAGAGCCATAGTGCCAGTGCGGCTGCCAAGAACTCCAGCCTGTCGGTCCCCACCTGGCAATACCGTGGAACCTCTAGGAGGGTGTCCCCTGACTACTGCAGGAGCTTCCCTGGAGCCCGGGAAGTGAGGTGATCCCTCAGATAGCTAGGGCCTAGGCCCTTTAGGGCTTTATAGGTCAAAACCAGCATCTTGAATTGGCCCGGAAGACTATAGGCATCCAGTGTAGAGCTTGGAGCACAGGTGTGACGTGCTCCCGGTGACCCGTCGCAGGTAGAAGACTGGCTGCCACATTCTGCACCAGCTGTAGTCTCCGGAACATCACCATGGGCAACCCTACGTAGAGGGAATTGCAGTAATAGCCTTGAGGTGACGAATGCATGGATGCCCGTGGTGAAATTGGAGTCCGAGACATATGGGCGGAGCCACCTTGCCAGATGTAACTGGCAAAAGCACTCCTGGCCACAGCTGATACCTGGACATCCAGGTGCAACTGTGAATTCAGGAGTACTCCCAGGCTTCGCACATAAGGTGCCAGAACTGGGCGGACCCCGTCAATAATGGGGGATCCCCCCCTCCCAGACCATTGACCCCACCAACGAGCATCACCTCTATCTTATCAGGATTCAGCTTCAGCCGGCTAGTCCTCAGTCAGTCCCCTACAGCATCCAGAGACTAGGAAAGCACCAAGACTGCAATGCCTGGGCTGGATGAAAAAGAGAGATACAGCTGAGTATCGTCAGCATATTGATATCGTACCCCTCCCATCTATGCACAACCTCCCTCAGCGGCTGCATATACACGCTGAACAAGAGGGTGGGCAGGATGGAACCATGTGGAACCCCACACAGAGGACCCCTGGGGGACAAAGTACCCTCTCCCAGGACTACCCGTTGAGATCTCTCTGCCAAGAAGGAATAGAACCACTGTAAAATCATCCCATTCACTCTAGCAAGGTCCCGCAGGCGGGTCGCCAACACCTATGGTTCACTGTGTCAAAAGCTGCTGAGAGATCGAGAAGAACTAGCAGGGTCGAATGTCCCTTATTCAACTCCACTTGTAGGTCTTCGACCAAGGCCACAAGCACAGTCTTGGTGCCGTAATCAGGACGAAAGCCCGACTGCAAAGGGTCCAGAAAACTGATGCAGTCTAGATGTGCCTGCAACTGATGGGCCACCACCCATTCAATAAGAGGCCGATAACTCACCGGGGAATCGATGTCAAGAGATGGTTTCTTGAAGTGGCCGGATGGTGGAACATCTGTTTCTGCGGGCTCTTGCTGCTGCTGCTGCTGCTCCTCTCTGGGCCACACTCTTGGATCCTTCTCCACTCGGGACAGGTTGGCGCTTGTCGATGATGCTACCTCATGCCGCTCTCTTCCCCCCCCCCCCAGCACCAGGCCAGGGGGGAGCTCAGGCTCTGCCTCTGCACATGTGCAGAACAGCACCTGCCTTCAGACCCGGGACCCCTGGCGATGGAGGGCCCGCATGGCCGAGGACCGTGGGCAGCAACCAGGCCTCTTCCTGGAAATTCCATTCAGAGTTTGTGCCACTGGGTTGCCGTGTATCTTCCATATTAATGGTGCTCTTTATCTTGTTCTGCCTCCAGTACCTTGTCTTTCTGATCTTTCTGCCTTTTCGGTACAAACTCGTCATCCTCTTCTTGTTGGGATGGTGGCGAATGGACTTCAGCCTCATGAATGAACTGCTTGTTAGCTGCATTCATGAGACAATGCTGCTGGTGGGGGCAGGGGCCTGGGCTGGTGCTTCATGGTGTTTGTGGATATGTAAATAAAACAGGCACAAGTGGGCCAAGGTGGTGAGTCAGATTCCCCACCACCATGTGCAAATACCCCCTCAGCTTTTTAAAAATATATACATTAATTTATTTATTTTCAAAAGTGACTGGACCACTGCCTCCTTAAACTAATCCGGCAGCCTTTCCTCCCCAAGGGAGACGTTGATAACCCTGGCCAGCAACGGCTCCATCATCTTCCTGCTGGCCTTAACCAGCCAGGATAGGCAAGGTTCAAGTTCGCACGTTGTGGCCCTAACAGATCCAAGCGCATCCCCGCCTCAGCAGGTTTTGCTAATTGAAATTGATCCCACAAACATTAACCAGAGAGGGCATTCCTAACCTCTGGCTGTAGTACTGCTCCTGAAAGGGTGGAGTTGAAGTTGTGTTCAATGCGAGTGATTTTGTTCACGAAATTCGTTTTAAATATGTCACACCTAGACCTGGAGTCTTCCAGGGCCTGCTGGAGACAGGCTGGACTGACCAAATCTCTCCCCACCCGGAACGGCTCTGCCATACCCGATTCCACCGACGATATGTTGGTAGCAAAGAAATGTTTCTTTGCTTCCTGCATAGCCATAGCATAGCGTTTCGAAAGTGACCTATGCTGCAGCTGGTCGTCGTCAACGTGAGTACAATGCCACTGCCACTCCGACTGCCTCACTTCAGCTACCTGAGAGCATCCGTAAACCACGGATCTTTGGTGCTGAAACGCTGGGAGCGGATGCCTGGGAGCCACCTGATCAGTGTCATGGTGCTTTCCTTACAAAAGGCTGGTGATGGGGAGATGATGCTTTCAACAAACCTGTCTGGTGATTACATAATAGCATGACCATAATGCACATTCTGGCAAGTATTCATCACATGAAGATTCCAGTGCATGTCGCAACTCCTAAATGAGCATAATCCTTCTCCATTTTGTAGATGGGTAAAGAGAAGTAGCGCACAGAAGGGTTGTGACTTCCTAACAGTAGCATGGGAAGCTAGCAGCCAGTAAGACTGACTAGACTAGTGCAATGCGCTGTACGTGGGGCTGCCCTTGGTGACTGTTTGAAAGCTGCAGCTGGTGCAGAATATGGTGACCCAACTCCTTTCGGGGATGGGTTACCGTGAGCACATTACTTCATGTAATGAGGACCCAGTTCCACTGAAGCTCTCCTGAGATAGCCAGCTACCTGTGCTTTATAGTCTGCACTGACTTCCTATAGTTTTCCAGGCACAATTCAAGGTGCTGGTTCTGACCTTTTTTTTTAAAGCCCTAAACAGCTTGGTTCCCACATCTGAACACCTCTCCTTCCATGCTCCACTGCAACCTTTGCGGTTGGCCAGGAGCACCCTTCTGTGGGTACCACCGGCCAAGCTTGTCCATATGACAAGGGCCTGCAGAGAGGGGTTCTTGGTTGCTGGCCCAATATTATGGAACCCCCTTTGCCCAGAGGTCTGCCAAAGCCTGAACATATTTTGGTGCAGTGTAAAACTTTTCTTTTTGGCGAAGCATTTGGCAGGCAGGGATAGAGGTTGAGTGAGTGGGTTTTTGGGATGAGGGTAGGAATCTTCAGGGAATTTTATTGTATTGCATTATATTTTCAGTTCTCCCTTGTTTTTGATTTTGTAAGTTGCCCTGAACCTTTGGGGAAGGGCAGAGTGTAAATTTTAATAATAAAAAAGAAGAGTTAGGATCTTCTGGTCTAGATATCTTCTGGTCTCCCTGTTCTTCTGGTCTAGACATTAGTAAGTCTTCACAGGAGGAAG
Organism: Sphenodon punctatus; assembly: GCA_003113815.1. NCBI lineage: Eukaryota > Metazoa > Chordata > Lepidosauria > Sphenodontia > Sphenodontidae > Sphenodon > Sphenodon punctatus. The sequence goes on from QEPC01008081.1 coordinate 2,072,923, forward strand.
TGGTATCTAACCTTTATTGAAATCCTGCATGGAAAATAGACCATCTTTCCCATCCAGCTGTAGACGGCTAGGTTTATGTAGTCCTCTGCAAATATAGAACTCGCTCTGTTTCTATGGTTTTTCTCTATAAATATATATTGCTAGATATTTTGTTGAACTTATGTCTTTGTATCCTAGGCTTATCTGCACTAAAAAAAGAATGTGTTCCTGAGTCTCAAATTTTGGGCACTGGAGAAGGAGTGAAAACTACAACTGGCAAAGAAGGTAACTATACTTCACAATATTTTGGGCCAAATGTGGACTTGAGCAAGAGAAGTGGTGTATGTACTATCCTCAGGCAGGTGCATAATTATGCTGCAAAAATGGAGCCAGATTGAGCTGTATTTTGTCTCTAAGTGGCCCTGTACGCTGCTGTACTAGGAGCAGGAATCTGCTCTCTGGGACTTGTCCATAGAACCTCTTGTGTTTCAGAAACACCCACATACACAGGATGAAATCAAATGAGACTATAGCCCGCTGGAGTCCATGTTCGGTCCATGTAACCCCCACTCGCATGTTTAGTGTGTCCAACCTAACGAACGGGCAGCCCATGCATGTATTTCTTGTACATTGAGGTAGCCCCCACTCACAGGCTTAGGCTGACAAACCTAATGGATAGGGGAGGCATTCTTCCCTGCCATGCTCTGCTTACCCCGTCATGATACACAGTTGTGGCAAACTATATGGGAAGAAGAAGCAACCCCAATTGTTTTTTTCTAGGCTGTTCTCACCCCAGGAGGTGGAATGGCACCTACTATCCCCACCCACCAACTGGTATATTACACCTGGATTAGTTCAAAATTTAGCCGATCACAGTGTAAACGCCTCTTAGCATACAATTGTAAAGATAGTGCATGTTCCTTGGACTGTTACTGAGCTGAATATGGCCCATGAAACTCAAGGGCATATAGCCCCCTATTAGCCGTTACTACTAAATATCCATTAGTAAGAGACTATTTGACAATGCCATCAACATCCAGGCACACGTTTTTGGCAGCAGTTTGCAGCTGGAAGTAACCTTTTGCTCTTTATTGAGTGCCTTGTGAAAATCAAAGGCAAAAGTAAACTATATCTATTTATTTACTTCGATTTCTTAGCCGCCCCTCCTGCTATAGCAGCTCAGGGTGGCTCACAACATATTAAAACCATATATAAAACTATAATACAGGCATAAATAATAATATACCAATAAATAAAATACAAATAACAGTAATAAAAAATACCCCATGCAAGCTAAACAACCTACCATCCCTCCACCCGTCTCCCTCGCCAAAAGCCTGGGGGTAAGAGCCATGTATTTTTATTATTATTTTATTATTACATTGGACTTTTATACCGCCCCTCTCACTGATTGCGTCTCGGGGTGGCTTACAACAAAGCAAAAATACAAAGTCTACAACAATAGAACATCAATATTGAAAACATTATCAGTAGCCACAGGAATAAGACACAATTTCCCACCCCTCAATACCCCCCATCAAAACATACTGTCAAAAGAGCGACAAAACTAGAACACAATTTCCCACCCACCAATACCACCCCATCATCCATACCCCTCTCTCTCAGAGGTATTCCCTCCCCCCCTTCTCACCAGGGTTGCAACAACTGAACCCTCCCAATTCCTGACACCCCACCCCGCTCTCACTAGTGTCCGAGACCTAAATCTAGAAAAACAGAACTCCCCCTCCCCCTTCAGAGCCTAGGCTATTAACCAAATAATCATTCTATATGCTACCCATCTTACACCCTCCGCCCCCCCCCCCAATGTCCATCCCTCCAAAAGAGCATGGCAGTTTATGGGATGTTGAAGGCCTGGCTAAGTAAAATGGCACAGGTCCTTTTCCCTACCCCCTAGAAAGAAAGAGTGAGCAAGTCATCCCTACAAGTATTCAAGTCCCAGCCAGGTACATTTCCAGCAAATATTTTTGTATAAGGCTTCTCAAGGGCTCACATAAGGACCGCACCCTTTGGCTCGTGGCCCTTAGTTGCACGGCCTGCGGCAAGGTCGCCAGGTGCTGGGCTTTAAAGGCCCCTGGAGAGTCTCTTCCAGCAGTGCAGGGCTTGGCTCCACCCCTCCCACAGGTGGAACAAGGGAGGGGGTGATGGTCTGTACTTTGGCAGGGTGGGGCTCCCACACTCAGCGCCGGGGCACGCGCATAACGCTCCTAGCCCACAAGAGGCCTCCCATCTCTGGCAGTCTTACACTGTCTTTGGAAAGAGGGAAGGTCCTGGGCCAGGCGAACCTCCATTGGGAGGGAGTTCCACAGCCTTGGTGCGGTCACAGAGAATGCCCTCCTCATTGTCTCCACCCAAGATACCTGGGGGACTCTGAAGAGGGCACTCCCAGTTAACCGCAGGGGCCGATCCAGGACCCGGAGATGTGTGAGGCGATCCTGCCGGTAGGCGGGATCCAGGCCATTTAGTGCTTTATAGGTCAAAACCTAGAATGGAAGGGCCTTCTCGGTGGTTGCCCGGTGACTGTGGAACTCCCTGCTAGCAGAGGCCCATTTGGTCCCAGATCGTGCCTCGTTTTGACGCTGTTGTAAGACGTGGCTGTTCTACCTGGCATTTTGAGAGGGAGGATGGGTAAGGTGAGGTGAATAGGTTAGGATGGGTGGGGGATATTTTTTACTCCTCCCTTTTGTGATATTTTTTTAAAGTTATGATTTACAATGTTGTGCGCTGTGCAGAGCTGCCTGTGGCAGGATGGGCGTGTTAAAAATGTTTAAAATAAATAAATAAAGCCAACACCTTGAAATGGGCCTGGAAGACAACAGGTGGCTCTAACCACCCCAAGGACATCCCCCGCATTAGCGGGCAACACCCACTGAAACTGATCCCATAGAACAAGAGAAGGCGGGACTTCCATTACCTCTGGTTCTCCTACTGCTCCAAACACGGCGTCAAAGTCGTGGTGAATTAGAGCGATTTTAGCCACAAAAAAGTTGACAAACATCTTGCAGCAAGCACTGGAAAATTCCAGTTCCAGGCAGAGGTCGGTCGGACTGACTAGCCCCCTCACCACCGAAAAGAGGGGTGGACGTGAATTTGCAGATGCTATGAGAGCTGCAAAGAACCTCTTTGTTGCCTGCACAGTCATGGCATAGGTTCGTAAACAAAACTCACTGCCACAATCGGTTGGCTTCAGTATGATAATGACGCCACCATTGCTCCAACCGCTGCCCTTCTCGCTTCATCCGCCGCAGGTTCTCCGTAAACCAGGGGGACCTGTGTTGTCGGTGTTCAGGGAGCAGCTGCCTAGGAGCTGTTCGGTTGATGGCCTCAGCGGAGCATTCCAGAGAGCCACAAGGTCATTGAGCAGATGATTGTAGAGATTGCAGGATAATTCCCCAAGAGCATTCTGGAACCTCTCTCGTTCTATAAGTTTTTGTGGCCGAACCAACCGAACTGGTTCTGTACCTCTCCGAGGCAGACATGCACTGGGAGACTGGCCTGGAGGAGGTTATGATCCATTCATGACAAGGGCACAGCTGACACCTCCCCCACCAATGGATCCCCCGCCTCAAGGCCTGTGCGAAACATCAGGTCTAGGGTGTACCCTCCATCATGGGTCAGGCCAGCAACCACCTGAGACAGTCCCATGGTTGCCATGGCAGTCATGAACTTGCACTCCGCCCAGCCACATTCAAAGTGAAAGCAATTAGTCTTTGCATATTGTCAACCCCCGGTTTCTGGCTTGCAGCGATGTATGCGCAGCAGGGCTGGTGCAAGGATTTTTGATGGAGCCTGAATGACTGGGCTGCTTTCAGTACCGTACAGCTGGAGGGGCACAGCAGGGCTCCCAACAGCAGGTGTAGGGAGCTGGTGAGAAGGAGGTTAGAGCTGAGGTAGCGCCTCAAGAATTCGCCCCTCCCTTGCGGCCGGAGCCAGGTCCCTCTCTTGGCACAGAGTCAGTTGGGGCAGGTGGATGATGTTTCTGGAAGGCACCTAATGGCCATGCCTGTGAGACTGCAGTGCCCCAGTCAGGGCTTCGCGTCTCTTCTGGGCTTGGTAGCCAGGGGCCCAGAGTGGAACGGATCCCTGGGAGTCCCAACTGCTGAGTTGTCAGGATCAGTCCCTGAATATCCATTGTTGGCTTGTGCACTTGGGAGAGGAGCTGGGTGTCCAGTAGTGGCAGCTGCATGCTAGCGGCAGCCAGTGTGGCTCGAGCCTTGTACTCGACACGTTGAGTTCTCTGCTCAGCTCGCTTTCTGTGCCAAGCTGAGGCACAGCCTGCTGCTGCCCTGGGCCTGGCAGAGGGGACACTGCAAAAGGGGAGGGGAGCGGTTCCCCAGGCTGGAGAGGTGCTGGCAGTGGTGCGTTGCGTCCCACAGTCCCTCTCACTCCACTCTCCAGGTCAGAAGCAGACCCAGTGCCACCGTAGCACGTCCAAGAAAGCTGGCAGCCTGCAGCTCCTAGCCCACCTAGGCTGCTGTGGACCCCCACCCCCCTAGTGCAAGTGCTCCCCACGGCCAGCACGCAAACTGGCCTACCGTTCTGCCATAGCAGCGTGCTCCATGCCCCAGCCCCCTTTCCATCCTCTGCCCCCAAAGTGGCTTGACGTTGCATTTATTTGTTCAAACTTCTGTTTTATGTTTATTAATAATAATAATAATAATAATAATTTTAATTATAAAATATAGAAAGGCACAGGTCTTTGACACTTGTTCCTTGGGGATCAGTCCACGCTTGTTGCAGTGGCAGTCCTGTAGCGAAGCAACAAGGAAAGCCCATTAGTTCAGATCCCCCCCACTTCCCGCCTCAGTGTTTCAGCCCCCGCCCATCCTTCCTACCCAATATAATGACTGCCCTTCCCTACGGTACCTCTCCTGCACCGCTTTCCACTCACATCCATTGTCTCGGTGTCCTGGGAAGTATCTTGCTGCTCCCAGCACTCTCTCCTGCCACCTGTGAACACGGTAAGGAACCCCCATCTCACACATGTAATTAGATAGCAGTAAGTGCAAGCCTTCATCATTTTATTTATTTATTTAAATTTATATCCTGCCCTTCCCTAGAGGCTATGGGCAGCTCACAAATAATAAAAAAAANACTGTGTGGTAAACCCCCCCCAAGCCTGCCATGCTACCACCTCATCCTGTACCCAAAGCACCCCAGTCCCCATTCAGGCATACAAACACAGCACCCCATCACACCGCCCCAGTGCATTAACTTACCATTCTCCTCCACTATCTCTATCAACGTTGCTGGCTCCTGGATGCAGACGGGCATGGAGAGTTCTCTGCCTGCTGTCATGGTTTCTGTGAGGGGAGCAGGGGTGATTGAAGGGGGAGGGGGTTCCTAGCAGCCCTGGCCCCAGCAGGAATCCGCTGGACTGGAGATGGCGCTGGGTGAGAATGGGGTTCAGGCACGAGAAAGGAAAGTGCTGGGGTGGCCGGGCCTGTCCCTTGCCCTCTGCCTGTGTCAGCACCTGGGGTGGGTTAGGAAGGCAGATCCCAGACACAGATCTCCCCTTCCCAGGAGGTCCTGGCATGGATCTGTGTCGTTCACAACCTCTGCCCAGGCAAGTCAGGCAGCTTTTCCCCAGGCGAGGATGCCCAGCCACCTATTGCCCACCAGAAGGGACTTGACCCGGCTTGGACAGTAAGCGCTAGGCATGCGCTGCAAGCCAGGATGAGCTGGGACAACGCGTTTGAATTTGGCACACTTTTAAGGTGCTAGTGAGAGCAAGAGTGGAGAGGGGCAGGAAGCTGCTCTAGGCTTTTCTTCTAAGTAAATGAGCAGGTAGACATGCACCTGGTGTGGGCTGTCACCTTGTTTGTTTTCACCCACAGACAAATGTAAAAGTTAAATACTTTAACTTATTTCCCTCTATTGAAATTAGAATCCAGTCTCTGCAAAGTTTTGTGTTGATAATTAGTGATTTGTGGATTCATTAGGGGCTTTTGGGTATCATGAAAAACCTCTTTTAAAGTGGACTTTCAGAGGTGGATGATTTGCTCTTTTTGAAAATTGGTCCTCTTAAGGCCGTAGGCACATAAAATCTGTAATTTTGAAAATCTTCTATTACACATATCTAAAGATGTACCCTACATTTTAAAAAACGTATCCATTTTGTCCCCTATATAAATGACAATTCAGGTACGATTACTATCTTATATGTACAATATCTAATTTGTGTGTGTACACACACACACACACACACACACACACACACACACACACATATATATTTCTCTGTGTGTACATACATGCACATGTACGATGATTAAAATACTAGTAAATGTTATATCTATCTATCTATCTATATAATGTATATCTCTCTCTATATATATCTATATATTATAAGCCTCATCACTACTCTCCTTATTTTGAGAGTGCTGAGCACAGAATAATTTCCACTGAACCCACGAACCACCAGTAGATAGATAAATAGTAGGGTTGGAACTCAGGGAGGGATACCGGATTTACCGGTATCGGCAAACTGGATTTTTAACATTGGCTGGTTTACCGGATTTTTTACATTGCAGCCATTGAATTCAATGGCTGCAATGTAAATAATCTGATAGATCGGCCGATGTTAAAAATCCGGTATGCCAATATCGGTGTTACTGCATTTATCGGGTAAATCCAATACCACCCATTATCGGCAGTATCGGATTAATCTGATACCGGTTGTACCACTCCTGATAGGTAGATGAATAGATAGAATCTGTCCGTCCGTGGTTCTTGAGTTCAGTGGAAATGATTCTGTGCTTAGCACTTTCAAAATGACACTTTTCTAGGTTCTTCAACTTGGAGTAGGAAACTTAACTTTAGGAATGTATTTTTAAAATCATGTTCATGGAGTGTCCCATGTGTGCACACATGCATGTAACCTCTCTTTTTTTAAAGGGTTAAATTTGTTATCCCTGACCAAACAGAAGCAGCTAGTATGTAAATTAAGGAGCCTTTGGGCTTTTTCACTCTTGCTTTAACTGCCCCATTCCTTTAATCTATGCCTGGCTTGCCCAAAATGATGCTTGTGAAGCCATTGCCTGTGGACCATATAGAACTGTCACTAGAGCCCCAGGAGCTGCTGCAGCTATGCGAGAGAAGCCCTTGCTGCTTCCTGCTATTGTCCAAATTTTCCAGTAACTGGGGACTCCCCTTTTCATTTAGCTGCCAGGAATGTCAGCAGGAACTGCCTGCTTGTTTTTTTTCTTCTCTGCAGCTGCACAAGCAGCAGAGGAAATCATTTGGAACTTGTGGCTGCTGCATTTCCAAGTATGGAGTGGGGAGTGTCAAGAAAGACCATGTATGGGAGCATTTCAAGTCATTTTAGCCTAGGCATTTGAATTAACTTTGATATGTGATGGTGTCTGATCTTAACTGGGGCATACTGGGACCAAATTCAGTTCTTTGTTAACCTGGCATTGACATGGTGCAACTGAGCAGCGTGTCAAAAAGTTCTTGAGGGAATGCAAATCTAGCGTTTCATTTTTCCATGACCAAATGGTGACGTTCCTTACTTTTCATCCATTACTCACTTGACTGCCCTGCAGTGGGGCCCTCCTCCCACTTGTGGGCTACACAGGTGGGGCAGATGTGCAGCCTGGGGTTGGGGTAGACTCGGTAATTGTGGCCCACCCAGTGACTTGAGTTGAACACAATCTATGCTTTGTACTTCTGAACTTAAAAAAAAATAAAAATGCATGGGAAATGTTAATGTTACGAATACTGAATCCCCTTCAGCCCCTCAGATAAAATATATGAGGATCTCAAAGTACTTTGCAAACATTAATGAATTAAGCCTCGCAACGTTCTCCATAAGGCAGATATACAGCAATATTATCCCCAACTGCGGGGGAGGGGTGAAGAATGTGACTGGATAAAACCCATAGAGAGTAAATGTCTTTGGGAAGAATAGGAAAGGAGAAAATTATAAAGAGGAAAACGGGCTACACATAAACCTTATTAGACAGTTTGGAGAAAAAAGTGATTTATTTCCTGTTCTTATTTTACAATAAAGATTTTAATATTAATTCAGTGTGTAATGGCATACAGTAGCCACTAATCCATGCACTTCATAATTCACCCACAAAATGTCACTTTCCCTGTTTCTCATCAAAGATTTAATTCAAACTATGCATACACAATGCTGGGTACTAAGCTAGGAGTTACCACTCAGGAAAAGGATCTGGGGGTGGTTGTGGACAATACAATGAAATCCACAGCGCAGTGCGCAGCAGCAGTCAAAAAAGCAAACAGAATGTTAGGAATTATTCGGAAGGGGATAGAGAATAAAACTGAGGATGTCATAATGCCTCTATACAAATCAATGGTGCGACCGCACCTCGAATATTGTGTGCAGTTCTGGTCGCCCCATCTCAAAAAAGACATAGCTGAACTAGAAACGGTACAGAGAAGGGCAACAAAAATGATCAAGGGCATGGAAGGGCTCCTGTATGAGGAGATGCTTGGTAGGTTGGGGCTCTTCAGTTTGGAGAAGAGACGACTGAGAGGAGATATGATAGAGGTCTATAAAATCATGAGTGGTGTGGAACTAATAAATAAGGAACAGGTATTTACCCTCTCAACTAGTACTATAACTAGGGGACACGCCATGAAACTCATGGGTGGCAAGTTTAAAACAAGTAAAAGAAAATATTTTTTCACTCTGCATATAATTGGGCTGTGGAATCCACTGCCAGAGGCTGTGGTAAGGGCCAGTACTATAGCTGAGTTTAAAAGAGGTTTGGACAAGTTTCTGGAAGATAGGTCTGTTAGCAGATTATTAGCCAGACAGGATCAGGGAACCTGACGGGAGCTGGGGGAAAACAACAGGGAATGGATCCGCCATTGTGACCTGTTGGGTGCTTCTCCCAAGCCACCATGATTGGCCACTGTCGGAGATAGGCTGCTGGGCTAGACAGACCATTGGTCTGACCCAGTATGGCACTTCTTATGTTCTTATGTATTCCAAAGTATTTACTAGCATAACACGAAGCATTATAAATAACTAAAACTAAGCTATGCTTGTAAAAATATGAGGGAAGTCCAATCTTACCAGGTATTATTCTTGCAGTTAATTTTGTTCCCTTACTAATTTTTCTCTAATTCTCAAAGTGGTGTGCTGTTGCAGGCCCTACTCTCTTCAGTGGGACTTGCGTGCAGAGCTTTGGGGAACTGAGCTGGGGTCAGTTAATGAGGATTTTCAGTCTCATACTAGTCTCTTCCTTTTTAATTTGTTTGTCCTTTTTCTTGATAACTCCTCACCTGCTTCAGGTTCTTTCCATGGATCCAGCAGCTCTTCCTCTTCCACTACCTCCTTGGAGAGCAAGCAGAATCACCCTAAGAAACGGAACTCCACCAAAAGTAATAAGAAGGCAGTGTCTAAAGTAGCTACCACGTCCTCTAAACCCAGCGCTGGTATGTTTCTATTGCATTGTTCAGGAAATCTTGAGTCTGCATTAGAGATGATAGTCTTGGGCTACATTCATACAAAGTCTGGATCCAGGGGAAGCACAACCATCCTGCCTTCCCCCATGTAAAGTGGTTTGCTTGCTGGTGTGGCAAAGTTTCAGCCAACATATATCCCCATGGGCAGGGCCTATGGATTCTGCATAAATATTTTCCAAATTCTGCCACCAGGAAATCCAATTTCTGTGAGCAGACAAGATGATGATGATGATTGATTGATTATAAAGCAAATATACTTTCCCTAGTGAGAAAATGGGTTCTACCAATCTGGAAATCTGACTGAAAATCTACTCTGATTGGGTGTAGGTTTTCAGAGACAAAAATGACATTTGGATGCTTCGCTTTCAATGAAAGTTAGGTACCAAAGTATCCTTTTTGTTTTTAAAAAATCTACTCTGCAATCTTCTTGGAATATAAGACTCTAATGGAGAGGTCAGACCTCCTGGAATGGGTAGGGTGAGTTTGAAGCTGGAATGGAATGGGGTGCGGGAGACTGGGAGCAAATGTAGGGGCTGGGAAGGAAAGAAGAAATTGTGGGTGCTGGGATGGGCAGGGGCGTTGGAGGCTAGAAAAGAATGGAAGGGTCAGTGGGGTTGGTATGTCAAGGGGTGCTGGAGGCTGGGAAGGAACAGAGGGATGAGGAAGCTAGGAAGGGCAGCGAGAACTGGAGACTGGGAAGAACTGAGCAAAGATGGAGACAGCTGGTGGCTTGTAGGGAGAAGGTTGCCCGGGGGGGTATGCTTGAGGTGAGTAGGGGCTGGGCTTAGTAGAGATGGGGGTCAGAGGAGGCAGGGAGAGGGAGGGAAGGAGATTGCTTTGGGCTGGAAGGAACAGGAGTTGCTGTTGGCAGATGGGAAGGCAGTAGAGGCCAAGGATTAGGATTTACTAGGATCTTGTTTCAAGAGCATAGATAAGTTGGCATGGGCTTTGGTGCAGAAGATACAAAGGACTCCTCTGCAGGCTCCCTGGTAACTGCAGGGGATACAGCTGCCCTAGGGAGTGAGAGTCCCAGGGCAACTACACTGCCTGTAGCTTCCTGGCGGTTTCCAGCAGGTAGTGTGTGCTGGGTCCTAGTGCCTGCCATTTCTGTTCTCTGGAAATGCAGACAAATTCTTGTGGGTTTGACAAAAAGTGCTAAATTCTACAAAAATACATGCAATATTTATATTATTATTCTAATCCTGTCCAGGGTAGAACTGCATATCATGCTACCACTGTAGCTCTTTGTTACGAAGTAAGAACCTTAAATCCTGCACTCATTTGTGCCAAATCCTCACTCAGTGAGGATTGGCTGACTAGAAGAAGGTGTGTAATTAGACCCTGTGTATTTGACTAGTGAACTGCTGTCTTGAGGCCTGTGGTTATGCTGCTGTACTCATTTCAATTCTTTCTGCTAGCTTCAGACTTTTTTTTTCTTCTCCCTCCTTTTCGTTAAACAGGACCGAATAGTGCTGCTCCATCGACAAAAAGAAACCCTTTTGATGAAGGAGATATTGAGCTTGGAGACAGAGTGCTGGTGGTAGGACAGAGAACTGGCGCTGTTAGGTTCTATGGAACAACAAACTTTGCACCTGGTAATTTGCCTGTTCTTTGAATATGTTTTAGTGCCAGAGCAATGTTTTGTGATCCATAGGAGCGTGTTTGTTACGTGTCATGATAAACAGTTTTTTTTTCTGGTTTGGACAAGGAGCTCTCTAGAGGATTGGAGAGGATGGCTTTGTAAACATGGCTTCCACCTGACTCTTTGGAGAAGAAGCATTATTTATTATAGCTGTTCATCAGCGTTTTGCCTTCAAAAAAGGTTCAGTAGATTAAAATTTAAAATGGCAGTATACTTTTCACACTTTGTGGCATTAATATTTTAAATTGTTTAAGTTTAAATTGTCAACGCTGAATATCGGATGGCAGAAGTCGTGTCTGTGATTCAGAAAGTTTGTTGTTTTGGCAATCCACAACCAAGATGCCACTAACCTCTACCCTGACAGGTGGTATGTGATCTATATTAAACATTTGTGGTTAATGGAATATTTCAACAGTCTCCACTAGATTGTCCATGTTCCTCCACTTGTCTCGCATGAATTGGGTTTGCTGAATATTTATCGTGCTACTTTCATGAAATGGTTAAATGAGTTTTTCTCCAATTTAATGAGCACCTGCTTGTACTTGCTTTCTTCCTGACTGTGGTCCATATCTTCAAATACTTAACACTAGTGATCACATAATTGTTTATAGGATTGGGCCCAAAAGAGCAAGCAAGGGAAGTATCTTCCTGTGCAACAGCATAAGTCACTATTTTAGTGCCAACAAATTGATCTCTACCCATGAGCTCCTTTGAAAATGGGGAGCGGGGGGTAGGGGGGTTGACGGTCCAATTTTTTCGTGGGTTGCTTCCAACTAAATGCAACACTAGTTGCCTGCTGTGATGAGTTTGCACCCAAATTAGCAGTTCCCAAGTTGTGCTAAATACAAGCAACCTTTATCTGCAAAGTAGATAGCAGAGTCCGAGTTGGGGTTAGGAAAGCTTGGTCCCGAATGGTTTTCTTGGGTCTGCTTCAATTAGTTGTGCCCAACAATGCAGAGGGTGTGCTTAGAGTGGTGTGGACAACCAATTGTGAATTAGATCCACGCCGGTCCTGGTGAAAGCTGCCTGGGAGACTTTGAAGCCGTTACTGCCTGGTGTTGTCAATGCCTCCCTTCAGGAGGGCAGGGTGTCTGGCCTCAAAAGTGTGGTCATCCGACCCCCTGCTCAAGAAACTATCTCTTGGCTTTTGACTCCCCTGCCAGCTACTGCCCTGGCTCTAATCTTCTCTTTTTAGGGAAGGCTATTGAATGGGTGTTTGCCTCACAGCTTCAGGCACATCAGTGCTATTGGATTCCTGGACCCATGTCAGTCAGGATTTCGGCCTGGGCATGGCACTGAGACTGGCCTTGGTTGATGACCTTTGCTTGGCAATCAACAAGGGCAACTATACCCTGTTGTTAGACTCCTTTGGCGGCCTTTGGTACAGTTGATCATGGGGTGGTGTTGATACGACTGCAGGACCTGGCAGGGGTTCAGAGGATTGCTTTTGCGTGGTTCCACTCATTCCTGTCTGGGAGAACCCACGGGGTGGTGATGTGTGATGGCTCCTTGTCCCCTTGGGAATTCCCTTGTGGAGTCACGCAGGGTTCCCTCTTGTCCCCACTCCTGTTCAATGTGTATCTAAGGCCCTTGGGCAAGGTCGTACAGAGATTTTGGATTGAAGTGCCATCAGCGTGCTGATGATGCCCAGCTCTATCATTAGGGCTGAAACTCACTTCTTGGATTTTTGCTTCTCAGCGAGAATCTCTGTTCTTGTTTGCAAGAACGATCTGAGAATTGCCCTGATTCTCGCTGAGAAAAGTGAGAATCTCGCCCTCCCCTGCATTTAGTTTTTAAAAAACAACAAAACCCTTTTACTCACCTGGCTGCTCCTCTCTGAACCCGAGGCTGCTCCAGGACTCCTCTCCTCTCTTCTGTGGGAGCAGGCGAGGAGACAAATTTGCTAAGGAGGTGGGCTCACTGCGAACAAAAGAATAAAAAACCCAACTGTGCACATGCAAACTAGCCACTGGGACTGTTCTGTGCATGCACGACCCTTTTCCAAAATGGTGCCGGTAGCATTGGTGCCATTTTGAAAAAGGGCAGCCAGTCTGCACATGCGTAAATATCGCCAGGCATGCAAAGCCAGTTGCCCTTTTCCTAAATGGTGCTGACACTGCCGGCACCATTTTGGAAAAACTCTGTACATGTCTAGAATGGCTGCGGCAACCATTTTGTACATGCACAGAGTTTTAAAAAATGTCTTGAGAGTCTCGCAAGATCTTGAAATGCTACAGAGATCTTGTTCAGATCTCAGTAACGTTTCTCGATCCTTGCGAGATTTGGAATAATTCTCGTTTCAGCCCCCCCCCCCCTCTCGTATCTGACCCAGGTTACTCAATGCCTGGCTGCTGTTGGGGACTGGTCTTGTCTGGGTTCTGCTTCAGATGGGCTCACCCCCATCCAAAGTGGTGGTGGTTGGCCGGCCAGCCTTGTGACCTGGGAGATACAGGGATCCCTGTTATTGATGTGGTCCAGCATCCTTTGGTCACTTAGGTTCATAGCCTTGGGGTGCTCTTGGATCTGTTGCTGCGCCTGGATTGCCAGGTTGCAGCAGTGACCAGCAGCACTCTTCACCAATTACAGCTGGTGAGAAGGCGACCTCTCATCAGATTTGGACTTGGACAGCACCTTAACCTTGAGGCTACTGCAAAGGGCTCTACATGGGACTGCTCTTGACTGTATGGAAGCTGCAGTTGGTGCAGAACATGGCAGCCTGTCTTCTGTTGGGGATGGGTCACTGGGAGAACATTTATTATTATTAAGAACATAAGAAGTGCCAAACTGAGTCAGACCAATGGTCCATCAAGCCCAGCATCCTGTCCTCCGACAGTGGCCAATCTGGATTGCATGGTAGAAGAACTAACAGTCACGATGGGCAATCCATTACCTGTTGTTCACTCCCAGCTCCCAACAGTAAGAAGTTCATCCCATAAGCTACTTGGTTAATAGCCATTAATGGACCTACTCTCTAACAACTTATCCAGTCTTTTTTAAAACCCAGCTATACTACTGGCCCTGACAATGTCTTCTGGCAACAAATTCCATAAGTTAATTATGCGTTGAGTGAAAAAGTGCTTCCTCTTATTTGTTTTAAATCTGCTGGCAGCTAGTTTCATGGAGTGTCCCCTAGCTCTAGTACTATTTGAGAGGGTCAATAACTGTTCCCTGTCTACTCGTTCCACACCACTCTATCATGTCCCCTCTCAGTCTTCTTTAAGTTGAAGAGACCCAGCTTGTCAAGCCTCTCTTTGTATGGAAGCCATTCTATACCCTTTATCATTCTTGTTGCCCTTCTCTGTACCTTTTCTAGTTCAGCTATGTCTTTTTTGAGATGGGGCGACTAGAACTGCACACAATATTTGATTTGTATAGAGGCATTAAGACATCCTCAGTTTTACTCTCTATCCCTTAGCGAATAATTCCTAACGTTCTGTTCGCTTTTTTGACTGCTGCTGCACACTGGGCTGAGGATTTCAGTGTATTGACCACAAGGACTCCAAGATCCTCTTCCTGACATAACTCCTAGCTTAGTACCCAGCATTGTGTACTCATAGTTCGAGTTATTTTTTCGTATGTGCATCACTTTGTACTTGTCCACATTTAAATCTCACCTGCCATTTAGATGCCCAGGTGCCCAGTCTTGTAAGATCCTGTTGCAGTTCTTCACAGTCTGCTCGTATTTTAACTACTTTGAATAACTTGGTGTCCTCTGCAAATTTGATCACCTCACTCTTAACACCCTTTTCCAGATCATTAACGAATACATTAAACAGCACCGGTCACAATACAGATCCGTGGGGCACACCACTTTTTACATCTCTCCATTGTGAAAACTGACCCTTCAGTCCTACTCTTTGCTTCCTATCCTTTAACCAGTTACCGATCCATAGTAAGACACTGCCTCCTATCCCATGACTTTTTAATTTTTTCAAGAGTCTCTCATGAGGGACCTTTTATCAAATGCTTTCTGGAAATCCAGGTACACTATATCTGCCAGGTCTCCCTTGTCCACATGCTTATTTACACCCTCAAGGAATTCCAACAGATTAGTGAGGCATGACTTACTGTTGCTAAATCCATGTTGGCTCTTCCCCATTAAGGCATGTTTATCAACATGTCCAGCGATTCTGTTCTTAATGATAGTTTCCACCATTTTGCCTGGCACGGACATCAAGCTTACTGGTCTGTAGTTTCCAGGATCACCTCTGGATCCCTTTTTAAATATCGGGGTTACATTTCCCACCCTCCAATCCTTGGGTACAGTGGCAGATTTTAGCAATAGGTTACAAATTACTAACAGTAGGACTGCAATTTCATATTTATTATTAGCGATCATTTGTATAGCACAAGCAATGTACCTGGCGCTTTACAAAGTAATGGAATAGACATGGCCGCTGCCCTAGGGCTTACAGTCTGAAATATGTGGGGGAGATGAAGGAAGGGGAACAGAGGGGGAGACAAGAAGTGTAACATTCACGAAGATGTGAGGTCTCAGGTGCACGTGCTTGGCTTGGTTACATCGAGAATGATGGTTGGCTGGTCCATGTGGTGAGG
>QEPC01008081.1:2091903-2137586 GCA_003113815.1 Sphenodon punctatus
TGAAATGAAACTTAAAGCAATCTAAAAATCCTACTCAATGCCTGCTGTTCAGGAACAGTGACTAGCTCAGAAGGTGTTGGGAAGGGGGGAGGCAGATAATTAGTTTAGTTTCTTGCAAGCCTCTCCACCCCTGGTGCCTGGAAGTCTGCTCCTCAGTCGCTGACACCTCCCTGTCATGTTTGACCTTCCAGTGAACCTTTTTTTGCAACCCGAACTCATCTGAATGCAATTCAAACTGACCGAACTGTTCGGCCATTTCGCCGTTCGGTATGTTCACGTTCGGGTTCGAGTTCGGTCGTCCGAACAGGCCGAGTTCGGGCTGAACTCCGAACTGCCGAACCGCGTTCACCCATCCCTAGAAATCAGTGGCCGAAGCCACTGCACTATATGTAACTGGTGGAAGGCACTTCTCGCCACAGCCTCCACCTGGAGATCCAGGCGGAGCTGCGCATCGAGGAGCACCCCCAGGTTCCGCACCTGGGAAGTCAGTGGAAGGCACACCCCCTCAACTGAGGGGGTCGCCATCTCCATCGACTTACCCACTAACATCACCTCCGTCTTGTAAGGATTCAGTCGCAGTCAATTAGTCCTCATCCAGTCCCCAACAGCTGTTAGACACCAAGTAAGCACTGAGACAGTCGGGCCTGGGTCGGTTGAAAATGAGACGTACAGTTGAGTGTCATCCGCATACTGATGACACCTCACCCCGTACTCCCTGATCACCTCACCAAGCGGCTGCATGTACACGTTGAACAGGACAGGGGACAAGACGGAACCCTGCGTGACCCCCACACAAGAGGTCTCGGTGAGATGAAAAATGATCACCGAGCATCACCCGCTGAGTTCTCCCGGTCAGGAATTAGCAGAACCATTCAAGAACAATCCCACCCACCTCTGCACTGTCCTGCAGGTGCATCAGCAACATCTCGTGGTCAACGATATCAAATGCAGCCGACTGATCTAATAGGACCAAAAGGGTCGACCGACCCTTATTTTCACGGCGCAGATCATCGACCAAAGTCACCAATGCTGTCTCAGTGCCATGTCCCGGACGAAAGCCAGACTGCAAGGGATCCAGATAACCGGTGCGGTCGAGATGCCCTTGGAGCGGCTGAGCCACTACCCATTCAATAACCTTCTCTAAAAAGGGAAGGTTAGAGATAGGCCGATAGCTGACAGGGGAGTCAGCATCAAGCGATAGTTTCTTGAGCAGAGGCTGTATCACCGCCTCCTTAAGGCAGGCCGGCACTCTGCCCTCCCACAGGGAGGCGTTGACCACCACAGCCAGCAACGGCCCCATTGTCTCCTGGCAGGTCTTAATGAGCCAGGATGGGCATGGATCTAGTTCACAAGAAGTGGCTCGAACAGCCCCAAGCACCTCCATCACATCAGTGGGTGTCACTGACTGACTGAAATGGATCCCACAAAATCAGACAAGGCGGGGCTTCTGCCACCTCTACCTCCTCCACTGTATTAAGTGCGGCATCGAGATCTTGGTGAATACGAGTGGTTTTCTCTGCAAAATAATTCGCAAAAAGGTCACAGTGGGCAGTTGATGACTCAACCCTAGGGTTGAGGGAGGCTGGACTGACCAGCCCCCGCACAACCTGGAACAGCTCCTCCGGATGGAATTTAGTGGATGCTATGAGGGTAGCAAAGAATTCCCTCTTTGTTGCCTGCATAGCCACGGCATAGGCTCGTAAACTAGCTCTATGCCACAATCTGTCAGCTTTAGCCCGAGAACGACGCCACCGTTGCTCCAACCGTCACCCCGCCTGCTTCAGCATCCGCAGCTCCTCGGAGAACCAAGGAGGTCTGTGGAGCCTCCGCCTGGGCAACAGACGCCTGGGAGCCGTTTGATCGATGGCCTCCATCAGCAAGATGTTCTACAGTTTGACAAGGTCATCGATGTGACGGTCGTCTAGGTCAGAGGGTAATTCCCCCAGAGCACCTAGGAACCGCACTGGGTCCAGCAGCCTCTTGAGGCGGACTGTCCTAACAGGTTCCGCACCCTTCCGGGGCAGACATGTTCTAGAAGGGAGCTCTGCAGGAGGTAGTGGTCTGCATCGTACTTTATAAAGCCCAACAGTATCTGGAACAACCTTGACCTGTAAGCAGATAATTCATATCTGTAGCTTAGTTTAATCTTATAGTCATGTTTTTCCTTCAGATATGAAATGTAGCAAATGCTGCCTCAGTCATTCCTCAGTAAAGGAAAACCTGTCTCATATTTGAATTCAGATAGTTAAAAATCAGTGCGTCAAAGGACCTGTAACTTTGTTGTCAGGTATGGAATTCTCGGTTGAGCTGTCATTAAAGGTGATTTTTAGACATTCCCAAAATTGTGTGTTGTAGGATTTTGGTGTGGCATTGAACTGGACAAACCCCATGGCAAGAATGATGGTTCTGTTGCAGGTGTGCAGTACTTCAATTGTCTGCCCAGATACGGGGTATTTGCACCTCCATCGAGAGTGCAGAAGTAAGTGAAACGTTTCGTCTTCATCACAAAATGTTTTCCGCCCCTTTCAGTCCCTTGCAGGCTTTATTTAGAATTTTGCTTCCAACTGGAGAGAAGCACAGAAGGAAAATCACCCTGCTGCCAGGAATTAGTAGATTTATTCTGAGACCAGCTTGGTGAAAGAGGAATCCACCTCAGTACAAATGTGGCATCAATAGGGGATCTGTCTGGACTGGTGGAACTGCAGTGTTCAGGAGGCCTGCCCTGCATGTTCTCTGCTCAGATGTTACAACACAGCAGCCTATTGTCGAGCTTGTGCAATCTTTGCATACTACTTTTGTGCTGATAATATGCAAGGATTTTGTTACCTTTATCTATAACTTCAGATACACACAAGCATTTTCTCCTGCTGTGCGTGTTCTCCTGTTGACTTTTCATCCAGAAGCGCCAGCTGTGTTTTTTGATTTGAATATATGGCACCTTTTTTGGTATGCTTAGAGATACTTGTGTAGCATTTTATTTTACTAAGTAAGTATCTTAATGAAAAATGTTTTGCAGTAACATATGCAGGAGAGGAGAGGAGTCTACTGCAGGAATTTCAACAATGGATTTACTAAATATGCACAGTTAAAAGCTCCATCTGTTTGGCATCACCATGTATCTAGGGGGTTTGAAGGGATCCAACCCTACATTAATCTAAAACCAAGCTTACGATTGTTTGGTAAATGTTGTCATTGTTCTTGTTTTTGTTTTTAAATGAAAATAACCCAACAATATATTGTAGCTCAATGACTTGTAGGTGCTCTGTGAGAAAGCTAAACATGATCTCACCTGTAGGCTAACCGGTTCCCTCGACTCCCTCAGAGACGTTTCACCAAATAAAATGAATAACACTTTCCCAGGTAAGAGTTTGAGACAGGTCTGATCTTGTTTGCATGCGTGGCATCACTCTCAGTTAAGTTCAGTTTCATGGGCATTCAGCTCCAGTTGTTTAAGGGCCAAAGCAGACTCTTGGATCTTGTTGCAGGTGGGCTGTTTCTATCATTTTTTCACATCCTAAAAAGCCAGGTGTCGCCACGTGCAAGGAGAACAGTAGTTAAAAAGACTGATGAACTTCATCATTTCCTTCCCTTGCCACTTGTCTTCCAGCTTCAGAAAGTGTTTTTCTCTTACTTTGTTTTCCTCATAACATGGAACTATCCCCTATTCCTATTTGATGGTGTAGATTAAACCTCTCTTAGTTTAATTCAGTAGTTCTAGTAACTTGAGTTCTTGATGAGGATGATAATGGGGTGTTCCTAATGGAGGCAGGGAAGCTGGGGCTGCAGAATTTTGTTTCATAGATCCAGTGACTAGGAATGGAAGGCAAGGGCCCCCCTTTCAGGAGCAGCATTTCTAGTTCCTGTGTGCGCATTTGGGACTATATATATAAAAATAGATTGTCCTGGTTTCAGGGTGAACTTATTGTGCTGATGATTGGATTTTTCCTACATTTTGCACAGTGATTTCAAAACCATTTCTTCAGCTGTTGTGTAATAGTTCTCACTTGTGACGCAATGTGTGTCCTTCTAGAAGTTTCTCACACTCTATTGACTTGGCTTGATTGTTGTATGGGACTTGGAATTTCTGGCAACCATGGTCCTAATGACACCCTCCTTAACCTATTGTGTGACCATTGAGAAGCTACTACAATCTCTGTACCTGATGATTTAGATCCTATAGACTCCTCAGGGCAGGGACTACCTTTTATAGTTTGGTCCTCGAGTGCCTGACGCAATTGGATTTGATTTTATTCGAGTGCAATAGCTTCCGTTGTAATTCTGCTGCTAATAGACCTAAAACAAGGGGTTTGCCCAAAAGGTTACACGGATAGTAACGATTGCTAGCAATTCAGGCAGAGGAGAATGAAGAAGGCAATTGGTAATGAGACTGAGTTAGGAATAAATCACAAGAGGAATGAGATGGAAAGAGGGTGTTTGGCAAAACAAAATGTGAACAACTTGAAAGGAGGCTGCCTAAAGAATAGGGCCGTGTGCAGACGGCTCTCGTTGTAGACCTCTAGCAAGTACAATCTCTTTATTCAATCTTCACGTCTAGGCTTTCGGCGAAGTTTCAGCACAACTTCTGCATCTTCACAGAAGGAGATAAACAGGAGGAACTCCCTTGTCAGGTGAGTGATTTAGCTTTGGGTGGAAACCAGTGTGACAGTAGCCACCCATGCGTGCACACACGTTCTGGGTGGCTAATGCTCGGGTGTCCCAGCCTGCTGGGAGGGAGGAGGAAGAGGTGGCTTGGAAGCAGCAGCGTGGAGTGGACTTGCTCTGTTCTGCACTGCAGCTTTAGCTGCTGTAGTTCAGGGTGAAGCTGTGGGGAACCAGCGGGGCATCTCCCAAGCTGGGTCCCCGCAGTCCAAGTGGATGGATTCCCGAGTGGCAACAGCAGAAGTGGCTTCCGATACTGCTGGAGTGCTGCATCCTTTCTCCTCTGCCACTGTCCCAGCGCTGCTTCAGAAGCTCCCGCTGCTGCTCTCCAAGCTCTGCTTTGGCAGTAGGCAGGGAGCAGGGGAGGATGCCTTGTAGTGGGGAGGAGTGCCTGGTCAGTTTCACCAGCACAGAACTGTTCCTCTCTGCTCCTGCAAGCTGCAAAGGGAGAGGAGCCAGTCCATGCAGCTTCCAGTCCCCTGCTGTCACACATGTCATGACAAATATATACAAGGGGCCAACACAGAGCTGCACTCACAGCAGGCCCCACATTGCTGGAGCTTATGCTGTGGGTGACCAGGGCTGGTTAGCGCCAGTGCACTGGCAAAATCCTGCCTCCTTACAACTTTCACGCTACCTGCTTGCTGGGAGTGGGGAGGGTCACGCTTGCTTCCACCTGTGCTGCTGTGGTTCAGAACAGCTGTAAGAATGGAGCTTTCCTTTCCCTTCCCTTCTCTTAACATTGTATATAAGCTGCCCTGAGTCTATGGAGAAGGGCAGGGTAAAAATGGGGAAAATAAATAACTGGAACTGTCTAGGAAGGTCGAGTGCCCTCTTCACATAGGTGCACAACTCGCCTCCCTGCCCCTCCAGCCCTTGCTCCGCTCAAACTCCCACTGAGTTCTGCTTGAATAGGAATGACGGCAGCAACAAACTGCGGGTGCCATTAGCTTACAGGCATATACAAAACATTGTAAAAGCATCACCGGTGTCTCCTGACTCGGGAGACACCTGTGATGTGTTTACAGTATTCTGTACAGGCTTGTAAGCTCATTGCACCCGCATTTTGTTGCTGCCATAAGATCTGAAGCAGCCTGGTTGGCTGACTAAGCCATTTGGATTTATCTTTAATAATGTGTCAGTCTGGAGGCATGAAAGGAAAAAAATCACTTGTTTGTTCTCTGTAAAAGCCCTGTCTTATTCTTTTCTCCAATTAGATCTAGAAGCTAAGTGCTGCGGCGTAGTTGGAGCAACACCTCTACGACAAACACGGAGGGGCCGGTGAAGCTATACGAGGGCTCTCAGGTCCTCTTGACCAGCTCTAATGAGATGGGCACAATTAGATACATTGGCCCTGCTGACTTTGCACCGGGAACATGGCTTGGTCTGGAACTCCGCAGTGCCAAGGGAAAGAACGATGGCTCTGTGGGTGAGAAGCGCTATTTCACCTGCAAGCCAAGCCATGGAGTCTTAGTTCGGCCAAGCAGGGTAACCTATCGTGGGATTAATGGAACTAAACTCGTGGATGATACCTGCTGAACCAAAATGCTTGCTGCACCCGTAATGGAACATATGAATTAAAGCACCCAAGAGCCTGCATCATCTAAAAGGAATGCTGCCTTGTCTTGGTTAACTCTGCATTTCTATAGCCGCCTCTTCCAACTCAAGGTGCATTCTGAGGAACAGGAATCTCCTAGCATCTCCCCTCTTTGAAACCGCCCTTGCCTGCTGGGTGTTCCTTGTAAACCGATGTTGGTATATACTGGTCAATTATTTGAATAACGTACCAGTTACAGAAGGCGAATCCATCTGTTGCTGTAGTTGCTTTGCCATTCATGGTGTGTGAATGATTTCCCTCCCTTCCCCCCCCCCCATGTATTAATGAAGTTATAACGTTTCATTCATGATGCTGCAGCATTTTTTAAACAAGACAGTAACATTAGTCTGTTTGCTCAACAATGCATTGTCCTTCTCTAGACCAACAAATAGCAATAAGCAGGAATGAACAAATGACACTTTCCCCCCTCGAACTACTGAACTGAAACGCACAATAGATTTATCATTCAAAAGGCTCCCCAAAAGCACAAAAAGACAAATAGAGAAAATACCTAACCAGAAAATTATGTTGTTGTCCGGCTCCTTTAGCAAACAGCATAGATGTAATGCAGAAGCTTTTATGCACAAGCACAAATATTTTCAGGTTTGTAGTCAAAGCACTTTTTCATTGTATGCATTTGTAAAAGAGACAGCAGTATACAAGAAGCACTTTTGAAAATACGATGCACTTTCATCTCTCCGTGGAGAGCTTTTCCCTGCTGTTTGGAGAAATTCCTTTGGCAGCAGCTGCTGCAGGCTATGAGCATCAACATTTTAAATGCATAGGAAACGAAGAGGGAACCAGACACTGCTTGCATCACAGATCTCCTGTCTTTCTGTTTGGTATTGTGTGCTGCAGGTATTGTGCAGCACTAGGTAAATGGATTTGAAGCAAAAGTTATTCATGCTTTTTGATTTCCTTCATTTTATGGATTTCTCTTGGTGTCCTTCAGAACATTTTATTAGATATGCTTGCCATTTTATCTAATTGCCTCTAAGCATAAGTACATTATGTTGAGTTTGGTATCTTTTAGATACTGCATTGGAATACTCTTCTTTGATTACTTGGATGCAATATGATTATCTTTAAGTAACAGAGTGATTATGAATCTATAATAGCCAGTGTATATCTTAAACAAGTAGTGCATTTAAATTGTTCAGCTGATGTTAACAATATTGTATGGTAGGTGTTCAAATATATTAAAATATCGCAGAAACAGAAAAATAATCTGCTCTTCCAAATGGGCTGTTGCGTTTCACTTACTTGAAAGTAAAGCCACTTAAAATATTTTACAGCATCTTATTTTTAGATTGAAATTCTGCTGCTTATAGACATAATATTTTAGAGAGAGGTAGAACTATTTTCCCTGAACTGTATTTACTAAAAGGCTGCCAACTGCCTTCTAACCTGTAGATATTTTAACTGAAGGTATATAAAAAAGTACATTTTGAATGTAAACTTATTAATTGCATTTAAGAATTCTGGCTGTGTATGTGAAGATGTTTGCTGATGCACTGAACTGTGCCAATGTCCAACATCTGTTTTGTTCATGTTTATGTCTTTCTGTCATTAACACACTGTTCATTTCTGTTGTGATTTACTGGTATCCATTGTTTTTGAGTGAGTAAAACAGCAGCTGTAATATATAAATCAGATGTTTTTAAATACCTTTTTATGGAGTTTATCAAATATCGTATAGTTTAGAATCTGCAATTCTGTACCATAAAATGTGGTGTGCATCACCCTGTCACCTATGTCTGCCCCTGCCCCCCCTGGTTCCTCTTCTATGAAGCTTGCTGGCCTTGGAGAGAGACTCCTAGCAATGTTTAATCCCAGCTTCATCCTTGCCTCTGCACATTGTCTAGATATTTGACTAACTCGGATGAGGAGAAACATTAATTTACAGAGCACTGCCAGGGGCAAAATACACACCCAGTCACTGTGGAGTCCAAACTGTGAAACACAGACCAGGGGTGGGGGAAGCTAAAGGCATCCTGGCTTCCTCTCTTGTCCTTTTATCTAGCCCAATAAAACCCTGCACTGCTCCTTATATTTATATATATTTATATATATATATATATACACACATATATACACACACACACCCAGGTGCTCCAGCAACTTGTCCTTGAGTCTGAGCGCTGGTGGATTGGGGATGGAATAAGGCTTAACGAGATCCTACTTGAGGTCTGAGGGAGACCTGAACCTGGTCCTGCTGCTACTGTTCCAACCCCCCCCAGCTTCTGCATTTATTTTTCTACGCCTTTGTAACTGTTCTTGAGGCTGGGGAGGAAGAGAGCGGATCTCTGGAAGTTGCCTCTGCTCAGGTTCTAGGAGCCCAGGCTCAGTCTTGTGTAGCTTCCAGGAGTTCCTACTAGCCAGAACCTGTGGCTGAAAGCGACAGGGCGTCCCTGAGTAATGGATCTCAAAAGGAGGACGAAAGTAGGGAATTCTTGACCGGACTGCTGTCATCTCCTTTTGTAACACACAGAGAACCTGCTGCTTGGGCTGTGGCAGGGGACTGAGATGGCCCCTTAACTGAACCTTCTTCAATAGCTACTTGTTCCCTCTTTACTGATGGCTTTTTTTTTTTATAGTAAAAATAATTTGAAAGTCTGATCTTTTGCTGTGCTTTCAGTCAAGATTATGATTGTGCTTTAGTGCTCTTAAAGACCAATGCTTTAAATATAGTATCTCACTTTTTACCTCTGGGTCCAAAAATGCAAAGTTCAGTTTGCCTGGTTAACACTAGACTGTCCCCTTTTACATAACCTTGGTGCAAGGACCTGGGTAATAATCCCACTGCCTTGGGTTGATTTCCCTTAGGGGACAATATTGGGGTGTGCTTATTTCTATTAACCTAGCATGTTGGTTCATCTGGCAATAATCTTATGATGCTGTAGAAGTGACAAGTGCAGGGGTGTCTCTATTGCAAACAGCCTTCCTGCCTCATGGCCCTCTCTTGTAGACTTGCTATGTTCCCCCTTTGCCTTCATTTCTGTCATTTCCCCTCCTTGGCTAATGCACTGAGATTTTTATGCCATTATGCCTGTGCTCTTGAGCCAAAGGGTAATGAGGAGGAAAGAGAAGTGTGTGTTTATGGCCCTGAAATTGGAGTTGGTCACGGCTCTGCTGTAGACTTGTTCTATGACCTTGGGTAAGTCACTTAATCTCTTTGTACCTCAGTTACCCATCTTTGTTCCTTCACGTGTTTCCCATTAATTTTGCGTGTGGCCTATTTAACATAGTGAAAAAGAAAATTATCACTATTAACACCCAGGGGGCAGCAGTTGGACCAGATGACCTGCAAGATTCCTTCCAATTCTCACGTTTTATGAACATTGTTCTATCATTTTTCGGTGGGTGTTGAACAAGTAGTTGAGAGTTCTCTTTATGCTGTAGCAAAAGGAAGGTAACCGTTGATTGCCTGAGCACAGGGCTGCTAGCTCTCTTACAAATGGGAAGGTTCAATGGACAGGGAGGAGACACAGCACACACAAAGTTGTTTAGTCATTTTATTTTTCTTCATGCCTTTTGCTTCACTACACTTGTTTACAATACAAATACAATATTCAATACAAAATACTCAATGACCATATATTAGTATTTGTCTGATTGTATCCCTGAAGTGCATAGGCACTTCTTTTATAAACAATGTTGCATAAGCTGCTGTACAAACATGGCAGACATTCCTAATGAAGCTTTATTACAGAATGGAGAGGCTGGATGCAGACAATTTAGACACTTTCCTTTACGAAGTTATGTCTAAAGCAGGTAGATCATGACAGCTTAGCTACTGTAAAAGGACATTTATTCCTTCTCCATTCTTGCCAATGGGGTGATGAAATCTGCGCTAGAAGTTTGCTTGCAAAATTAAATGCTTTTTAGGATACACTAGGCTAGTCTTGTCATGCACTGCAGCAATGAGCACATTGGTGATGCTTC
This sequence comes from Sphenodon punctatus, assembly GCA_003113815.1. Lineage (NCBI taxonomy): Eukaryota > Metazoa > Chordata > Lepidosauria > Sphenodontia > Sphenodontidae > Sphenodon > Sphenodon punctatus. Next base: position 2,102,105 of record QEPC01008081.1, read on the forward strand.
TGTCATAGTAAGCCAGCTATTGTGTCCACAAAACTCAGGGGTGGGGTGCAGAGAGAATGCTATAATGCACGTTATGATGTGCTACAATAGACTGGTGAAAAAGCATCAGTAGCTAATGAATCAATCAAGTGCCTCAACTCATCAGTTTACTAATTTAAAGGCCTCAAATAACTTGGTTTATAACTCTCCCTATCTGAGCTGGAAAACTCCCTCTCCTACATTTCCCCCTACCCTTAAAGCAAAGCAACCCTAAACATTCATAGAGACCATTGCTTTCTAGCCTACCCTCTTGTCTTACAGTGCCAGGGCTAATTCACTCTCCTGTTACAGTTCACCTTACCATTGCTGAGTCTTAGCCTGATTCAGATCAGGTACAGGCAATGGGGAGGTTAGGGCTTGAGACAGATGAAAGTGGGAAGCATCTTGGGGAAGAGCCCTGCATCTCTTTAGCAGCTTCTCCCCTCCCTCTTACCGTCTCCCATAAAGCCACTGCTGAGACACGGGCTGCAGCCAAAGCAATTTCAGTACTAAACTGACTGTGAGATGGATGGCATTTAGTTCTGCACTACTGCAGGCTCTACTACTGCCCATGTGGTCCCTCCAAGGGAAATGAAGAATACAGATGGCAAGATATTTGCAACAGCTTACTCCAAGTACCACATGAAGGGCACCAGCCCTGAGTATAAATTAATAGCGGAGGACAGTTTTTAAAATAAATAAATAATCCATTCTGGACCAAGGTGGAAGGCCCAGTCTCTGGGAGGTGGGTGGGTGCTCCTGATAATCATGGTGATGCGGGCAGAGGCTGGCATTCTGGCTCCATGACTCTCCACTGGCATAAAACTAATCCTCTAGAGCTCTAAAAAACATAGTCTCCAGGTCTGGCTGTTACTGTCTAAAGAAATAAGATTATGCTTAATTAAGTATATTTGAGCCCTACTCCTGAAGTTGGCTCTGGAGACAGGTATGAATAGAAATGAGGATCAGTGTTGGGCTCAGACTGAATACATTCAGATCCCCCAATTTCTATAATAAAGGAACACAAGCCTGTTAGAGCTAATGAACGTTCCTTAAGTGAAAGTGCAGGAGGTGTCTCTACTAAAGCTTCCTAAGAGAGGCTTTTCACAGATGTGTTAAATGACAGTTCAGCACTTCCTGTTGAGGGAGTAATCGTAGCTGCTGTTTCCGCTCCTAGTGCCCGAGTTGGTGTTTTTGCTCAACTGCATCTTTGCTTTGTAGTGGAAGGCAACAAAAGGACTTCCGCAAACCAACCTACTTTTTCCTTTCTCTTCCTAGTCTACATGGCTGTTAGTGTTTAGCCTGCTTTTAAGGAAGCGTTTGTGTTTGGGGTGAAGTTCTTATTCTCAGCTCTTGTCTGAACTGATTCCTAAAGATCATTCAAAATAACAGTGGCAGTGATAATTGAAGCCGTCAGTCTATTATTACCTCACGTGCAGCAGGGCTATTACCATAGCTTCAGTCAACCTCGTTGGACAAGAGTATTATTATTTAAAATTCAAATTGAAACGCTGATGGACAGTGGCATGCAAAGCTCTCTTTAGCCGCAGAAAATACAGGAGAAATGATGGGCATGCAGGCTTTCTCACGCTGTTTCACAGCGATGCTTCAACTGCCCTGGAGGGGCGCGAATACCCCACTCTCACAGTTGTTTACGTATGTGCATACCTTCATACATACACATGTCTAGTTCAGGGGCATTTGTACTGTTCCACTGCAGTGTAGTAGAGAAACCCTTTGAATGAGACACAGATGATCACAAGAGAAGCAGAACTAGTCCGTGGTTCAAGACAAAAAACTGGGTTCAGTTTCCATTACAGGCTGGTGTGTGTGAACACAGCAGGTCCAGCCCTCAAGGCAATGGGGTAGGGGATTGCCTATTTCTATGTTCTGTACAGCGCCAGGCACATGGCTGGCCCTATATAAATGTTTATAATAATAATAATAATTCCCATCTGTAAATGGGGATGCCCTGCTTGCCTCCCGTCTGCTCCCTGAGGTGCTGTGTGGACAAATACATTTGGGGCTGCGAGGTACTCCGACACAGTTGTAATTGGGACCAGTTATGCACCAGAGATCAATGGCAGAGATCACAATCTTGTTTTTTCCTAGGGGTCCATGTAAGAATCAATCCCCCCCCCCCCCTTTGAGAACGGTNCCCCCCCCCCCCCCCAGTAATAGAGGAGACTGATGCAACCTGGATGGCACAAGGAATAAATGCACATAATAACCCTCAATCCCTGCCCCCCCCAATGCCTCATCTCCCCCAACTGATAGAAACTTCACTCTGTGGTTTCCATTTCAGCACATGAGCTTGAGCCGGTCTTGTGCTCGGTCTGACCTGGCCTAATGAATGGGAGCTAGGAACGTTGCCGTGGCTGCTCCCAGAACTGAACACACGCTCTGTCAGAGCTAATGAACATTTCTTTAGCTAAAGTGCAGGCGGCTGCCGGCCTGTGTATTTACTATAGGGTGATGCAGTTCAGGCAGCTGTAGTGTGCACCCTACTGGTAGCAGAGGGGCATGACGGCCACAGCAGCCACCCATGGGCTGCTCACACAGCTCACACTGGCTAAAACGAAAGGAGAAACCTTTTTTCTTTTCCTTTTTTTTTTAAAAAAAAATGGCTGCCTGGTTCCAGCCTTGCTTTACTAACATTTAGCCCTATCCCCCTGCAGAGGAAGGTGAGCGGCTGGCCAAGGCAGGAAGGAAAGCTACATTGGTCCATTAGTCTGGGGCCTGGCTTGAGCCACATCTTTCAGCTCTCTGCTTTCTGAGTTTGAGCCTCGGTACCCAGCTCTGCCTGGCCCTCGGCTTTGTCTTGTCCCATGATTGCGACAGGGAGCCTACTGAGAAACCTAGACTCAGAACCGCTCCCCTGAAGCTAAAGAATGTGGAGCTGGACCTGTCTCCGCCATAGCCATTTGCTGCTGCTCCCATAGACCCAATTCTAGGAAAACCAGTCCTTTTTTGGAGCGCTGCTGCTTACCAGCCTCCTGTGAGTAGCCTATATATTATTAACGTGTCTCTTTACAGCTCAGCTCATTGCTTAGCTCTCTATTTGGACAATACGTATGCTGGGATCATGCACCAGGTGTAAAAAATTAGGGATGGGCAAACGCGGTTCGGAGTTCGGACCGAACCTCCGAACCGAACTTGATTTTCGAACCGAATTTCCGAACTCGGTTCTGTTTGCCCATCCCTATAAGATAATATTCCATTTAGTTCAATGGGGTTTGAATTTCCGAACTCTGTTTGGAAGTTCGGACCGAACTCAAATGGTTTGGTTGACCGAACCGAACTTCTGAACCGAACTCGATTTTCGAACCGAACCAAATTTCCAAACTCGGTTCTGTTTCCCCATCCCTATTAACAATACCACTTTTTAACAACTATTCTACAAGAAATCGGTTAAAGCAACAAGGACTCCCAAGTCCTTGAAATATAGGTGGTGTCTGGAATCCATACTGGGTAAAAGTCAAACTCTATGTCTTTCTATTGTTTAATACAGGACATGTTCAAAGGGCATTCTATACCTGTTCGCCACAGTGGGGAATGTCTTATTGGCAGGGTCTTTGGATACTTCTGTTCAGTTCAATTTTACTCTTATCAGCATGGTGAGCTATAAAGCTATTTACAGTACAATCCTGGCCCTTTACAACTGAACAAGTTCCTGTTTTAAAAGTGACTCCATCCTCTTTTCCAGGACAGAAGAAAATTTAAAGGGCCAGTAGTAACCACAGCTTTGGTTCCTCCCAAAATATAAACCACTGGACCTCACGTCATTCCTTTACAGTTTGCCCTGACCCAGCCTATGATCAGCCATGCGGTGTCCCACTGCCTGGCCAATGGCACCATTATTACTGGGTGGTCTTGTGAAGACCATGCTACTCTAGCAATGCTCTTTTGCCTCCATTCAAAGTTGCTGTATCCATCTGGATTGGAATTGGTGCTTCCGCACCCCACCTTAAATCTCTGGCCTTGGAAAGGATTCCCAAACATCCGATTTTGCATAAAAGGAAACCCAAAGCCTAAAGCACTGGGGTACTGAGGCCTGACCCTACATCTAAACTGAGCACACAGAGTTGAGAAGAAGCACACAGGGAAGGGCACGATAACAATCATGCAGATGAGTTTATGCAACTGAGAGCTGGGCCTTGCCGTTAGTTAACACTGACTATCGGTCTGTATTTGTTGTAGGAGAGGTGTGGATGATTTGAAGCTCTTGGGTTATTTTAAAACACAGCTTCAAAGGGTGGCACTTTTGAGTGAGTTGGCACATAATGAAAGGAAAGGCGGGTTGGTCTCTTGCTCGTGCTGCAGGGGGTGGGGTGGGGTAGGACTGACATCCTCTTCAAGGCTCACGAGTTGGACGGGAGGAGAGTCAAGAGTGTCAGAGCTCTCAAGGCCCATGGTGGGTTACATGGTTCTTGTTTCTAAGGAGGGGGTCCTCATAGCTGCTAACGCAGGGTTGGGCCGGGGCTTCCAAGGGCAAGCCCTGCTGTTGGTAGCCGTAGTTGATGTTGCCACAAGGGAAGTGGCGGAGCCTAAAGAGAGGCACTTCCTTAACAGTGGCTGATAGTGAAGATGGTTCTAAGAGCAGGGAGGAGCCTGGGAGCCTGCCTGGCACAATGCTGGGTGCCAGAGTACAGTTGCCTTCATGCCCCAAGCCTTCCCTCTCAGGCGTCTCTTTCTCCATCAGGGAATTGTTTTTGCTGACTGGTTTCTCTGAAAACCAGGAACCATACGTCGGGTTCCAGAGGTTGGTGGGCTTGTTTCTGGCCCCCCTGCCTTTGTGGAGCTCTGAAGGTGGGTTGGACTGAGAATAGGCCATGTTGATATGTCCCCCTTCCAGGGCTGCCCGGGAATTAGTGTGGGCCGGAGGGTCTGCCCCTGCCACTTGCACCAGAGGTTTGTTGGTGGCGATGGCTAAGGGCAAAGGCGCTGGAGGAGGCTGGGTCAGCTCATCACCCTTTTTCTCTTGCTGGCATGAGACTAAGAGCGGAGGAACTCCTTCAGGGTCTTCAGGGCGCATTGGGACCTTTTCTTCCTCTTCAATGCATGGGCCATACTCCACTGGCAAGGCCGTGTTAATTACATCAGGATCCTAGGGGAAGGAACAATGAGACTTTCAAACATTGCCACCGCTGCTGGCATTTCAGAATGGCAGTAAATTAATCAGATTCTTCTATTCAGAACGTTCTTCGATAGACATAGTGCCTTTTCCCCCAGAGGATCCCTATACATGCTAGACAACTACCTTGCTCATAGCTGGCACGCAGCCGTCTCTTGTGTGGAGTGGAGCTGCTCTTTATCAATCCAGAGGATCATTAACTACCAGGGCAGGGCAGCTGCAGTGTCCACTGGGTGGTGGGAATCGCTGGACTAGGCCACTGTGACAGTTCTGCCATGCCACTCCACTGGCCTGATGCTGTTGGCCAACCCCAGCCAATAACCCTTTTCTCCCAAGATTGCCCTGCCAGGGGTAGGGGTCGGGACTTCATGCCCTGGGTGGAAAAATGCCATGCTACACGTGTGTTGGTATCACAACTACAGCTATATACTAGCAGAAAGCAGCTTCCCCCTGTAACGGCATCTGCATTAGGTAGTTGCAGGGATAGGATTGTCTTAGAGCTCATGTGAGTTTAAATCGCACAGCCGCGGCGGCGGGGCTGTGCGATTTAAACTCACGTCTCAATGAGCCCTTAGTCTCTCTACCAGTCAAATAAGCCCAGGCTTCCTGGAACTCTCCTGCAAGCAGAGGCGGAGTAGGAGGAGATGGGGTTTATCTACACAGTGGGTTAATGGATGGTGCAAAAAGGTGATTTGACAGGTTAGCTAAGACAATGATAGCTACTAGGCATCCACATATTTAGTGTCAGCTTGTTGAGGTCTTGCAAAAGGCCAGCATTAAGCATGCAGTAGCTTGTCTCCTAGAGCATTTTTGCACCTGCTTTGTAACACACTGTGGCTAATACATTACTACTATTCATTGCTTATATAGCGTTAGCCGTGTGTCTGGTGCTGAACAGTCATAACTAGAGAGAGAGGTCCCTGCCCCAAGTGATTTACAATCTAGAACAGACCAGGGGAGGGGGGCACACAGGGTTACACTCACCAAGCTGAGACGGTGCAGGCACACATTACAAGGGAGGAGGGGGGATCCTGAAGGATGGGACAGTATAAGTCCTGGGCCCCCAATTGAAGGACATTACTCCAGGGCCCCTGCACTAGGGCCATGCAGCTCACTGGCTGTCCTATGTTCTGGCTTAGCTCAGACACTTGGTGTTGGAAAGGCATTCCCTTCTCTAGCCTTAATCTAAAGGCAGGAATGAGCATCAGTACCTGGGTGCAGTATTCAATCCTCTCCAGTATTATGGCAAAGTTTGGCCTGTCTTCGGGCTGGTGCTGCCAGCACTGGGTCATTATGCGATACCTACAGCAGCAGCAGGAGAGAAGATCATGAATGGCAGGAGGGGGAAAAGCAGGTCACCTTAGTAGATAATTCACATCCATTCTCCCTAGACCAAACAGCAGCTGCTTTCTCATGTTACTGGGCGGGGGAGGAGGAGGCAGTCGCAGCTGCATTCTCACAGGAATCAGTGCACATAGGAATGTGCTATTTCACTTCTATGCCGCGAGAACACACAGGATTGTAAAAGTTACACTGGGGGACCCGGTCATGCACGAGAGTTCTCGCAGCATAAGAGTGGAATAGCACGTTCCTATGCGCTCCAGCTCCCACGAGAACACAGCTCCCATTGACCTCACGGAAACCTCCCCCAGGTAATATGAGAAACCAGCCAGAGACTGGGAAAGCCCTGCCACAGCCCTATAACCAGAGACCGGTGTTCGCTGTGTTTTCCCCCATTGGTGGCAAAACACACATTTTGGGCGAGGGGGCGGCTGGGTTTCTTTGGTGTAGTTGAGGATGGTTTAAACTGGTTCAAAGCAGCAGTTAAAATCAGAGTGGTTGAAATGTCAAGTCGCTCCAGCCACTGGCAGATAGCCCTGTGGGAGTGTACGCCCGTAAGCCCTTGCTGCTAGAGCGGTGCCAGGAAATCTCACACAGCAGGGGGGAAAGGTCATCAGTCCTTGGCTAGATTGGACAAAGAGCTAAAAATGTGGCTTTTTCCGCCAGCCGTTTATATACATTAGGGCTGAATAGAATATCGTCGCCACACGTGGCGAGGGAGCGTGAGAGTCTCTGACATCAAACCAAAAGCATGAATGTGGAATCAACAAAGGGTCAGAGAACTGTCAGGCTGTTCTCTTTATAGTCTTCCCCTCTGATATGCCACTAAAAGTATTCCCGTCAGCCCCTGGAGGCCCTTTAGCACAGACAATGCCATAAATAGGTGCACGATTGCACAGAGACTATCAACTGCTGCTGTCATACACTGCCTCCTGGTGGCTGGTCAGGGAAGGGTCTACTAAACTAGAAGCCAATCTCTCATCCTGGGACACATTCATATGCTGCCTTTTCTTTCTAATGGATCCTGTAGGAGCCCAGGCAATAGGCACCCTTCACCCAGCAATGAACGACAGCAACACTTCATAATGGCCTATCCCGCTGAAACCCACAGCTTTGGGACATGTTGTCTAGGGCGTCATTAAGTAAACTTAGGTTTTACTTGTGAAGAATGTCAAGGAAGCCTAATTGGTTACAAGTGGCCAGATGTAAATTTTACAACTCCTTTGGAGGCCGGCACTCAAGCCAGCACACCATCCATTGGTCAGTACACTCCCTGAGGGCACTGACTACTAACCTAACCAGCTGACAGACACAGTTACGGGCAGTGCTCTTGTATAGTACGCGAGTTTAGGGTTGCTAAATACAGGGTAAGAATCTTCTGTTCAGAGCAATGTGTTCAAAACATAAACTGAGTGACACTTAAACAGCATTGGTAGGTCCTTAAAGTCTCGTACACAGGGCCAGGGCAGTTTTTGGGTGGATCCATCCTTCCTCCACTTGTTACAAACTCCAAAACCTCCTGATTACTTTTGCTGGGGTAGGGCATATATCCCAGAGAGAAGATCTCCCACAGCAACACACCAAATGACCTGCACAGAGAAAAGAAAGAAACCACGTCAAAGGCACACCAGTGCAATATTGCTTCTGCAGCGCCCCACTGACTGTAGGTTAGAGGTTAGCCTGATTGGCAGGGAAACCACTGCTTAGGAAATGGCAATTTATGACCGGATTCCTTCAGTACAGACAGAGTAAAAACAAATGGGCTTGAGGAGGGGAGGGTTGCCCCCGGCTGGGACAGGTCAGGCAATGGAAAAAGAAATTCCTCGGCCTGACCCAGAGGGGGGCAGGAAGTGACATGTGTCTGGCTGGTGCCCCCGCATTGCAGCCAGCGGCCTGTCCCTCGCCATGATGGGTGGCCATCACTGCTAATAGCAGGCAGCCATGGCTGGTAGCCATGGTAACCCCCACGCCGGGCTGGGTTGGTGTGGGAAACGGACACGCCCACCCAGTTTAGCCCATTACGGCCTGCCTGGGCGGCTCTTGGACCCAGACTGTGGCCCTGATTCCTTCTAAGCCCACACTACCTACCCTACCAGAGTCTGTACCAGGCCCACATCTGGCAACCCGGAAACAGACGCGCAGGGTGAGGCACTGGTTCACCCCAGACCGGCCATAGCAGGTGAACCGGGCCAGCATTGTGTCTGTTAACACCCACGCTATGGGGTCCTGGCACTAGAAAGCTGGTTGTGGCTGGCTCATCTCCAGGCCAGACTGAGATCACTAGTCTCATTTTACTAGCATTGCGTGGTCACACCAAATATGCAACTGACAATCAATATAGCATCTGGATCCACTGCCTTCAACAAGCCCCTTTCAGAACAATCTGCATATTCTGCTTCATTTTGACAAGGATGGTGATAAACTGAGATGGGCTGAGAGGTCAGCAACAAAGATGATCAAGAGTTTGGAGTACATGTCATAAGAGGATACGCTGATGGCACTAGGCATGTTTAGTCGAGAGAAAAGAAGATTAAGGGGGGGACACATTGACAGTTTTCAAATATTTTAAATGATCCAATAAAAAAAGAAAGAAAGATGGAGAACATTTATTCTCAGTTGCCACTGAAGAAAGGACAAAAAACAATGGGTTTAAACTCCAGGAAAGTCGGTTTAGCCTAAATACGAGCGAAAACATCCTGGCTATTAGAAAAGTTCAACAGTAGAACAAGCTGACTAGGGAGGTTGTGGAGTCTCCTTCCCTGGAGGGTTTCAAGAAAAGACATGACTGGACAGTGACATGACTATCAGGGATGTTTTAGGTCTTGGGTATTTAAAATTTTGCCTCGGGGCAGGGGTTGGACTAGATGACCTCTGAGGTACCTTCCAACTCCACACTTCTATGATTTTATCATTTTCCTCTTCACTGTAGCCATAAGTCCAAATCCCCTGTCTCCCAAGGGCTAGGAACATGGTCCATTAACAGTGGGGCGAGTCATTTGGAAAATGGATGAAGACCCACCAGGTATCTGTTTTTGATGTAAATATCCCTTCCATGAAGGCCTCGGGTGGCATCCATTTGACTGGCAGCATCGCACACCCTCCTTTTCTGTAATAGCTGGCCCTGTCAAGAAAAACCAAAGCAAACAGTGAGCAAGGGCTTTGGAAAGAAAGTGTCATTAATGCAGGCCTTTTCTAGTAATTACTAAATGAGCTAACACCTGGGCTGGTTACTTTAATCCTGTTAACAGCTTAATAGGGGGCTCGTCTTATGGGCAAAACAGCATGGCAGAGTCTATCTTTTCCTTTTAAAAGAAACAACGGTGGCAGAAATATAATAGATATATCATTTCTATTATCCGCCCCCCCCAGTCACTTTGGGACTGCTCTTGCAAAGCCTTATTCTCATGCATAATCCTCGCCTGTGTGGCTAGTGCATCTAAAAATCAAAGTGATTACTCACAGGAGTAAGAGCTGCCGTGTCAGACCCATGTGTCAGTACGTTTCACTGAACATTAAACTAATCAGCATCAAAGCCCTGCACTGACAGACACAGCTGGAAGCTTGTGTGCACCCAGGCTGTGTCTATGCATGGGAAGTTCTGTGCATTTCACAGGTTCCCTTGAAAATTCAGTCCTAAAGGGTCAGGACAAGCAATTAGTTCTACTGATCATGAGTGTATGGTAGATACTGTTCTGTCACACTAGTTTTCTTGCTCTGCATGGGGTCACTAAGGTATCATCTTCTCCAGGTGAGTTCTCCCATTCCTACCAATGCTGGGGATGTGTTGTTGTGAGTTAAGCTGGGCCAGTATTTCCCAGGGGGCAGTAACTGATTAAAAAAGCAAATGTTGGGTGCTGCAAGACAGCATGTGAATGGCTGATTTGGTCAGGGGCACGGTCTCCTCCGAGTTAGCAATTCTCCAGCCGACCATTAGGGGGCACTGTGTGGCTGGAGGTGGCGTGTTAGAGAGGCGATGGAAGCTCAAGGGTCCTGACCGCAAGTAGTCATTGAAGATTTCCTGGCACTTTCTGCAAGCGCAGAGTTGTTAACCCTGGCATCCTGGCTCAATTCCAGTTTGGGTAATTACATTCTCCCGACCTTTCCCCCTCTCTCCTCTTTTGTATGCCATAAACTGAAGAGATTTACTAATGACACAGAACTGAAAGGGACAGGGTCAATACCAAGGCGGATGGAGCTTAAGCTCAGAATAGTGCGGGGGGGGGGGGGGGGGGNGGGGGGGGGGGGGGGGAGGGGGGCAGATTCGTCTCCATGCAACTCAGCGTGGAGAAGAGGAGAGTGAAGAAACTGGGGACAGAACAGGAGAGAAGAGGAAAGGGCTCCTCTGGCTGGCTCTGTGGAGAAGCAGTTTGTAGTCAGGGCTGAGCTTAGAATTTATGGCCCCCAGGGGGAAAATAAAATGCAGGGGGGGTCTCATGGTCCCACCCATTATAGTCCGATCCTTTAATAACTGGCGATCTTGTGTTTTGATACTTTGATTATGAAAACAAAGCAGTGTCATAATTTTTCACACACACAGGCTTTCCTAGGCCCGTACACAAACACAACCTCTCGCTCTTCCTTTCACCCGCCCGCCCACCCCTCTGGCAGAGGGGATACAGGAATCGGTGACTGACTGAAAAGTGAGGGGGGCAGGCACCTGGGGTGTGTGAGAGAGAGTCGTGGGAGGGGAGAGGGCCCCACAGAAATAGCCTGTCCCGGGGCCTCAGGAGTACTGGACCAGAGGTACCAGGACTGGACTTCCTGCAGGGCCCCTTCTGAATGTAGGGTTCAGGACATGGCGCCCATTGGCCCTGCTTAAGGCTGGGCCTCTCTGAAGTCCACAGTATTCTGTTTAACCACAGCATGGAAGCAAACACAACTCTCCACGGTGGACTAGGAAGTAACCGAGGAACGATTCTTGCACGAGTCTCTTGACTGTAGCTAAACACAGCAGCATGGTATGAAGCTAAGCCAGGCAAATAACCCAAGTTCTGGTCAAGTTTGTCCTGGTGAGACCTTAGTGTGGGTGTTCTCACCTGTATATGTCCCGGGCCATTCCAAAGTCTCCAATTTTAGCTACTCTCCCAGGTCCTTTACAGGTGAGGAGACAGTTCCTAGCTGCAATGTCCCTACGAGAGACAGAAAGAAAAGGAAACGAATTATGGAGCCCTTCGACAGCATTGTAAACTGAAGGGAAATGGCAAAGCTTAAATCATCAGGGAAGTAACACTAAACTGGTCACTGGCTTTTAATCCCACAATCTCTACAAAGATAGTCTAGCCAGCTCATCACAAATATTGTGGAGGGTTTTGTCCACATGAACATTTATTCTGAAGCCATTACCCTTTAACTTAGTTTAACTCTGCTTGTGTTCACAAAGACACATTGTTTAAAACGAAACAGGGGTGATTCTGATCAAGGAAGATTACACGTTTTGGAGCAATTTACCCTAAAAGCAAGTAATCATGTGAACAAAAAAGGCCATTCATTAACTCACATTAAGGAATCTAACACCTAACACTGAACCGTTCACATGATAATTAACTTCTGGGGTAGCCTTCCCATGGATAATTAGCATGCAAAATGTTGCATGCTCACCAAGTGGATTATTATTAATGTTCTGGGGAATTAGCCCACTTTTGTGAATGGAGCACCTCTAGTTAGTTGGGAGTTAAAAGATTTGACTTAACTTGCACGGTCTGATCCAAAAGTGAATCTCTGTTTCTTCACCTCCCTTCCTAGCAGACATTTATACAATGGCTTATTTCCCCTTCCCTCATCGGCTGGAGACAGACTGATGGTTGACAACCAATCGTGATGGAGAAATGTATTGTCCACCATTGCCAGGAGAGCTCCAGTCCTCCCTGCCTTTTGAGCAATCAGCATGGCAGACTGGGGTCTCCTCATCAAAGAGTAATTTAAAGAATCTAGACATCCCCAAAATTTAACCTAATTTGCCTTCTGAAATTTTGCCTCTCTCTTTCTCTCTGTTTTATAAGCATCCAGTCACTAGAGGGCAGTGTTGCACAAATATGACTGTCAGGGCATTGCTGATGCCGGTTAGCCAACACATTGCAATACACATGTACACACTTTATAAATGATCGCACTCACCTGTGAATGAAATGGTTTTCCTCCAAATACTGACAGCCACAGGCAATGTCACGAGCTACATGCAGCAAGTCCAGCATGCTCAGGGAGGAAGGCTGGCTCTGTCAAAACAAGACACGGTACAGAAGGATGAAAAGCAGGAATGTGGCAGGGGGTATAAGCCACCACAAGGGTGGGAAGATTAGAAACAAGTAATATGGGTCACATGCCAACACAGATCTACAGAGTAGTGAAAAGCTCGGCATGCACTTCTCTCTCTTCCATTGCAGCATACACAGCTGAAGAGGCGAGACAGTGAGCACTGCTGAGATATGTGAGGTATTCTGGAAAACTGGCTAGTAAAACAGCAGCAAAAAGGCACAAGGCAGCTTGCGCTGTATACTGTTCGGTTGATTAAAGGCTAGGAGTCTTTTTTGCACAAGTACCACACACACTTAAGCACACCTCTCTGTTTTATGGTTGGGGGGGGGTTAATTCTTGTTGGCATCCATTTGTCTTTGTAAGATGATGGAAAATGCAATATCCCTTAGTACTAAATACCCTTAATATTTAGTATTAGTATTTAATCCTTTAGTATTTAATCCTGTGTTTAATTTGTATTGAACTCTCCCATACAGGAAGTCTGGTAGGTGTGGGGATTACAGAGGTGTCTTAAATAATAAGACAAAGGGTTGAGATTTTTACACTGTTTGAAACCGGTCAATTAATTGCATGAGGGTGACTTTTCCAGAGACTCTTTTCCAGTTACATTGTGCCTCGTACTGACTGCCACTAGGACCCAATGCCAGCACAAGCCTGTTGATGAAATAAGCAACAGTTCAGAGGCTCTAGTCTTTTCTCTGCGGGTATGTGTCTATGTACGCGCACACACTTCAGTTCTTTTAACTCTTCCTTTCTTCCCTATGATCAGATTCAAGAGCTAACAACCGCTCTGAAAACACACATCGAATAAGTTGTCTAATTCTTTAGGAGGCAACTACCCTACTGTTCAGCCAAGATGTGAGGAATGCAGCCCCAAGCAAGGCTTTTTGCAAGACTTTCCTTTCCTTAGAAACACACCTGCTGCATTTTATTCCAACTAAGCTGAAGTTCTCAAAATAGATGTCATTTCTTAACCAATGACAATTCACTAGTAACTCATGTGAGAGACAAAGTGTTTGGGCCCATTCAAGTTCAAATTCAAGTTTATTGATTGAGCATTAGCTGTCACAATAGCTCATAATAAATATACATATAGATGCTTGTTCAAACCTGTTGGTAGACATCCCACACCTTTTACAAGATCCACAAACTATTGACAGTGACGTAAGGGAAGGCATAAAACAACATTTTAAAACAAAAACTAGAACATTCACCCTGGCACAGGGCCATTATCTTAAGTTCAACCCAACTAGCCCTATAGAACCCAATAATATACAAATAACATTTAAACAATTTATGAGACTAAGGCTGGAAAAGCTTGGCTTCCATTACCCTCAAATTTAGATGCAAAGATTTCCTTGTTTGTTGTAATACAAATCATGATGCATGTATATGTGCTTATTTGAGCCCATTAATAAACATTCCACAATATCCACAAATTATCAACAATAGCATAGAGTGGGCAGATGTTCTAGCCTAACAAGGCTGGGCAGTAAATACAATTCCCTGAGTTCTTTGAACCGTGGACACTCAAAAACATAATGCAAAATATCCTCTATTGCATCTGCTCCACATGAGTAAACCCTCCTCTCCCTAGGCATACAATTCCTTTTTCCTTCAAGAACTGCCGAAGGCATCTGCTCAAGCCTGAGCCTACACAGTGCTGCTGTTAATTTCTGGTTTAATTGGATAGACAAATATTTTTCTACCCCTAAATCCATCTTCCACAGGCAGAAAGAGAGTGCAATACCCTATAACGTGTAGCCACAAAATCGTTCCGCCACGATATATCATAAAGTCCGTGGGTGACAATGGCCCTCTCTACAGAAGTAAAAAGCCTATGCTTGTCCGTGATATAACAGCCCAACCCAATCTGCCTAAGGGTAGAATTTACAAACGTTAGCTACGGAGAACAACGAGCACCACCCTGGTTCAGATCTTCTAGATAACACGTTTTGGGACTTCTTGGAAGCATTCAAGCAGCATCTCCCCTGGTTAGGTCAAACCTCAGACCACAAAACAAACTCTGACTGCCTTGTTCAGCATAATCACCACTCGGCACAACAAGCTGCACAAGACAAAGCAGGGGAAATTACTGCTTATCTTCCCCAAGCCCTCCTCAGATTGCTTTTCTAAGTGCAAAAAGGCTCAAATACATTCCCCTAGGGGACTGGAGAATTTTGCAGTGTTCATAGCAGGTGAAGGTTTCAGCTCCTGGGTTTGGGCAGCCTGATGCCTCTGTATCAATCTTGTTTCACTGCAGAAAAGAAAAATGGTATATCCCTAAATAGACTGTTCTCTTTACTAGCCATGGGAGGTAGGACTAAAGCTATGGAGCCATGTGAGACTAAACTGGGATTTAATGGGTCAGATGGATTGCAGCTGAAGCAAACCGGTGTAACTCCACAGAAATCAATGGAATTATGTTGACGCCTGCTGAGAATCTGGCCCTATGTGTGTTAGAAAATTCTACTGCTAGGTAACCTTCATTCACTAAACCTTCACCTTGTAATCCCTGGCTATATGCAAGATTTGCTCCTGGAACCTCACCCTGAGGGCTATCTGTGCTCAATAATAGGTGTGTGCAGCACCTGTCTCTTATACACATCTAGATGTGTATAAGAGACAGGTGCTCAATAATAGGTGTGTGCAGCACTTAGCATTATTATTTTATGGGTTAAAAAACCCATCTATTTTGGGGGGGATGTTGTAAAAAAAAAACCTTCGTTTTTGTTGATTTTTTCATTTGTAAAATAATAATAATTTTAAAAATCACTGCGACTGCACAAAATTACCATCAAATGGTTCTGCGCATGCGCGTCCTTTTCCAAAATGGTGGTGACGCTGTCAGTGCCGTTTTGGAAAAGGACCATGAATGCACAGAACAGCCCTGGTGGCCATATTGCGCATGCACAGTTGGTTTTTGGTTTTGTTTTAAATTAAATTTTCAAACAAAAATGAATGAAAGCGAACATATGTCGTTTGCTTATTAATTCGGTTTTGGAACATTAGTTACTAAAACAAATGTGGCTCCATTCAATTTAGTAACTAATAAAAACAAAATGAATTGCACCTCCCTACTCAATAACTACCCACTATCTGGGGATCCCACCATCGTGCCTTAGGTGAGTGGGTGATTGGGCATTTGCTGTGGTGGGTTCCTCAGTGTGGAGCTTGCTCCCTACAGATGTCGGCCTCATTTCCTCCCTCCTGACCTTTTCACAGCACCTGAAGACTTTTGTTTTATTCTCCAAGTGCTTTTAGAGGTTTCACTGCTGGTTTCCCATAATGCATTTTTCCTCCCCTTCCCCTATTTGGATTTTAAATATATTTTATTGTATTTTACTGAATTTACTTGTATTTTGTGAAGTGCTCCAAGCACCATTTAGGGGGGTAGAGGGAGCACTATAAAATATAATGAATTATTATTCATTACTTCTTTGAAGAAATTTGGACTTTGGTTTGGACTTAGTGAATGCTGTAACTAGAATTGCTGTCTGTGTTAGTTAGTAACACATTTGTTGGTACTAGTACTAACTGAATAACTAATTAGAACTACAAATAAGCCTAACAACAAATCTACGGCTGACCATAAAAAGGGTTTTTGAGATCTGAGGAGAGCTGTGAAGAGTGATGCTCCTCAGCTTTGACTGATGCTCTGTAAGGAAACGAGGTAGTTAGCAGTCCTGTCCTCTTTTAAAACCTGACCTCCTTGCGGGAGTAAAAGCTTGCAGAGGGGAAGGGGTTGGAGGGAGATGGGAACAGCTCTAGTATTCGCTGCTGAAGAGAAGAGGCCCTTCCCAGTGGCCTGCTTGCCCATGTGTGAGAATTCACAGAGCCACCTGAAGAAGGGTTATTAATTTCTGGAACCCAGCTGAATGCAATTCCAATTTCTTGTGTGTGTGGTGCCTTGATAATACAGTGATGGGTTAATGATAAGAAAGGAAGTCCAGGGAGGGAGTGCATGGGGTGGAGGAGTGAAGAATATAAAGAGAGAGTGAGGAAGTGTGACAACAGTAATGCAAGGAGGGTACAAAGGAAAGGGATTGCTCTGTAGCTGGCACAGTAAAGCATTACAATTGTACCTGCCAAATTTAATCTCTCTTCATAATTCATTTCCCCTTAAAAGCTCACAGATACCCTTGCTTTTCTCAATAATGCCCCTAGATTTATTATTTTTATTTCTGTTTAAAGACACCATTATCCAGCTAGGTGTGTTTAAGGGTACAGCTAGACGTGCCCGGCTGGGACTGTTCCCTGTGTGCCCCAAGGCGGACAATTTCAGCCGCCATACTGCAGGACCAGAGCAAAGAGCAGGGCAGATGGTCCACCCCTCCCCCCTGGGGAAACTGGGTGAACAGATCGGTATCGGACATCCCACCATGCCCTAGGGTAGGCCAAAGCACTGGCCACACATGGAGGCACCCAGCCCTGCCCCAGCCACCCTCCCCAGGCCCTCCCACTATCCTGCCCCAGCTGTGATGTAACTGCATGGGAATGGCAACAGTATCCGTTGCTTGAAGCCCTAGGACAGACCTCACTGTGGGGCGAGGAAGACGGGGACCAGGCCCATGAGCGGCAGTTCACTACCGCAAGTTGGTAGCTTTATCCCACTTTGGGAAAGGCTGCTACTCTCTGCAACCTCAGTCTTTTTTCAAGGAGGCAGGACATAGCAGTCAGCTAGCTACCCCACCCTGGGGCAGGGTGAACATCTGGCAGCTGTGGGCATACAAGCATGGCAATGATGCCCAAATTTGGGTAAGGTTGCCCAACTCGTGGTTAATGTCTTGTGTGGCTTCACCCCATGACACTAAAAATCTAGCAACCAAAGGAGGAGTGAATCCCTTCGCTTTAGCCTGAAATCGTAAGTGGTAGGAGAGACAGGCTTCCCTGAGTGGGGTGGAGGAAAGGCATGAGCCGAGTTTTCACAGTTGAAGACCAGGGCAACAACACCAAGAATTTTGCCATCTAGGGACAGGATACTTGAGGCCAAGTGTGTCAGTGGGTGCTTTTAGATGGACGCGGAGGCTGATTTCTCCTGGAGCTGCTCTGGAGGTGCACCCCTGTGTTCCTGCTTCCAGTCCCACCCGGGTTCGCTTTATATGGAACCCAGTGGGTTCCCTGGCCCATGGTCCACCTGCATGGTGCCCTTGCCCCCATACCATAGAGTTGTGGGTGATCACCTGATGCTCTAGGCTGGCACCCGCTACTCTATGGTGTTTTCCAGGGCAACGGCTGGCTGGGTGTGGAGCTGCAGCGTGGGATCGCCCATCAGACGGACAGCAGCTCCACTTTCAGCCAGTGCCCTGGTTTGGCTGACCCGCTCTGGGATGTTCCAGAGTGCTGTTGGTGGGGCTGTCCCAGCGTGGGTGCAGCCTCCTCTGCTTGCACATCTGGTGGGGTGCTTTTAAACAGAACAGCCAACAGGGGGTGAAGTGAGCTGGCACAGGCAGAAGCAGAGCTGCTGTCCGTCTAAAAGCACCCAATGTTATCAATGCCTTATTGCCAGGAGACTGGGGTTGGTGGCAGTGGCAGCTTATGGACTTTTAGGTTGGTGGGGTGAGCTGGCAGGGGTGGCAATTACATTTCACACCTTTATGATCAATGGAATAGAACACACAATGAATTGAAAAACCATGCATAGCAAAAAACTACACAATGGCGGTGGCATGCAACAGTGAGCAAAATGCAAAGCTGTGTGTGAAACAATCAAAAGGGAAAACCAGCATTTGCTCCTGTAGATCACGTGTTAGAAAAAAAATGGCAGCTCAAGGCTTCAAGTCTGTTTTAAATAAGGGGACACATATGTATGCATGATTTGTTTCACTTTGGAATCCAATCAGAAGAGAAACTCTGCATGCCAGGGATGTGAGGAAAGATTCAGGAGAAGTTGGGATACTCAATATACATCACAGAATCTGCACAGGGGAGAACCTTTACATGTGCTCTGACTGGAAAATACTACAGGGTGAGTCAGCCCTCAGTTCACACCAGAGAATTCACCCTACAAGGGAAAGGCCCTATAAATACCCAACTTTGTGGAAAGCTTTAGGGTGAACTTCAATCTTACTATGCATGAAAGAACCCAATCAGTTCCGTCATTCCCACTCTCACCTCAGCTGCAGTTGCAGTTGGGAGGGAGGAAGGCATGACAATAAGAGGCAGGATGGGGAAGAATGCTTTAGCAAACTGTACAGTAAACCAAAAGCTTAGCTTCTCACCCACATTGATGGCGCTGCATTTCTAATCCTTCATCTCAGACCAGCTCCTCCCAACCCTGCTCCCCCTCCCTTACACCAGGGGTGGGAAACCTTAGGCCCGGGGGCTAAATGTGGCCCATGGCAAGTTTTTATTTGGCCCCTTTCCAGTTCCTGGATCTGGCCCCATATCCAGTTCCTACTCTCAAGAACTGAAAATCTGAGTTCAGGGTAAGGAAGCAGAGATGAGGGCATGCACACAAGGATAGGGGGCAGATCCAGGGCACAGGTTCATGATCTGGAACCTCCTCTTCCTGAGTGCAGCATGCCTACAGCATGTAGGCACCTCCGCCTCCAACTTTTATGTGACTATTAGAGCTTGTACTAATTTTTCAACTAATCCTCACCTCTGATAAAGCACTTTCGGTATCCTTCATACAAGCTCCCAGACCAATAAACAAGGGAGAAAAAATACATGGAAAAATCATTAAGATCCCAAATTCCCAGTAGCGTGATTGCTTGTAGAGTGGGGGACAAAAATCAAAGGGACCCTTGCAAAAACACTAAAACCACACAAGGCTGTATGTAAACTGCAAAGCAAGTGTGTTCAAAGTGCTAATGCTGCAGCTGAAAGATTGAATATACCAAGGCATCAAAAAAAAACCCACCAACCCTTTGGAAAAACTTCTATATTCTATCTGTATTTTTTTCTACAATATGAGACCATCAAAATATCCCAACCAATTTAAACATTCAAAGTTCAACAAAAAGTTTCTCAAGCATCAGATCACTCAGGAAGAGAGACAAAATTCAAAGGGGCTATCATAAGAAAGAACACCACCATTTTCTCCTTTCACAAACACTATAAGACAATATAAAGTCATGTGAAAAGCAAGTATTTTTGAAGTGTTTACCCTGCTGCAAAAATATTAAGTATAAGATGACTTCAAGTAAAGGTTTTGGAAAAACTTTAAAAGTCTGTTTGCATTTTTTCCCTACTGCACTCAGTCAGCAAACAAAATATCTATGCCAAAGATCCAATATCATAACTAAATGCAAAGTCAAATTATAAAAAATTAAAAATAAAAATATAAAAATATCAAAAAAATATATAAAATATATCCAAAATATTTTTAGTCAATGCACAATATCCAAACCAAAAATAAAAAATATATTAAAAACATCCAAAAATATATTAAAAAATATCCAGACAACCAAATATCAAAAACAAAACAAAACCCAAACTAAAAAATAAATAAAAACAATGAACCAAAACACATTACTCACGAAGGGGAACAATTAACAGGACTGGACTACATTTCCCGGCATGCTCCAGAAAGAAAAGATGGCAGAGGCAGTGCGCAGTCGCACACACAATAATGCATAGCAGCAAACTCCATTTATTGCCATGTGCTTGATCTCGGGCTGCATACCGTCCACAAGTGGCAGCAAACTCAGTTGCATCAAACATGTCCGATGATGGAAGCCTTTCCCCACTCCCAGTTCCATCTGCACTTCAGCACCTCCAAAGGCATAGTTTTACCTAGCAGTCCTTGGCTGCATTACTGTTTCAGTTTTAGGAGCACCATCTAACACATTTCTAAAGCTACTTCCTGTGCCGCAAATAAAGAGCTGGGCCCAAGTTGTCAAGTTCACATCTGCGTTTGGCTTTGGATCTGCTCTTCTGCTAAACTCAGGTGTGCTTTAAATCCGGTGTGAACTCATCTCTATCCAAATTCACTGCTTTGTTTGGGATATCTGTGAGGATCACAGCATACGGTGTGGTATGAAAACAGATTCTATTTCGTTTCATTCAACTGCTGGGTCAGATCAGATTGAAAACTCCCACAGTTCTAGATTTTTAGCTCTGAGATGTAATTGGCCACCATTTCCATGGCTGCTTAGCACAAGCTAAGGCGTAAGGCAGGAGTGGCCAGACTTATTATTTATTATTATTATTAACAAACATTTATATAGCGCCAGCAGTGTACCTGGCACTTTACAAAGTAATAAAATAGACACGGTCCCTGCCCCTAGGGCTTACAATCTGAGAGACAGGAGCTGGGGGAGAGACTTAGGAAGGGGAACAGAGGGAGAGACAAGGGGTCTAACATTCATGAAGATGCAAGGTCTCAAGTGCACGTACTTGGCTTGGTTATGATGAGAATGACAGCAGGCAGGTCCATGTTGCAAGGATAAGGGTAACTTATGACTTATGTCACACAAGATCCACTTGCCGAGCATCAACTTCAGGGGATCTTACCAGAACTCTTCACACTGGCTCTGGTGCTCGAGACTGGCACCCTTTCCTCCAGAAGCAACATGATATAGTTCCCAGCTCTAGGGCACCTCAGCAACTGGTCTCAAGACTGGAGAGGAGCATTTCCCTCTAGAGGGAGCCTTCTCTGCCACACTGGAGGAGTCCTCCTACCCCATCATCTCCCTGGAGACACTCTCTGGGGCGCCGGTCTTGCTTTTCTCCCCATAGGTGATCTCTGAGAAGTCAGTCCTGTTCCCAACACTGTAATCTACTGGAGACCAGTAGACCAAAGACCATAATTTCAGGCCCACGGGATCCATTATAAATTTTGAATAAATTGCACATATTGGATGTATCATGACCCTTTGGTAAATTAGTATGTGGTCATAGTTAAATAAATAAAATTATTATTATAGATACTAAGAGATTGACACAGGGGCTGAATGTTGCTGTCATAAACCCCGGGAAGGGAAAGGTACAATATGTATTTATAAATACGGTATAGTGGGGATCTCATATAAGTTTTCTTAACTAAAAGACTGTCTTTTAAATGGGGACTGTATATAGGGTCGACTTAAGGTTCCCCTTGAGTATATTCCCAAAGTGAATTTTGTATGACTCTCTAGTCTTGATTAATTATATATTGGTAACAGTTTATTTCGCTGAATCCATTGCACTGTTTACTGTTCTCAATTGGATTAAGTAATGGGAAATATTGCTGTGGTTAATAGTAAGCTAAGTCAGGGGCCAAGTGTTGCTGCCATAAACCCTGGGAAGGGTAAGACATCAAAACGCAAGAAGTTATTACAGGGGCTAAATGTTGCCATCATAAACCCCGGGAAGGGTAAGGCATTGTACAGTAATGTAATTACAATTTTAACTTGTTGTTGCAGTACTTTGGTATTCTGTATTGCTTACTTTTAGTTTGTTATATTGTATTTGTATTTGTGTTTTTGTTACGGCCAATGGTCAAACAAATAAAATTTATTTATTTTATAATTTCAGGCCACAATGAAGAGTTGGTCAGAGAGTACCTGGCTACCTTGAATAAATTCAATTCTTCAGGGACAGATTTCATTACACCCTAGGGTACTGAAAGAACTTCTTGAAGTACTCTCAGAACCTCTGTCAATTATATTTGAGAACTCTTGGAAAATAGGTCAGGTCCCAGAAATCTTGAGATGGGCAAATGTTGTCCCTATCTTTAAAAAACGGGGGGGAAACAAAGGAGGATCGGGGAAATTATGGACCAGTCGGCCTGGTTTCAATACCTGGGATTCTGGGAAGACACAAGAACAAATTATAAAAACTGTCACTCAGTAAGCACCTTGATGAGAAAGCAGTGATTGCTCATAGCCAGCATGGGTTTGTCAGAAACAATTCATGCCAGGTTAATAATCTTGTCTTCTTCTTTGATAGAGTAACTAGTTTAGCGGATAAGGGGAATGCTGTTGGCATCATATATCTCGATTTCAGCAAACGGTTTGAAAAAGTTTCACATGAGCTCCTCATTGACAAGTTTGCAAAGTGTAGACTGTAAGACATTACAACAAAGTGGATTCGCAGCTGCTTGAAGAACTATACTCAAAGAGTAATCATCAGTGGCCCATCAGCAAACTGGAAGGAAGCGTTGAGTGGGGGCCTACAGTAGGGGCATAACCAAGATGGGGATTGTGCCATCCCATTCAAGGCCAGTGCCCCCAATTAATTTTTCTCCTCTCTCAGTCTGCTATTGTCCTCCCCCTAGTTGTGCCCCCCTCAAGAAAGGAAAGTGCCTCCCCTCCATCAGAGACCCTGGTTATGCCACTATCCTGCAGGACTCTGTCCTCGGTCTGGTGCTATTCAACATCTTATGATTCAAATATTCCCTCTACCTTTTCACCTATCAGGTTTGCAAATGACACAAAACTGGGAGGGATTGCTAACATCTTGGAAGATAGAATTAGAATTTTAAAAAATCTTGATAGGTTGGAGATCAGGGCTGAAGTAAAATTCAACTCAGATAAACATAACAGTCTGTATTTAGGGAAGAAAAACCAAATATACAAGTATAAAATGGGGATACCCGACTTGGCAGTAGCACATGTCACAAAGGATCTAAGTATTGTGGCTGATCACAAACTGAACATGAGTCAGCACTGTAATGTGGCTGCAAAAATGGCTAACGTACTTTTAGGCAGAACTAACAGAATATTGGATGTTTTTACACACACATTTCTCCTGCATTTTTGCTGTTACATCCTGAACTTTCTGTGTGTCTAAATCACTCATTCAGATCTTAAACATCTTAAGCATAGAACTTCTCTCAGAATTCTTTTGTGTAAAAGGTTTTCCTGGTAAACTGCTTTGCTCCAGGCAGCTGTGGTCACTTTGTTTCCATTGCAGCCCCTCACATCCACAGCTGCGGCTACTTTAGGCTGCCTCAGGGCGGTGTGTGAGTGAAGAATGTGGACTTGTAAACCCAGAAAATTGAAAGACCAGATCTTTAAGGTGTGTGTAAAAATGCCCATTGTTTCTAAGGGCATTTTCAGACAAGACACACTCCACCCACTACCAACCCACCACCCACTCACTATACATGTTGCAGGGCTGCAGTGTTGTCCTATGGGTGCTCTGTAACGTGCATAGTGGGTGAGAGGTGGGTGGGTAGTGTCTTGTCTGAAAACGCCCTAAGTCCGCAGAAGTAATAATTCCACTCTATTCAGCACTGGTCAGTCCTCATGAGGACTATTGTGTCCAGTCTTGGCTGCCTCATTTCAAGGACATTGACAAATTGGAGCAGGTCTGGAGGAGGGCAACAAAAATGATAAAGAGTCTGGAAACAAGGGTGTAGCTGTAACAGAGTCAGGTAGTGCACCTGCATTGCAGTCCATCAACCTGAGGGGCCCATACTCCCTGGTGCAGCTGCATCCCCTGCTGCTGGTAGGAATCAGGAGGGGCCTCACTCTGTCTTCTGCACCAGAACCCATTCTAATCTAGCTACACCCATGTCTGGAAAGCAAGTCTTATGAGGAAAGATCAAAGGGACAGGGTATGTTTAGCTTAGCAAAGAGAAAACTAAGGGGAGACACAATAGCAGTCTTCAAATATCTAAAGGTCTGCCACCAGGATGATGGCAAGGAACGGTTCTGCGTTGCTGCAGAGGGGAAAACTAGAAATAATGTGCTGAAGTTACAAGAAGATAGATCTCACTGTAAGAGCTGTGCAGCAATCGAACAAGTTGTCTAGGGAGGTTGTAGACTCTTCATCAGAAGTTTTCAAAAAGGGTAAAACCAGATTCTATTCTTTGCCATTCAACTGCTGGGTCAGATCAGATGTAAAACTTCCACAGATCCGGATGTTTAGCCCTGAGGTGTAGTTGGCAGCCATTTTCATGGCTGCTTAGCCCAAGCTAAGGCCTAGGGAGATTCTGGATGGTTCCCATACGCAGCACTGGCTGTGTTAGTGAGTCTGGATGCTAGAGAGCCAGAGACAGCTACATGCTTTGCCTCTGTCCAGCAGAACCCCCCGTTGTATTATTTATAGCCCAGTCATATCAGGTCTCACCACACAGATGACACAGGAGCTAGAGTTTTGATCTGGGCCAACAGAGACAAGTTGCAAATTTGGCTTTGGAACTGAAGTTGCCCACTGTTTGGGCCTGTGTAGATCATGTAGATTGAGTTGGATATTAATTTATTCCATTTTAGCATGATAGCTTGGCAGGGTCCATTTGCCAGGTCCTTCTTTGGTTACGTATTGTACATTGTTGTCATTGGAAATAGCTCTAAGAATATGGGGTGCTCCAGCCAAAACCGGGATCCCAAGCCCAACAACTTTCTTCTTGTATTATTTACCGTGGTTAAGTGTAGATGAATGTTGTAAATATGTCGTTTGGCTCAGGCCGTAAATAAAATCTAATCTAAACTCTCCTCTTAATTAGTTTTACATACTTACCTTAAATGGATTTGCTCTTGCTTGACAGGAGCCCAGTCCCAAGTCTCTGCTGCTTTTGCTTTTTTGGCAGGGGTTGACACCAGTAAACGGCAAAATGGCAAACAATACTGTTGCTTCAGGCGTAGTTGACACTTATTTTCCCTGCCATTTTCCACCACGCTCTCTTCTTTCCAGAAGCAAGTTGAAGAGACTATTATGTCATATTTGTTTGCCCCCAACATCTCTCTCCCTTCCCATTTTTAGTTAATATTATCACTGATTCAGAAAAAAAGACAGAGCTTCACAAAAACCAGAATTTCTATCAGGTAGAAAATTTCATTGTTTTTATTCCCCCCGTCTCCTCCCCCCACCCATCCTGAGTTAGGATGACAAAATGAACAAAACATGAAAAAAATTCTGTGGCAGAAAATTTAGAAGATTTGGTTTGATTTGGATTGACTCCAAAACAAACATTCACATTTTGCATAGACTCAAGCGCTATTTTGCCTCGTGTTCTCCATGGGATTTCTACAAAGAGCTGGAAGCAGAGGGCTCATGCACATCCTATGAAAAATCTATAGTTTCTTATACATGCCAGCTTTCTTGTCACTATGTGAACAGTTTGCATCTAAAGAACCCGGGTCTAACATGCACAATTTTTCCTTCTTGTGCCTTCTGCATAATGTGGGAAGGGACATTAAAGCAATGCATAAATGATGACAATACTAGCAGATCAAACTGAATTGAACAGACGTGGGATAGAACATGGGAATGGGAACCACTTACAATAATCAATCACCAGCACCAATCTGAAAATGCGGGAGAAACACCTCGTGTGCATGAGCCCTAAAAGCAGTTGTTGTCATGTCACCAGCCAGCTATCTGCGGAGCAAGTGCTGGACTGCGTATGGTTTTGAAAGCACTGCAGTGAGCCAGTCCCTAAAACAATAACTCTTGGATATACTGATATGGATGCAGTCCTTTCCTAGAGGAAAGTTACTGAAAATCAGGGTATCTGTCATCATTATTAAGCAGAGCAGGCTCAGTGGTGATTATTCCTGGGGTGAGCATTTTGTTGATCTATGGCCATTTTTGCACAGACGTTTCCCCCCCCTGCCACTGGGTGTGCGAACGGGTGTGCGGGGGGAGGGGGCGTCCATGTGAATGGAGAGGCGGCGGGTGACGGGATGAGTGTCCGCCCGTGGAAACGCCAAGGACAGTAGGTGGAGGTGGGTGTGCACTCCCAGTGCACACCCATCTCCACCCATCACCCACTCATGGGCCCTTTTCATACAGACACTCTAACACTGATAAAATGGGTGTTACATTTTATTATACATGTTTCAGGGCTGCATGTGTGCTCTATGGGTGCCCTGCAACATGTATAATAAAATGTAACACCCATTTTATCAGTGTTAGAGTGTCTGTGTGAAAAGGGCCATGGAGCCATCTGAAAAAACAGAGGAGGCTCAGTGGGTGGAGATGGGTGTGCGCCCATGGGAAAGGTGCACACCCACCTCCACCTGCCACCAGCGCACACCCATCCCCCCACTCACCATGTCTTTGCAAAAAGGGCCTATATTCCGGTTTCTGTTATATTTTTGGTTTTCTTTTCTTTTAATGTACAGATAGTAAAAGTCAGATCACGGTTACAGAAGAAAGTGATTAATCAGGCTTCAAACTCTAGTGGTGGAACGCGAACGCAACAATTCCCCTCTTACCGGTTTAGGCCGTGTCTCCCTCAGGAAGGATTTCAGGTCTCCTCCAGCCATAAGCTCCAGCAGAATGAAGCGTGGCAGCGCCTGCAAGCTCACCCCAATGCAGCGCACAATGTTCTGGTGGTTGAACTTGCTACAGAGAGAAGCAGACACAAAGTAAGAAACAGCTTGGAATCAAAATGCACACTTGTCAAGCTGTGCTTGTTGCAGAGGCTGCTTGCACATGAGACAGGAGGGCAGGGGGAACTGCCATGAGCCGAAATCACAGCAGGGGGATAACGTGAAGTCCCACTCGTGCGCACAGGGTTTTTGATGTGATTAGCCCATTTCTGCTGTGATTTCAGTGACTGGAAACAGGGCTGGAAATCCAGCCCTATCTCCCATCACTGAAATCATGGTGGAAATGGGCTAATTCACATTGTCCCTCGTCACAATTTCAGATCAAGGCGGTCCCCTCCCCCATCCTGCCTCACATGCAGGCAGCCAGAGTCACACAAGAGAGCTACAATGCTCCACTATAGTAGAGTTGGGTTTTTTTCCAGACGAAGCAGCAAACAACATATATGTTTGTTTATTTTTGGTTTCCAGGGAGGAATTTTCACAGATCTTTTCCAGATTAAAAGTTTTTGTGCCCCTCCAAGCAAACAGGGGACAGCGCTGCTGCTTCCCTGCTGTGGGGAAGTGACAGTACTACTTCTAATGTCTTGGGCTTGCATTGTGGCTGAGAGAAAGACCGCTGGGTCCTTGTGAATATCTGAGAACTGGAGAGTGTTAGGATAAATTCTTTTGAAGTGACTGTTAATTTTGGCTGCCTGACATAAAATGCTTAGGGCTTGACTCTGCACAAGTGCTGAGCTTCAAAGGGGGATCAATAGGAGCTAATTACCTTTGCAAAGAAGTCCCAAAATATTTTCAGACACTGACCACAATTCCAAGCGGGATCCGTTTGGGTCTGACTCCTGCATGGAATCCGCATGGCACAATGCAATCCCTATGGAGATGCGTGCAGTTTGCACTCACATGCGTGCGCAGGATGCATGTAGTGTGCACGGGGCATGGGATCGCCCCCAAAGAAACACAAAATCAATTGACACTTCTGAAAAATTTGGCTTTAACCACTTTGTGTCAGTGTTTCCCCATAAAAAGAGTAATAATCCCTCTCTTCTCCACATTGTAACACACTTGGACAGTTACTGATGAAGACTTGTGCATAATTGTAATGCATTCTCATCAAACCATATGAGATGCCAGGTTTCTCGTCTTATAGGGTTTGTGCTTTACTAGCCTTAAAAGCCCTTGGAAATTTATTATTAGCATACCTGATAATAAGAGCTTCCATTAGGAAATCCAGCTCATCTTGCTCTGAGCAAACCTCTGGCAATGTCTGGGGAAAAAATAAAGAATTAAGAAGTATATTTTTTCCCCTCTAGGAAAAAATAATATAGATTTTTCTGAGGAAAAAATTTACTCCTAAATAATTATGTACAAAGTGACTGAATTATGGTTGTTCAATGCGGAGTCATCCAACAGTATGAGGAAGGTCACTGGCTGTTACTGAAGGGTGGAGTTTTGCTCAACCCTCTCCAAGTGTGAGCTGAGAAGCAGGAGGTAGGGATGTAGGGGATGGAGGAAGATATTACAGGGCCTCTCACAGGGATTCACCCAGTGCTTAATTTATACAAAATGAATTTCTGGGGCCCAAAACTGCCTTGCAAGCCATCCCTGCTGCCTCGTAAGCCATGCGCTTTGCCACAGATGTTGATGGGACAGGGAAATTAACCCTAATTTCCAGCTAGTCATTTAATCACTAGACTAACCTGCCTCTCTACCGCTGAATATAAAGCAGGAGTCCTTGTGACTGAATCTACATGATGGCCAGGGCAGGGGATGGGGCACAGAAGTCATAGCCAAATTAACCATGCAGGGTTCTTCTGACTTTCATTTCCAGCCCTGAAATGGCCAATATTGGCCTTTCATGTTCCTGGGTGCATGCTCCTAGTGGGAATATTTCCTGGGGCTCAGCCCCCTCCCTTGAATTTTATTGCCAGGGCTGAGCCCTGGCAGCCCACCTCCTTCCCCCACAAATTAAGCCCTGGATTCACCTAGAGATGGTTGGAAAATCTTCATTGATGAAAAATGTTGCTTTCATCAGCAAATAAATAAATACATTATGAAAACATTTCCCATTTTGAAATTTTTGGAGGAAAAAGTTAATCAAAATTAGTTGAATGAAAGATTCCACAACACATTTCAGGTTCTGTTGATTCCCTCCCCCCAAAATTCATAAAAACTTTAATAGGAATTTGGGTTTTGCACTGCATACAACCAAAACAAAGTTTTTCACTTTGATGAAAAAAATTGAAATATGGTACAGGAAAAAAAATAATTCAGGTTCTTTTGTTGTTGTTTTTTGGTGGACTGGGAATCTCATTATATTCCAGCTTGCCCTATTTCCAGCAGAGAGGTAAATGAGATCTTCATGGAAAACATGAAGGATGAAAGTCTGCTAACATCTATTGAGTGTATGGAGTCCCTTCCATTGCAAGGCAGCCATCAACATGAATGCTACATCCACAGACAAGCGGGAGGTGATCAATCAGCATGATGGCGCCTCGGTAAAATGTAAGGTGTCAGGACGTAATCAGCTGGTGTGCCAGAGTATTGTAAATTGTTCCTGATTTTGTTTTGAACTGAAATACTTAAGTAGTTTAATAGTTGTATATACTGTTGAAAAAACCATTGTTATCGTTTAGCAGCTAGGCTACAGCTAAGGGCCTGCAGAACTCCCAAAGGGGCGGGGCTAGTTCTGCTGCTGCTCATTGGCAGTTACAGAAGTCCATTAATGATGGGTATTTTCAGACGTGACGGGGCCGATTGGCCCCGGCACGGAAACAACCCTTTGATTCCCCGCCGGGGCCACCGCGTCACAGGCTAACAGACGCGGTGGCTGATCCCGGCAGGGAATCCGGCGAGGGGCCGAGGCTGTGTGGTGCAACGTGCGGCTGCACAGCCCCGCCCCCCCATGCTGCCCCAGCCGCCCGCCCTCCAGGAGACGGGCGGGTGCCGCAGCGAATGCGGTTGCAGCGCCTGGCCGCCCCCACCCCCCAGGATTGACCACGGCCCGGAATCCCACCACGGATTCCAGGTTGTGGTCAGGGGTCAGACGTTACTGTCCCCTTCATCAAGGGGGGGGGGGGAATCTCATTCACCACGCGATCAGTGATGGTCCGGGCAGGACCTCCGATCGCGTGGTGAATCTGATTCCCCCCCGTGATTCATGGGGGTGAACATCTGGGGGGGAACTTCCGTTCCCCTCATCAGACGTTATGGGATCACTTTCACCCTGTGCAGATTCACTGTGGTTGACTGTGATCTCGTAACGTCTAAAAATACCCGATGTTAGTTGACCCTGAGGGGAAGAATGGTCAACAAGCTCCCTCAGGGAGAGGAGCTGAAGGAGTTGGCTCTGAGGGAAGGAGGCCCTTGTAAGCTAGAGGGAGAACTACCTTAGATCATACATGCCACAGGATGGCAGGGAGACATACTGTGTCTGTCTGTCAGGCAGGGATGGGTTGAGTGCTACCCTCAGGGACCTGCAAGCCTTGCGAAGAGGCTGAGCCGAGCACTTGATGGCTTGAACTACAGGAACCATAAGCTGAATGGTATGAAAGCTAGTTATAAGAGTCAGTAGTTTTAACCCTTTGCTTTTACTACTCTGTCTCATCCCATGTTTCCCTGTTTTCCCTTCCCTCAATGCCCTTTATTGGTTATGGTGTTATATGTAAATAAAGTCTTTTGTTGTTTAAATCAGGCCACTGGGGAGTAAAGATCTCTCTCTCACTCTTCCCAAGTACCTGAGGTATGTAACCACCTCAAGAGATGGTGAGGGCCAAATCTCCACTGCTCCACCACACCTGGTTTCACAGTTTCACAGACTAACGTGAGGCAAACTAACACAGCTCATTAATGGCTTTTTATAAAGTAAAACAACTTAATTACTGACTTAGTTATAGGGGGCTCCAAGATTATCCTTACTAGAGCTTATCATTACTAGCAATGTGTTTGCCAGCTGTATTTATCAGAATAATAAGAATATCAGATGCAACACAAAACATGGTTGGATGATAACAGATGCAGACTTGTAGCATGGAAATAAAGATCTCAGTAAAGTAATTTTACATTTGGATAAGTTTTAATCTGCTAGATTAATATCTGAAAACCTCTTCTTTAAAACACCTGATTAATCAACATGGTGTCTGCAGTCAGAAAAGAGACCGGAAGGCAGAAAGCTTCATTTCTGGCTCATGGGAGGAAGTTTATCTGTGGCATGGACAGAGTACTCAGGAGACCTAAACTTGTTATGTGACCTTTGACAGGTTATGTCCCCTTGCCATGCCTCAGTCATCCAGACTGAGGGATAATGACACTGATCTACTATCTTTCATAAAGGGCTTTCGATGAGATCTACACATGGAAAACATTATGCACGAATTAAGAATCTGGTTATCACTTCTACCTCAGCTTCCTCAACTGCAGAAGGGTGAAAACACATTGTTGCCTCCCAGAGAAATTTTGAAGTTTATTTCATCCATGTTTTTAAGCCTTGGGTAAAAGGTGCACCCAAAGTGTTACTTTAATGATTATTCACAGATTGCTACTCACCTTGACAGCCACTTGCAAGGGACTGGGGTCACTGGGAATCCCAACCACCTGACCTTCATAGACCTCACCAAAGGCTCCATGGCCCAAACCCCTTCACAAACCAAAAAGACAAGGTGGTTTTTACTACAGAGGATGCATGTTACAATATCACAACCACTCCCAATGGGAAGCATGGAGAGGTGAAATGATAGCAGTGGGACTGGGTACACTAATGAGACCACATTGCAAAACCATATGGGAGGCCAGGGTTTGATTTCTAATCTGAAATCTTGTCTTTCCTTGAGCTGCTGTGTATTTAACTGCCAGGGAGGGGGTGTTTGGAGTGTGGTGGACTTTAAAAACACAGCCCTTGGACTTTAACTGTTGCCAGGAAAGGAAGCTTGCCAGAAATATTAGAACCGTAAATGCATGGCTCACTTAGCCCTGTTCTACAATGAGCAAAAGAAATCTCTCTAACGGTATCATCTTGCTTACTTTTGTTCAGACTCCTAGCTCATAACTGCTAGCTCATTTTGGTTCATATTCTGAAACTGAAGATTTGATAATTAACTACACCAAGACAAAAGTATTGGTATTTGGAAAAAGACCACCTCAGCTGTCATGAAATGTAACTCGGAACAGACATTGTCATTGCATAGCAAGATTTTTGGGGGTGTAGACAAAACACCAAATTGGAAGGTCCCCTTAAGTAAATTATAGGAAATTAAGCCAAATAAGTCATATTCATCTATGCCCAGTTTTAATAATAAACTATTTACGTAATAGGAGTTGGAATAGTTTGCAATGGCAAAATATACAGAAATTAAACAGTGGCAATTTACCATAACATTTTATTGTTGCATGTGATAGGGCAACATAACATGCTGACGTTAACGTTTTCTAAGAAGTTAACTTTTATTTACTAGCTTCCGAAGCATTTATTTAAACATTTCAATATAACTTTGTTTAACTTAAAATAACTTCCCTGGCTTTTTGAGATGAAAAGTCAATTTATCACATCTTCAAAATCTATTTTCCTTGCCCATGAGTACTCAATTGAAATTACTGCCAAACCAGAATGTCTTTCTTGGGACACTGTCCATCTCAGGTACTTTTTTAATTAAAATCACAGAATGCAGGATTGAAAACATCCAAGGAAGGAGATTCCAGAGCTTCTCTAGGCAACTTATTCCATTACCCAATAGTTCTTACAGTTAGGAAGTTTCCCCTAATATTTAATTGAAATCGACACTGCGGCTATTTATGTCCATTCCCTCTTGGTCTATCTGTGACAGGGGGAAAACAAGTCTTCACCATCTTTTTTGTGGCATCTTCCTGTCAGATATTTGAAAGCTAGTCTCATGTCCCCTTTTTGTCGTCTCTTTTGTACGCTAAACCTACCCACTTCTTTCAGCCTTGCCTCATATGACTTATCTTCCAGCTCCTTTCTCATTCTATAAGGATTGGATAAATTCTCAGGGGATCGATCCATAAATGGCTATTGTGCAAGTTGCTGTTATCACACTTATATATGGCAAAACCTGCCTCTGTATACCTTTATCAGAATAAATGAATACTATGGCAGGAAATGGATCACTCCATTCTGACCTGTAGTACAAACTGTTAGAGAGGATGTTGGGCTAGATGGACCATTGGGCTAACCCAGTATAGCACTTCTTATGTTCTTAAACAAACCAGGTGAACAGCTTGCAGGCCCTTTCAACTCAGAAAAGCAGTGTGGACTGGAAGTTAGTTAAATTAGTTATTAGAACACTGAATTTCTTGTATGTATATTGTGTTGGGCCGGGTATTATAATAGCATTTTATAAGTAAATAAATCTAAGGGTGAGGGGATGGGTGTGCTGCCATGGTGGGTTGAGGTGGGTGCATGCCCATTCTCATGGGCGCACACCTATCTCGACACACCTCCACCCATGGAACCTCCTCCAGTTTGCCGGATGGCTCTGTGGGTTGGTGATGGGTGGAGATGGGCATGCGTCAGGAGGGCGCACGCACCTTCAACCACCGCCCGTACTGTTCACACAGACGAACACCCATCCCCCCACCCACCACCGTGGCATTTACATGGACGTCTCCCCCCGCCCACTACACATTCGTCCACACACCCAGCGAGGGGGCGGGGGGAGCATCCATGTTAAAATGGCCTAAGTCAAAGCAATTCTCCTTACCCTGCCCTAGTACATGGGGGCCCAGGGCATTGTCTCATTTGTTCATGCTGCCTTGCTACAGTCCTCTATATCGTATATTTGGGTGTAATGTTCGATCAGTCTGGATAAAGATCATAAGTTGGTAGCTATTAAAATGAGGCACAGAGGACTTAGAGTCACTTATTATTTCTGTTCTGTCCCCCCTTGGTTTAAGACCCTTAATAAATTTCTATCTTGACCGGGGCTATCACCATTAGATTTGCTATCTAAGTCACCTGACCTCTTGAATCACATAATGAAGCAGAAAATATTAGATAACTTTATGGGATGATTTGGCAACAATCAAAATTTCTCCTCTGGCTTTCAGGCATGAAGACGACTCACACATTTGAATTTTATTTGGAAAAACACTCAGATCCTCAATGTTGTAGGGCATACACCCATTTATACTTTCAAATAATAAAGCAACCATTCTTAGATGTAGATAGGGCAACCTTCCTTTTCAATTGTGCCCTTGCAACTCCAGGGAAGTGGAGGAATTCTTGCATTATCTTTTGGATTTTTGTCCTCCGCCACTAAAATCAATGAGAGTTTTGCCACTGCCTTCAATAGATGAAGGGTTGTGCCCTAAATGCAGTTATAATCACTCATTAAGGGATCAGTGGATATTGCCACACCTTAGAAAAAGATCATGTAGCTTTGATGCACAAGTCAGAAATCTGGTTGGATTTGCATGTTCCTCAAGAGTAAGGTCAGTATTAACCTTTGCTTACTTGGCCAAAAGAGTGGGAAAGCAAATGCTAACGAATGTTGTCATTTGTGTTTTTAATTATGTAATAAACTTCATCCTTGGAATCTCTTTGTTGTTTTATGTTTGTGTAATTCTTTCTGTTTCACTGCCAAAAACAGTGCTTTTCCTTTTTGTTTTCTGCAAAAGATGAAAGTCATATTGTGGAAATAAAACTGCTTGCTGTGCTAATAAAATATGGGCTAATAAAGGAGGCCATGGATGCACTTTTCAGTGGATAGCTACACTCTAGGTTTATTAGAGTGTGTACTTTAGAAAACATTGTTTTCCACATGTTCCATATTGGAGAAACCCCTCTGGAACTCCTCTGGTTATTATGTATTGTTCTTAAAGAAAATATTAAACAAGAGGTGGTGTGGCGAATTCTTCTTGAGCAACCTAAATTCTGTTCCTGGATCTACCATGCACCTGCTCTGTGACCTGGGTTTCTCCAATATGGAACATGTGGAAAACAATGTTTTCTAAAGTACACAGATGCATGGATGCTGTGTGACGGCCAAGTACGATTACTGCAAACACTAGTGCATTATGAAGAAGGCATAAGGATTAATGATTAAAAAGAACACACACAACAAGACACAAATAAGTCATACACTGTCTTATTGTGGTCCTTTTCGTATGTAGATGTTCAAGATGGCTTGATCCATTAACCTCATGATCCATTAACCTTAATGGTGATCCATTAACCTTAATGGTGATCCATTAACCTCATGAATGGAGACCCACTGTTCTTTAACCTGAAAGGCATCACAGTGAATTCATACAGGCCCTTGTCAGTAATGAATGCTGTTTTGGACCTGTCCCCTGGGTTCATCTTAATCTGCCAATACCCTTTGGTCATGTCTAGGGTAGTCAGATATTTAGCCCCGGCAATCCTTTCAATCATGTCATCTGTTCTAGGCATGGGATATGCGTCTGACACAGTAAAGGCATTTAGTTTGTGATAATCAACACAGAACCTTATGGAGCCATCAGGTTTAGGCACTAAAACCACAGGGCTCGCCCATGGACTCTTTGAGACCTGTATGAC
>QEPC01008081.1:2140905-2209439 GCA_003113815.1 Sphenodon punctatus
TTCCCTCTGGGATCTCTCTCCTTATATCTCCTGGAGGAAACTCCTAGTAAGTTCTCCAGGCTTCTAGAATTCCCTTTGTTCTCTTATCGGTTTCTCTGTGTCTCTTTGCACGTAGGCAATGTCAGCCTATATTAACATTTAAATGTCTCTGGCCATTCGTCTGGCCCCAATACACATTTGGTATCTCTTTGTATTTTCTGTAGCCTGGTGACGTGTCAAAGCCCTAATTTGAGTGGTACAGTTCCCAGAGTCTTAATTTGAGTTTTACAGTTCTCAATGTCAACATTACAAACATGTGGAACCTTTGACATTACATAGTGTACATGTATAGTAACATTACATACATGTGAAACCCTTGGCACCACACATTTGCCAAACATGTAGTCCCATGTTACACATGTGTGACCCCATGTTTCTCCGTGACATACACCCTGTTAGAAATGCATGGATTTTGTCTTGTGTGCTCATTATGCAGGCTTTGTGTCATTTTAGTCTTTAATAACAAGTTAAAGAAACTGTTAGCACAGCAGCAGCCAACATATACAGGAATTCTGGGTTCAGATGCACTTCATCACAAATTTAGGAGGGGGAAGCTACTTAGTTGAGAGACCCCTGCAATCCACTATCTACAGACGAGATAAATGTTGGGCAGTGGGAAACTTATGAAGATGAGTGTTTTTGAATGAGGCGGTACTATATATGGCCACCCAGCCACTCAGCTGAAGGTGGCATGGATGGAGGCATACTCCCGTGACCCATACAGCACCCATGGAGAACCAGAGCAAAAGCTGGATTGTGACAGGTGCGGGAAGGCAACATAGTGCGTGGGGACAGGTGCCCATACATTCCTGGCCCATTTGAACTGGGGCACCCACCCATGCCAGTGGACAGGTCCATGGCCCTGCTGTCTCCCCGCTCAACCCCCAGCCCTACTGGGAGCTTGTAAGGGGATAATGGCTGCCTGTATGAGCTGCTTTGGGGGTCGGTCTATGTGTGCATGGAGGTTGCCTGCATGGCTGCAGTGGCCACTCAGGGAGCCGCTCATTAGAAATCCTCCCCATTCATTCCATATGCGTGAGTGGTCTGCAGTTGTATCGCTCTGCAGACATGGACTGCCCTCCTCTAGCCTTGCTCATTTAAAAACACCCAACCTTTTCATTCACACCCCTCTACCTTAGCTCTGGACTGGAAGTTGCTTGCTAGGAGCTGCCTCATATATAAAAAGATACAAGGCCACCAATTCCTAAGGCGCTTGATGTAACATGATCCAGATCTAATGAGCATTAGAATCTGTGTTCTAATGAGCTGGTGATCGTATTCCAGATCCTACTGCAAAAGCTACCATCAGAGTTAGTATTTCTGTGGGCAGCCTGAGTGCAAAGCTCCTAGATAATAAATTCCCTCAACAATGGTCGCTTCAAGACAGAGATGAGGTACATGAATAGATGGCAGGAATAGGCAGGAGGAGCTGGTGCGGTTGTTGTCCATGCTGTGCTCATTCAGCTTGGGCTGGTTCCAATCTGGCACTAACCAAATCATTCACTTAATAATAAAAATAAAGGATATGGGGCTTCTAGGTAGGGTCTAGCTGCTTTTCTTGCTGGGATAAAGGATGCTGGTGTCTTATGCTTGTCAGGCTCAGCTTTGGCAGAGAAGCCACATGACAGAGTCAAACTGCCAGTGGTTTGATTGCAGCTGTCAATCAATTATTCCAAGTAACTGGAAGCCTAGAAAGTCACTCTTAGCAAGCACTGACCGACACCTTGTAAATGGGGAATATAAATAGATCCCTACAGCTCATAAAGCCCATTCCTGCTCCCCATCATCAATTTACAGCTGTTGCCTTCAGTCTCTATACGTTGATACAAATCTAATGCTCTCCTCACATCTTCGGCAGAGAGAGATGCCATGTAGAATACTATGCAGTCTTAAATGCTTATCATGGAATTGGGAAGCAATTCAATGTGACAAGGAAACCATGCAGAAGCTGACAGTATATGTCGACGGATGCAGTGGATACTGTGGGATTTGTCTCATGAAAGATTTTGGCACACACTCCTTGATCTTTTCCAGGCCTTTTGTGTTTGACTGATTTATACCAGTGGCCCAGCAAGGCTACGGTGGGCCTAGGCTCACATGCCAATTATGGGCCCCCATGAGAGCAGTGCCATCCCAGCTCCCAGCTGTAGCAACCCAACCAGGAAGTCTTAAGAGTGGGTGGGGCCAGGACAATTCTGCTCCTGTCCACTCAGAAAATGTCCTTCTTGGTGGAGTGCTAGCCCCTCCCCAACCCCCAATTTTCTAGAAGAGCTCAGACTACTTGCAAACTTGGGCCCTCTTAGAGTATGAGGTCCCGCCGGACTCAACTGACCCCTCTCACTCCATGGTAGCTGCACCCCTGGAAATATAGCCTGGTATCTCCTCATGTAGGAGGAAATATATCTTGCCATGGCAGAGGGGATGAAATGCATATAAATCATCAAACCTTTTCTCGAAATGCCATCTCTCTCTTTTATAGTGCCTGGTAGCGTCTAGACTCTCATGGCTCATTGTTTCTACTGTAATTGCTGTTATCACTCTTATTGCCAGTAATCCACTCACAGATGTTTGAAGAACCTCTTATAGTCATTAGATCTTCATATTTCACCTGTTCATCTGGTATAAAGCACAGAGACCTTCCACAGTGGTGTCTGAGAAGCTGGATAAAAGATGTCTTACATCTGAATTATTGGACTTCATGGAAATGGTTGGTGGCTCTTCAGCTCATTCTACAAGGCAGAAGATGAATTTTTGCCTATGCCTCTCACTGAAGAAATGAGGAGACCCAACTACCTAGCTTGAGTCCACTTCCTATGGGCTTAGATGGTAAGCATAGAAGACTACCCTAAGCATCACTGCTCCTTTGTATGCTTGTTATTAGGAATGTGTGTAAATACCCATGTATATGAGAGAGATTTTGTATGTTTGCTTGTACGCGCCTATGAGGCAGAATGCAGAACGTATACGGTATGCAATATGGGGAAGGCAGAAAGATTTGTTTACCTTATGAGGGAGATATTTTTCCGGGGCACTTCTTTAAGGTCACTAATGGAGGTGGTCTTTCCTGCAAAGCAGTAATTGGGGTTGTAGTCTGTCATAATAGTGGAGGTTCTCAACTTGCTGAGCTTGTACTCAGGGCTCTGTAGCTCCATCTGCATGGCTTGCAGTTCCTGGTGCTTTCGACGATAGACTAGAAAGGGTGCACAATTAGTTAGTGGATTGCCCTTTGAACATGAAGGCAACAACTGCATTATGGGCATGTCACTGAATGGGTAGTGTTCAATGTCAGGTGTATACAAATAAGCAGAAGCTTTGCCAGCTTTCTGTACTATGAATAAATATCATCTGTAGAAATCTGGCTGCTTCTTTGAAGCTCAATCTGAGTTTGTCCAGTTTTGCTTGGTTCATCAATTAGCCTGTCAGTAGGACCTCTTGTAATACTCCAGTATTACTTAGTTTGAGAATAGACTCAAACCCTCACGACCATTTTGTTACAGACAGGGCTGAGCTTCAATCTTCCAAATCAATCTTTCCCCAGGTTTCCCAGGGGTGGTTAGATCCAGAATTTTGCTTATACTCGATCCTTAGTTTATAATGAAGTAGAATAAAAACAAAATCAAACACAATCCCAGTGCAAAGAAATTCCTGTTAGAGTGAAATTTCCTCTCAGAACGGTAATGTAAATAAAACTCCCTGTTGGTTCCAGGTCTGGATGAAAAGCAGAGTATCTAGGGGTAGGGGAAATTTTTCTATGAAAAATTAAATTAATCACATTTTTCTATCCCTTAGAAATGGGTTTGAGTTTTTGAGCGAAAATTAAATCAGTTTTTATGTATCCTGAACTGATTCACTTGTCCAGGGACCTGGGTTCACTGCATTGTCCCCATTGGTGGCAATGGAGAAAACATATTGAACACAGGTCCCTTTTTGTAATTTTCCACATGCCTGTGGGAGTAACTGTATGCCTGGAAAAATCAGACTAAAATTAATCAGGCTCGCAAAAGTTACTTTGAAAATGTAATTGGTTCTAATCTGAGCATGAAAGTTAAGTTCACACATCAGAATTCAGATCCTGAGGAGATGAAGTCAATAGGACAAGGCCATCTTCAGGGGCAAGCAGAAACCTAGGGTGGCAAATTGAAGAGGGCAGAAAAAGGAAACCAGGAGAGCTCCCTACCACATCTGATATGCAAACCCTCAGCGTGCGGGAGGGGGCGCTCTTGGTTTATTTTGTCACTGTCTTAAATTCACTGTTGGGGCTTGAACTGGGGTGGGAAGTGCCGTTGCTGCCTCTCTGGACAGCTGATTAGTGGGGAGCCAGGATAGGGTTGCCATATATGCAATTTCTTCCAGGACACACATGAAAAATACATGTTGCAGGGCCTGTATTGGTGCCTTAGGCACCAATACAGGCCCTGCAACATGTATTTTTCATAAATGTCCTGGAAATAAATTGCATATATGGCAACCCTAAGCCAGGAGCACTGTCTCCCTTCCCCCCTTTCCTGCAGTAACCTGCCAGTTCGAGGGGTGTGGAGGAAGGAGTGGGGCAGGGGGCATTTAATATTTTGGCTAGAGCTGCAAAATGTGTAATGTAGGCTATGCAATAGTATTTTTTTCAGAAGATTTGAGTAGCAGCATAATTGGGTCCCAGACTGTAGTTCTGCTGGGTACCATGTCTGAGCTAATAGATATAAGGAGCTGCCAAACTGAGTCAGACCAACGGTCCATCTTAGCCCAGTTCTGTCACAACCTGACACGGCAGCAGGGTTTCAAATCCAGCTCTCAGGGACTCCAGCAGAGGCCTCACCCAGGCGTACTACCAGAAATCCTGAGTTGGAGATACCGGGGATTGAGCTTGGGACCTTAACGCATGCGCTCTACCACCTGAGCTTGCACCTGTCCTCAAGCCCTCAAATTCCTCCTATCATTGCTCTTGCTTGCTCAGATCACTGCTAATTCCTGTTCCTGAGATGGAAAATTATAGAAAGGACTGTCAAAGCCAACAAAACCCCCGAAAGCAATCAGGTTGTTCTTCAGCATCTAGAAATGTAATTAGATACTTTCTAAAGGGATACTGCCAGAGCAGGAATCAGACGTTTAAACTCTTATGTGTGTTGCTGATAACACATGAAACATGCACACAGCTAATTAACTGTTCACCATTCCCCGTTTGGCTAATATGAGCTCCTGGGAAGTTTTGCATTGCTGCCGTCAGTCACTGTCACAACCTTACAATATTGCATTGTATTGCTTTTGTGAAGTGCCCCAAGTGCCACTGGGTGGTAGGGGGCTATATAAATATAATTAATATTATTATTTAGATAGTAGAGAAAAGGGATGCATATGAAATGGCTCAATTCTTCATTTACACTGATATTTGTTTTTACAAAAAGAGGATGGTCCCGAGTCTAGTGTAAGTGACTCTGGTAAGAGAAACCCCAAGTCCTGCAGTTGTTGAGCTATTGACATTTTTCTTTAACTAGAACGTACCTATCATGATCCCCGAGAAAGCCAGGATGAGGGCAGCAACCAGCGCTGAAGTCACGACAGACAAGACTAAGGAGAGGGGGGGAGGAGTTGGTCCGAGTGCCGGGCTGTCTGAGAGAGATGCAAGAGAAACAGGGAGTTACTTATGCTAAATGATCTACCCAGTATGAAAAATTATATATGTATTCCTCCTCCTCCCTTCCCATTTGTGCCATCTGTTGCTCTCACACTTCATGGAACAGAGGAGGCCCTCGGCTGTAATCAACTCCAAGCCTGTGACCTCCAGTGGCTCGTTGTTCCATTTCCCTCAATTAGGTTCAAGCATTAAAACAGATGGTTTTCTATTAGAAAATTAACATGCACATTTACTGAGTATGAAAGCAAAGCCATAAAAATGGTGGGGGAGGGAGAATGTTATATTGGCAGGGGTCGGAGTGCAGCATCCATCGGTACCAACTCAGAGCAAAAGCACAGCAGCACCCGAGTAAGAAAGGCTGCAGTATATCACTTGTTAAATGCATCAGGAAAACAACAGAGATGACATCTAAGGACAAAATGCTGCTACAGGCTTCGCTGACTTTCGGTATATTCCACTGCCGCATGCACAACTTAATCAAGCTAAAATCAAAGGTCACAAGGCAATGTATGAGTCTGAATTCACCACACTCTTGTAAAATGAACACCACGATGTGTCCCCTTCCCACTCCCCGCACATCGAGGCCCAGGAAACTGAGTAATGTTCTCAAGTCAGTAGGTAAAGCTTTTCCCTCCCAGGGGCCACTCTGAAAATTAGTACAAACTCCAAGGGCTGTATAGACGTTGGGGGCAGGGGTGTTCAAGGGGTGAAGGAAGAGAAGGGTCCACATAAGGGTTTTGAGCCATGGAGCTGTTCCCTATCCTTGTGTGCATGCTCTCATCTCTGCTTCCTTACTCTAAGTTCAGTCTCTCAGTGCTTGGGAGGTAAGCACTGGATCCAGGGGTCAGATCCTGAAACTGGAAAGGCTGCTGCAGGCTGCATGTGGGTCTGAGGTTCCCCACCTGTTTTAAGATTATATTCCCCCTTGGCTCACGGAAAGCTTGGGTTTAGGCACGCTTTGGTTAGATTTGAGATCAGGGGAGAAAAGGGACTGAATCTGAGCTTTGTCTGTTCTGTTTTGGATGGACGTTCTATGTCACCCAGATACACTATTTAACAGAGTCCCAGGACGTGCAGTCCACAAGCCTTAGTCAGTCAGTACAAATAATGCGTAGCTGCTTGATTGCTGCCTAATGTGCCAAGTATGTGGAGAATGCACACTACCACTGATGACTGTTAGGAGCCATCTCGAAGAACCTTCTTTACAAGCCAACAACCTTCTGATCACTCACAGGGGGAGGAGTTGTTTGTGTACAAACAACTTTATCACCCAGTCTGATCAGTGTCCCAGGTGTCCAGCTGCTGCTGCTGCACAACTACTAGCAGACAGAGGCAGGTGAGGGATGGAGACCCCCCCCTCCCATTATGTGGTGGATGGGTGCCCTGCACCCGGGCCTCCTCCAGTCCAGCCCAGGTGTGGGGGCTGCCCACGCAGGGCCCCTTGGTGCCTAGAGGCCCCTGGCCTTATGCCCAATGGACGCTACACTCCTGTGAGAGTGGATATGATAGAGGTTTATAAAATCTTGAGTAGAGTGGAACAAGTAGATAGGGAACATTTATTTACCCTCTCAAGTAGCATTAGAACAAGGAGACACTCCATGAAACTAACTGGTGGCAGATTTAAAACAAATAAAAGAAAGCATTTTTTCACTCAATGCACAGTTAAATTATGGAATTAATTGCCAGAGGAGGTTGTCAGGGCCAGTAGTATGGCAGGGTTTAAAAAAGGACTGGATAAGTTCTTGGCGAATAGGTCCATTAACAGCTACTAGCCAAGCAGATTACAAGATGGGAACTTCTTATTGTCGGGAGCAGGGAGTGATCAACAGGGATGGATTACCCGTTCTGACTGCTGATACTTCTCCCATGCGACCAGGATTGGCCGCTGTCGGAGACAGGATGCTGGGCTTGATGGACCATTGGTCTGACTCAGTATGGCATTTCTTATGTTCTTAACGCATCTGTTGCCTGGAGCTACATGCATGCATATGCACACACACATTCCCTTCTCTGCACTTACCTATGCAAGAGACACCATCCTCAGCCAACACGGTCCCAAGATCACAAATGCAAATGACTTCTTGTGTCTCGGTATCGACACGGCACTCATCCTGCTTACAATGGCTGCAGTTCATATGCAGCTTTATATCCACCTCTCCATGCCCCTCTGTCACTAGGGGGTAGATAAAAAGGGAGGATTTGTTATTGTAGAGATAAAGCAAAAGGTTCCCCAGCACAGTGACAGAATTGCTACTACAGATCTCTGTCTGCTGGAGGTCTTACTCACAAACACTAGAATCAGGGGACAATTTAAACAAGTAGTTTCCAATTAGACAATAATTCCTTTGGCCAGGACACCTAAAGTTATTCTCGCCAACCATGCAACCACATTGAGCCAACTATGGCAGGGAAAAGAGGTCACATAGTTTAACCAATGGGAAAATTTCCCATTAAAGTCAA
Source organism: Sphenodon punctatus (assembly GCA_003113815.1). Lineage (NCBI taxonomy): Eukaryota > Metazoa > Chordata > Lepidosauria > Sphenodontia > Sphenodontidae > Sphenodon > Sphenodon punctatus. The sequence continues at coordinate 2,149,031 of QEPC01008081.1, forward strand.
TGAAAAACTGAACCTATTCAGTTCAATGGACCAGTCATCATTCTAAGCCACAATCCTAGAATGATGAATGGGCCAAGGAAGAGCCTAGCAAATTGCAACAGCAGAGAGGGGGGGAAATGAGTGAGAGTGCACCCCTGAATTAATCCGATCCAATGAAAATCAGGTGGATCAGGTTAATCTGATTCTGATTTTCCCATCCCTAGTTGAGGGCAGGATCTCCCATAGCTGGGGAGTCCAACTGGACTCGAGCCAGAGGAGCTTGGTTTGAGTGGGTGTCCAGTCCACCCCTATCTGAGCCAAATGATCCTACATCATCTCTGCTCCCCTGGGTCTATAGAAGCGATGACTATGGTGGGGGAAGGAAGCATGGAAGAAAACAAGCCTAGATTATGCTGGGAAACAATCATTCCCACATGCCACTACTGTCGCTCTGGAGGTATCAAGGTCAAGTTCTGGCCCAGCAGTGACAGGGAAGACTTCCAAGATAGGGAGAGATGTCTCCTCTCTTCCCAGAAGCACCCTCTGCATTACCTGGGAGTAGTCTGAATGGGAGAAGAGCTTTGTTCCGACACATTTCCCATGTAGCCAGTCTCAGCTTCCAGCACTCCCAGACAGGTAGGAATGGGGAGGTGATGAGAAAGAATAACTGGTCACCTACCTTCGGTGAATTACTTTCTCCCCTGTCCTCCGGATAATCCTCTGTTTGGGTAGCTCACCTATTAGACTGCCAGGAGGCAGAAGAAACTATTTTTTACTGCGCATGCGTCACGAGCTATCCTTTCCCGAAGATCCAGTCTGTCACCAAGCCCAAGGATGATGTCCATTGTTTCAAGAATCTTCAGCATTGTAAAAACAAACTAACAAAGTTTAACAGCCACTTTTTCCCTCCCATCACTGTATGTGGGGAACCCAAGTGTGTCCTAAACCATAACTGTAACTGGTAAGCATCTACATCCTCATACAAAAAAAGATGTCTAAGGTTTTCCCTGCAGCTGTTTGGTAGGGAGGGCCGGAGGATTATCCGGAGGACAGGAGAGAAAGTAATTCACCGAAGGTAGGTGACCAATTATTCTTTCTCCCCCTGCCTCCATCAAATCCTCCAATTGGAATGTTACCAAGCCAATTTTCCTTTAAGGGTGGGAACAAACAGCACTGGGCAAATCCAATACCGCTTGAAGCACCCTTCTACCAAAAGCTGCTTCTGCTGACCTGTAGACATTAATCGTGTATGTAGCGACGACCATGTGGCCGCTCTACAGATTTCCTCATACGAGGCTCTGGCTCTAAAGGCGTATGAGGTAGCCGCAGACCTGGAGGGGAGGAACCTTCCCTTTCACCTTATTGGCCTCCACTTTACCTTGCTTGACCCATTTGGAAATGAGTGTCTTTGAAGCCTTAGTTCCCAAGTATCCCGGCCTAATATTAATGAATAATGCGGAGGATGTTCTGATCCCTTTTGTTCTTGCTATATAAACTTTGAGTGCTCTACGCACGTCAAAGGTGTGCCAAACCTTCTCTTTCGGATGAGTAGGATTGGGAAAAAAAGATGGAAGGATTATCTCCTGGGATCTATGGAATAAAGGGTTTACCTTGGGAATAAAAGCCTGATCTAATCGCAAGGTCACTGACTGTTCTTGAAAGGAACAGACATTTTCCTCTACTAATAGGACCCCCAGTTCTGATATCCTTCTTGCTGATGTGACAGCTACTAGGAAAGCCACCTTAAGAGATAAAAAGTACAAGGGAACGTGTTTCAGGGGTTCAAAAGGGGCCCGAGTAAGAGCCTCTAAGACTAGATTTAAATTCCATGAAGGGCATCTATGTACCACAGGTGGGGACAAAACCTTTGCTGCTCTTAAGAACTGTCTGACGTGCCTATGAGAGGACACTGCTTTGTTAGAAACTGTCTTAAGGACAGAATCTAGGGCTGCTGCCTGTCTGGCTAGTGTATTAGGCTTCAGCCCTTTGTCCAGCCCTTGAGGAACGCCTGCCTGACATGGATCCTGTCCCCAATCCATTGACCAGTGAGCGAAAACCTTCCAAGTGTGTCCATAACTTCTTCTTGTTGCTGGTTTCTGTGACAGCTGTAGAGTTGTCAACACTGCTTCCGAGTATCCTTTGCTTCTCAGGGCTATGTGTTCAATTTCCAAACTGCTAGCTTTAAATTGTGTAGACCTTCGTACAGTGTGGGGCCTTGCGATAGCAGTGTGGGTATCATTGGTAATCTCCAACACTGGGATTCGCTGAGTTCCACTAGATCGCAAAACCACGGTCTCCTTGGCCACCATGGTGTGATGAGGATGACCCTTGCCCGTTCCTTGATTATCTTTGTTATTGTCCTTTGGAGCAATGGGGCCGGTGGGAATGTGTAGAGAAGCTCCCTAGGCCACGGTTGGTTCAGCGTGTCGGTTGCTATTGCCGCTTCGCAGGGTGCTCTGGACATAAATTTCTGAACCTGAGTGTTGTTCTGATCTGCGAATAGGTCAATTTGAGAAAGACTGAATCTGTTCACTATTTCCTTGAAAATTGATTGGTCCACATCCATTCATGAGGACTGATCGTCTGTCGGCTCAGCCAATCTGTCTGATGGTTGTCTCGCCCTCTGATGTGTAGTGCCTTCATTGATAGTACATGTTTCTGGGCCCACCGGAAGAGCTGGGTCACTTCCGTGTTGAGGACTGCCGATCTCGACCCTCCCTGGTGGTTGATGTATGCTTTCGCTGTCGTGTTGTCCGTGTATATCACTAGGTGCTTGTGTGGTAGCTTCGGGAGAAGTTTTATCAGCGCCAGGCGGACCGCTTTCAGTTCTAAGAAATTTATACCCTGTGTCGCATTGTTCTTGGACCATCGCCTCTGGACCGAGGTGGTGCCTGTGTGTGCTCCCCATCCTCGGAGGCTGGCATCTGTTGTAACCACCGTTCTGGAGGGTTCCGCCAGTGGTGTTCCATCTCTGAACACCTCCGGTCCTAACCACCAGGACATTGAGAGTTTTACGTGTGGTGGTATCCTGACCCATGGGTTGAGTCCAAGTGTCAATTCTCTTTGAAAAGGCTGCAGCAGCATCTGCAAGGGCCGAAGATGGAATCTTCCCCAACATACTTGATGCGTGCAGGATATCAGCAGTCCAAGAAGCTGGGCCAATATTTTCAACCTCATTCGTGCTTTCCCCCGAGTAGGTGTATCAAGGTGTGTATTTTTTGTTGTCTTGCTGGAGGGATCAGGGCGACATCTAAGGTTGTATCGAGGATGACACCTAAGTGCTCCAGTCTGCGAGTTGGCTCCAGGTGGCTCTTGTCCCTGTTGATTAGGAACCCGTGTTGGTTGAGATACTGGATTGCTCTGTGTAGGTCTGCTAACACCGTGTCCCTGGACTGGGCTCTGAGGACGAGATCGTCGAGGTATGGGCATATGTGTACCCCCTCCCTCCTGAGGTTCACCACCAGCGGTATTACTATCTTTGTAAAGGTTTGGGGGGCTGATGAAAGGCCTAAGGGGAGGGCCTTGAATTGCCAATGCGATCCCTGGTAATAGAACCTGAGCCACTTTCTGTGAGGAGGCCATATGGAGACGTGAAGATACGCTTCCCTTAGATCTAGAGACACCAGCCAGTCCATTTTCCTGATACTCTGGCAGATTGATGCCAGTGTCTCCATCTTGAAGCGCTGTCTCCTTACGTGCTTGTTCAATGCTTTCAGGTCCAGCATCGCACTCCACTTCCCCCGCTTTTTGGCTACCAGGAAGAGGATGGAGTATAATCCTGAGCTGTGTAGGTCTGGAGGCACCTCCTCTATGGCTCGGATCTCCTGTAGTCTCTGGATCTCCGTGTGCATGGTCTGTTGCTTTGTAGGATCGTTGGAGGCCGGGCAGGCCAGAAAATGCCCCCTTGGTTGGCTCTGTAGTTCTATGGAATATCCCTGCTTTATGCAGGTTACGACCCAGGTATCTGATACTGATGACTCCCAGGCTCTTGTGTAGCCTTGGAGTCTGCCCCCAACCCCCAAAGTCTCCGCATAGTCATGCATCTTGTTTGGAGGCCTGGGCCCTGGGCTTCTGTCTTTCGAACCTTCCTTGTCTGTGGTTTCTATTGCGGAAGACAAAATTGAAGGAAGAATCTCTACCGCCTTGGGGTTGAAACTTCCTGTGGAGGTAGGACTTTCCCTTGGGTCTGTAGGGTTGGGGATGAAAAAAGTGTTTTCTCGTGCCCACCTGTTGCAGCGTCTTTGGTTTGTTCTTATTTGTGGCTTCCGGTAGCACCTTGTCCAGGCATGTACTGAAGAGTTGGAGGCCCTCGTAGGGACCTGAGATGAGCAGATTCTTTGCCGTTACGTTTCCTTGCCAGGACCGCAGCCAGAGCCTGTGCCTAGTTACGATGGAGCCCGCTACTGATTGTGCTGCCCAGGTCATTGCGTCAGTAGATGCATCTGCCAAGAAAGCTGTGGCCAACATTATACGTGCGGATAGCATCTGGGACCTTCTCTCTGAAATCTCAGGGTCCTGTACTTTCTGCATCCATGCCAACTGTGCACGAGCCACACAGGATGTCAGGATATTGATCTTCAGGGTGCAGGCTGAAGAGTCTAGTGTCCTACGCAGGGCCGAATCAATTGCCCTGTTGGTGGGATCCTTTGGAAAGCAATCTCCCTCAGTGGGGAAGACCGTTTGCCTTGCGATCGAAGCCGCCGCTGTGTCTACTTTGGGGTTTCTGAATAGGGGCTCCTTTCTGTGATAAAAGGAGTACAGGGAGTCCTGGTTCCTGTTCATTTTTTAAGCTTTCCCTGGCTGTTTCCATTCTTCCAACACCAATCTCTCAAAGGCCGTGTCCAGGGGAACTGCCAGGTCTTTTCCATGGACTGAGGGGATATAATCCCTCTGTTCTTCCTCCTGAGAATCAGAGGATTCCTCCTTAGGGGCCTTCTCTTTCAGCTGGAGGGTTTTTATAACTTGTCTAAGGAATTCATCTCTCTGTGCCCCTGGAAATAGTCGATCCTTGTCCCTGGGGTCTGATCCCCTATTTCCCCTTCCTCCGAACCTGAGGACCCCTGCTTGGAGTCAACGTCAGAATCTGCTCTAAGGCAAAAATGACTGGATCTGGATGCAGCACCCTCCCCCGAGCTCTCCTCAGAGGACTGTGAAGAGGCTAGAAAATGTGCCGCTGTGCCGCTGCGCCCCCTCCTGGAGCTTTCCTCTTCTTTTTTCCCGCCCCCTCAGGCTGGGCTTTAGGGGCTTTATGTTTGGGCCTGGGGCCCTTAGAGGGATATCTCTTCCTCTTTCCCCCCCTTGGAGCTCACAGATTTTGTCCAGCGAGACCAAAACCTTCCCCATAGTATCTGCCAACGAGGCCATGGAGACTACTTGCGGCTCTGTTTGTTCTTCCTCAGCTTGTCCTGCTGCCGCCCACGTCTCCACCATGGCTGGGATGGTGGGAGGGGGGGGGACTTCTCCTGGCTGAAGAGGTTGTTACCGGGAACCCAGAACCCAGCCGCGCTGGATCTGGTTAAGGGCGGGGCGATGCTGTGCTCGACCAGGTCGTGCTGCAGTCGGAGCTTTTTTTAAAAAAAATTTATTCTCGGCTCCCCCGCTCCCAGGCGCCATGCAAGGGAGCTGGCCAGGGTGGAAAAAGCGGCTCCCTAGACCTCATCAGGGAGGAACGCTACCCCTCTGGGCCCCGCCTCGTTGATCATGCGTGCTCTGAGGAGCGCTCCCAGAAGATCCGTCCAGACGGTCTGAAGGCAGAAGACAGACTGGATCTTCGGGAAAGGATAGCTCGGGACGCATGCGCAGTAAAAAATAGTTTCTTCTGCCTCCTGGCGGTCTAACAGGCGAGCTACCCAATCGGAGGATTTGACGGAGGCAGGGGGAGAAAGGTAGTTCTTTGGTCAGATACTCTGTGCTTCAGGCAGGGCAGGATTATTCCCAGGATCACTTTAGTACGAGATTTATCCAATCCAGTTTTACACAGCAAGAGTCATAGGGTTTCTACTACTTCAGCTGAGGAGGAGGATTTGTTTTGCTTTGTTTTCTCTCTTACTCCTAAGTACATCCTGATTGGATTGCACTAAGCAATTTCCTCTAGTGCTACCCTGGTGCCTACATTCATATTGCTATGCAAAGTATTTTCCAGTCACCCCATAAAAACTCACTCTAGGAGATGAGAATACCTTTGAGTGGTGGGGTATATAATGAACCCTGTTGCTTATTAATAAAGGAGACACCATCCTCCCCATCCATCTCTGGGTCATTCTCCATTGCAGCATTGCCCCCTGTAGCAAATCAGAAAGCACCTTAATAGACTGCGGTTCGCTAAATCCAAAATACAGTTAGGTACAGGCAAGAAAATTCACTATGAAAAAATTCTCAACCAAATGAGTAAAGGAAATAAATTGGTCAAAATATCAAGTTTGGAAGCTTAAATGGATGGCAAAGAAGTTAAGCGAACCTCTTATGGGGCTTTGGCTTAATAAGACTTGCTGCTCTTAATGCAGCAGATTAATCTTTCAGCCCCTGGCAGTCCCTTGAGCACAAAGACAATATTTAGCCATTCAAATGTTGCAAAATACATCATGTATTTACAGAATACATTTATTTCACTAGGAGACTAGAAAATGCCAGTGTTTTATAGTTAACTCCACACAGTTGCTGATCAAGACGGTGAATAACTCATCTGATCACCTTTTTCTATTCTACTCCCTCAGGATAGGGTGGTCCACCTGGAATAGGGGACTCAAAATTGGCCTTGAACAAGGAGAGGATACCAGATGTTATATATTCTGGTCTGATAACATGCACAAATCCATTCCTGCTCCCACCCCCAATAAAAACAGAAAGTTGCATTTCCACTTTGATCACCTTTGTTGGGGGGAAAATAAATTGGAACAAAACTATCTTACATAAGACATTCTGTTCAGAAATGGTATACATAATATAGCATCACAATGCATGCAGTTGAACTAGGTTTCAGTCTCATCTCTAATTTGCTTCCTATTGGTGTCTAAAATCTGATTTGTAGCCAAGAGGAGGGGAAAGGCACAGACATGCACTTTAACTCCGCTTTAACACCGCTTTAACATTTCTTATGCATATTGCAGGACTACACAGGGTGCCAGCACAGCCCTATAACATGCATTTCTGTTTTCACCCTGAGTAACCAAGGAGACTCATTAAGGGCAGTGCAGTCTTTCACCTTCCAAGGTGCCTGCTTTGAGTCTGGCCCACATCAGTAGTAACTCAGTGTCTTAATCATTTGACAGATGCTTTGTGGCCTGCAGGAAATAAATCAGTGGCCTCAGATGAGTTACTTGTGGATTCAAGCCACCAGTGCAGTTGTCATTAACTGGCCCCTTGTTCTCAGTTAACAGTGGAGCCATGAATTGACTATGGAGACTGGATTACTCTCGCCTTGTCCCTAGAGGTCATTCCCCCTAGGGCTGAGACATATTGGCGGCAGGGAAGTCTTCATGGCAAAAGCACCCTGATGCCATAGGGCAAACCCCATGTCTCCTACTTCTGCATCATGGTCAAGAAATGAAAACATCAAGATATCGTCATGCTTGAAAAATCACAGCCGGATCCTGATGGTATAGTTCCCAGAGTGTAAACTCAGTCCGGATTCCTGACAGCTGGCTATTTGCTAAAAAGCTCAATAACATATGTTCATCCAGAGCTCAAAAGTAACATATAGACATCCTATTACATAACAGTCAAAAATAGAGATACAGTGTGTGTGTGTGTGTGTGTGTGTATGTGTTAGTAGCTATAGGAGAATTGCGCACTTTGCTGATCATTATCACTAAAGAAGGGGAAGGGACACCTTGAACATGAAGCCACTTTACCTATATATCCTCCGCCTCCTCCACCTGAGGAGCACCCCCCTCCACCCCCTCCGAAACCCCCTCTTGTCTCCCACCCCCACTTCTTCATGGCCTGGGGGCAGGATTTTCCTCCAGTAGCACCTTCCAGCAAGGACTTTCCAGAGAAGAAGAGGGAAGTGTTATCATTCCAGCCACCTCCACCACCTGCAGTTAACAGAGGGAAAAAGCAGCTCAGGTAAGTTCCTGTTGCACTGAGAGAAAAAAACACACATCAAATGAATGAACAGTCATGCACAACACCTCAGGTATGGGAGAGAGTATCACTGAGTGGTTACAGCAGGGAAATGGAGAGTCAGGGCTCCTTTCCAGGTTCTCTTTCCAGTTCTGCCACTAATTTGTTGTGTGACCTTTAGTCACATAATAAAAACTGTCTCTCATATCACCCACCTGTAAAATGAGTGTAATACATAAATTAGAGCAGGTCAGATAATGTAAGTATTGTCAGTGAAAAATTCTGGAAGAAATGAAAACATGTTTGTTTTTAAAGAAAAAAAAAAATCACAGTATTGTGTCCCCCCCCTCCCCTTTTTCTAAAATGATCAACATTTTTTGTTTTTCATTTTCAAAAAAATCATTTTTTCCCCCTTTTTTCAACTCTATGGCCGTTTTTAGACAAGACGCACCCACGTAGGCCCACCCACCCCTCACCCACCTGAGTGCCTGTCTGAAGACAGCATGGGTGAGCAGGCGCTCCCGTGACCCACACACCGCCCACTCATGCCCACACATGGAGCATTGGGGGGAAATCTGGGATGCTCCTTGTGGGGGTAGGCCAAACTGTGTGTAGGGGTGCACACCCAGTGCACACCCATTCCTGGTCTGTTGGATTCCCTGCCCCACCTGTGGCATTAATATCAAAAATTTTCAACTCTATGGCCGTTTTTAGACAAGACGCACCCACGTAGGCCCACCCACCCCTCACCCACCTGAGTGCCTGTCTGAAGACAGCGTGGGTGAGCAGGCGCTCCCGTGACCCACACACCGCCCACTCATGCCCACACACGGAGCATTGGGGGGAAATCTGGGATGCTCCTTGTGGGGGTAGGCCAAACTGTGTCTGGGTAGGGGTGAACACCCATCCCTGGCCCATTTGATTCCCTCACCCACCGGTCGTGCGTGGGTGCTCCACACAGTGCACACAGACCCGCTCCCCAGCCGTGCCCTTTTAAAAATAGCCTTTGTTGGAAAAAATTTTTAAAACAGTATCGCTGTGGAAATTTTTGTCTACCCAAATTTCTCATCAAAGCAAAACTGTTGACCAGCTCTAGCTGTAATAAGCTGGCATGTGTATGTGCTCTACTGCCCTCTATTGGATGGAATCAGATATTCCCAGGTGAGCTAATGAAGATCCTTCTCTAATTTAAATGGTAAGGCTGGGTTTTTGAAGCAAGAGGTTGTGAGCAGCAGCATCCCTGCTGTTGCTGCCAAGTTCCCGTTTGGACTGCACTGTCGTCTCCCCTGCTTAGTTCCTCACACAGAACACAAATTACTGGGGTTGTGCAGTGATGGGATGATTTGCAGGCTTCACGCAAAAATATGAGGCAAACATATGATAGATGCAGGTAGAGGAGGAACAATTTTTTCATTATTCTGTCTCTGACTTAGGACCTTACATGTTTTTCGAAGAGTTAAAACATCCCTAGCATTTTATTCTCCTTTAAATTAATGAATCCCTAGACACAAAGGATTTTTTTGGTGGGATTTTCTATTAAACCAAGATAACACTATAAAACCTCTGCTACTCGGAGGCACCAAATCCTTGGATCTTTTATTTAGCTTTTCTATATATTTCAATAATTTGAAAATACCACATACATTCTTAAAGCACAACTATTCCTCTTCACCAGGGAAGCTCTAAGCACTTTTGTGTACAGTTATTAGTGGACATCCTCAACTGGGGATCTGGCAGGTCCTGCAGTGGTGACCCTTGAGGTCCTTTCCTGCCTTGGGACTCTATGATTCTACCTCTGGGACATAGGGAAGTGCTATGCATTTTGCAATGGGCCAGACGAAGGTCTGATGTGGTTTTTAAGTGGCTTGCCCACAGCCACAAAGGCCCTTTTTGTACATGGGCACGGTTGGGGGCGGGTCTGTGTGCGCTGTGTAGAGCGCCCAAGCACTTCCAGTGGGGGGGGGGGGGGAAGGGATCAAACAGGCCTGGGATAGGCGTGCACCCCTACCTACACATGGTTTGGCCTGCCCCTGCATGGAGCATCCTGGATTTCCCCCACCCCGATGCTCCATTCATGGTCATGAGTGGGCGGTGTGTGGGTCACAGGAGCATGTGCCTCCCACACGTTGCCTTCAGATAGGCATCCAGATGTGTGGGGGATGGGTGGACCCGCATGGGCACATCTCATCTATAAACAGAAAAAGTCACGGGAAGTTAAGAATCAAATGAGGAGACCGGAGTCCCAGTTGGCTCTCTGTGCTAAACTACACTCTGTGCCACATAGCAGCATTCAGTTTGGAACATTACAAAAACCTATTTCAGTGCCTCAGTTCTTTCATTTGAGGCTATTAATCCTCCCTTTTCCCTTGGGGTGGTTAAGGAGAGTTAATTTGAAAATGTAAAGTTATGCGTGTGTAAGCGTTAGTAATATAATTTCTTATTTTGCGTACGTGTATGAGGTTCATGAGGGATAAAGGTTGAGGGGTTAAAGTGCTGGTTGCTAGGGGGTTATGGAAGAAGCTTTTAAGTCTCATTAAAAATAAAATTAATTTTTATTAACGGATGTGAAAGGTGCCAGATTAGCAGCCATGAAGACTGAAGCCCTCTGGTCACAGGACAGTGTAACTCATGAACAAAACTATTAAAATGTACAGATGAGAGAAATGCTCCCTTGCCAGGGAGAGAGACTGCATGGCCCCACAGGCCTTATCAGTCTCCAGGTTGTAGAACTATGAAAATGGAAAGCAGCAAGAATGCAAGCTTCTCATGCACATGATTATCCTCACCTATATCACTTAGCTCCTACATGAGAGGGCAGTTCTGTCTCCCTGACCCATTCCAATCCAAGGCGTCTCTGCAGAATCTGCTAGCTGGAATAATTAAGCTCTCTGCACTACCTTGAAAAATTGTGTTTGTACAAACCAAGCATGCTCGAAAGCAGCTAGCCACATTTTCATAAACAAGTGTCTACAAAGCCATTAGTGTCACTCATCCATCCATTCATGTACTTACAATGCCCCAGTATCATAGTATCTGCACCTCACAGTCTTTAATGTTGTTAGCCCCGCTGTGAAGTAGTAAATCACTGTTATCCCCATCTTGCAGATGAGAAACTGAGGCACAGATAAAGTAAGTGACTTTCTCAAGGTCACCCAGGAAGCATGCAGCAGAGCACAGAACTGAAACCAAGGATCTGAAGTCTGAGTCCACAATCTTAACAGCAGACCCTCCTTCCTCCCTGGCAAGAAGGGTTTTTACCAAGACTCTGTTCTGTCTGTCAGGGGATTTCTGAACGGAGTAAATGCTCCTTACCTGCAGCTCCCGAAACTCCATTCACCCCTGGAATAGATGTATCATTCTCCAGCCTTTCTGGGCGAAATGTATCTGTTTTGGCCCGGTAGGCCCTGCCACCACCTCCTGCTGCAATTATCAAGGGGATTGGCCTTCCGTTCTCCATCTTAACAGGTTGAATTAAGAAATGAAGCTGGATTTTAGCTGCATCAGACATGCAAATACAAGTTCATCCCACACACTAGTTACAGCATGTTGCACTAAGCAAGCCCCCAGGACTGCCAAGCAGTCCAAATTACCATTGAGTTATTTATGTACCTGCATCCACAAGATTAATGGATGCTACTAGTTCTACTATGTACCGCAGAGGAGAACAGCAGCATCAGTGGCATTATGTATTGTACACGGCAGCACTAATGGCTCCTGTAAAGCATGTAATGTTACCATATTTATTTATTTATTTATCTATTTATACCCCGCCCCTCCTGTAGAAACAGCTCAGGGTGGCTAACAATTTTAAAAGAGTAAAAATACATAATGATACAAACAATTTAAAACAGGGTTAAGACAAAATAAAAATAAATAAATAAGGGTAGGGTGCGGCTAAAACCCTAACCCCCCCCCCCCTCCCCAAACTAACAGCCAGGTTTTACAAGCCTGCCGGGATGTTAAAAGGTTTGGGTATTGGAGTGCATCAGTTAAATGGCTCTGTGGTGTACAGCTCCATATAGCACAGTACAGTGGCTCGACTTTGACTGGGATTATCACACTGGGAAGCATCTGAATGTGTGGAGTTACTGTGATACAGTACATCTCTGTAGATCAGATATGCACTGAAGACATCCAAAACTGGGGGTTTAGAGGATTAGCACTCAGTTACTCAACTCTGAATAAAATGCAGGTGGTCTGCAAGAAAGTTCAATGGTTTTGAGGGTGAAAGACTACTCTCATGGTGTTGCACAACTGTTGACCTCAATGGTTTTTATGCCCTTATACAGCTGAATGCAGAACTTCTAATCTAAAACTATAATATTCTATGATCCTCCAGCCACAAGGCTTACCATAGAACTCCTCCCTTCCTATAGAATGATGTTCCACAGTCTCTGGGCTCATTCAAAGATTATTCAATGCAGAAAAACACAGGATCGGGGATTCAGCTCCAGAGTCCCACTTGTAGTGAGAGAGTAGACAGCAAGGGACGGGGTATAGGCTGGCCAACTAGGTTGTCTTAAAAATAACACATCAGCCAAGGCTCAAGCATCGGGGTAGATGAGATACTGAAGCCAGCTGCATTCTCCTCTTCATTAACAATACCCCCCTTAACCATTCCCTGCAAGCCCCCTCCTCCCCTCCACCCACCCTTACACAGTCCCTGCAAGCCCCATAGCTCCACATCCCTCAACCTCATCCACATTCCCTGTCTTCCCCCTGATCAACTCCCCTTCTCCTGCTCCCTCTGGAACTGCCGCTCCTCTGTCAACAAAGCCCCCTTCATTCATGACCTCTTCCTTTCTCACCACTTTCAAGTCCTTGCACTTACTGAAACCTGGATCTCTCCCTCTGACTCTGTCACCCCCGCCACCCTCTCCTCTGGAGGCCTTTCGTTCTCTCACCAGTCCCGCCCCGAAGGCCGGGGTGGTGGTGTGGGCCTTCTCCTTGCCAACCCCTGTCGATTCAAGCCCCTTTCCCCTCCCTCCCTTTGATGCTCACTCTGTGCGTATCTACTCCCCCGTTCACCTTTGTGTCGTTGTCACCTACCGCCCCCCTGGCCCCTTTTCCTCTTTTCTCCCAGATTTTGAATCCTGACTTACCTTCTTCCTCTCCGATGATACCCCCACTCTCATTCTTGGTGACTTCAACATCCATGTTGATGCACCTTCCCAGCCCTCTATCTCCCGCTTTCTCTCCCTAACCTCCTCCTTTGATCTCCGCCTCTGAACTGATTCCCCCACCCACACCGACGGCCACTCTCTCGACCTCATCTTCTCCAGAAACTGTCCTGTTGCCAACCTCTCCTTTGAACTTTGTCCCATGTCCGACCATTACCTAGCTTCCTTCAACCTCTCACACCAAACCCCATCTTCTTGCCTAGCTCCATGCCTCTTCTGTGATTTGCAGGCTATTAACCCTTTAGATTTTGCTTCCTCCCACTCCCCACTCCTCCCTCCTGTCTTCTCCTCCTCTTCCCCTGACACTGCCATTTCTTCTCTTAACGCCTCTCTCACCACGACCCTTGACACTCTTGCCCCCCTCTACTCCCGCCCCGTTAGACCCCCCAAACCCCTGTCCTTGGCTCACCCCTACAGTATCCACTACCTCCGCTCCTGCACCCGGGCTGCTGAACACCTCTGGCGCAAATCCCGCTCTCACCCTGACTTCCTCCACTATAAATTCTCCCTTTCCTCCGCTATCTCCCTGGCGAGGCAACACTACTATGCCTCCCGGGTTGAATCCTACTCTCGTGACCCTCGCCGCCTCTTCTCCACCTTTGACTCAGGATCTCACGTCATTCTTCTCCTCAAAGATTGATAAGATCCACAAGGACATTGGCTTCCCACCCATCTCCTCTCCCCGCTCCCTCACCACCCCTCCCCTTCTCTCCTCTCCTCCTTCCCTCCTGCCTCCCTTGAAGAAATCTCCTCTTTACTCTCTTCCTCCAACCCCTCCACCTGCCCTCTTCACCCAATCCCCTTCCGTCTCCTGACCTCCATTGCTCTCACTTTTGCCTCCCCCCTTTTACATGTCATTAATCTCTCCCTTTCCACAGGCTCCTTCCCCTCCGCCTTCAAGCATGCCACTGTCTCGCCCATCCTCAAAACGTCCACCCTCGACTCCTCTGACCCGTCTAGTTACCGGCTGGTGTCCCTCCTACCCTTCGCCTCTAAGCTTCTGGAACGTGTTGTCTACTCCCGCTGCCTGGATCTCCTCTCTGCCAACTCCTCCCTGGACCCTCTTCAATCTGGCTTCCGCCCCCTTCACTCCACTGAAACTGCCCTTGCCAAGATCACCAATGATCTACTTGTCGTTAAATCTAAGCGCCTTTACTCCATTCTTGTCCTCCTTGACCTCTCTGCTGCCTTTGACACTGTCGACCACTCACTCCTACTGGACTTTCTTCACTCTCTAGGCTTCTGCGGCTTTGTCCTTGATTGGTTCTCCTCCTACCTCTCTGACTGCTCCTTTAATGTGTCTCTTCCCAATTCGAACTCCTCCTCCCTCTCCCTCTTGGTTGGAGTTCCCAAGGCTCTGTCCTGGGCCCTCTCCTCTTCTCTATCTACACCCTGTCCCTTGGCAAACTCATTGCCTCCCACAGCTTCCAATATCACCTCTATGCTGACGACACTCAACTCTATCTCTCCACCCCCTCTCTCTACCCTTCTGTCCAAGCTCGCCTCATCAACTGTCTCTCTGATATCTCTGCCTGGATGTCCCAATGTCAGCTCAAGCTTAACATGGCTAAGATTGAACTTATCTTTCCTCTGTACCCCTCTTCCTCTTCCCTGTCCAGCCTTATCGATGGGGTCACCATCCTTCCTGTTCCCCAAGCCCGTAGCTTGGGCTTCGTCTTCGACACTCACCTTTCCTTTAAACCTTACATCGACTCTGTTGCCAAGTCCTGTCGCTTTGCCCTCCATAACATTGCTCGGATTTGCCCCTTTCTCTGTCTCCTCAGCCGAAACCCTTGTTCACGCCATGGCCATCTCTCGCCTTGATTACTGCAACCTCCTCCTTGCTGGCCTCCCCCGTTCTCACCTGTCCCCCCTTATCTCCATCCAAAACTCCGCTGTTGGGTCATCCACTCAGCCCGTCGCTTCGACCACATGCAGCTGCTCCTCTCCTCGCTTCACTGGTTCCCCCTTCCCCAACACATCCTTCACAAACTCCTGGTATTCACTTACAAAACCCTTCACAACTTGGGTCTCCCTTACCTCTCAGCCCTAATCTCCTTACACACTCCTGCACGCACTCTCCGCTTCTCCTCTGTCCCCTTCCTCGCTCTCCCTCATCTCCCCTGCTCCCCTAACTGCCTTTGTCCCTTCTCCCTTGCTGCCTTCCTCCGCACCTTCAAATCCCTCCTCAAAACCCACCTCTTCCTCGCCGCCTTTCCTGATGCCTGTTAGAACTTTTCTCTCAATATTTACTGTCTTCCCTCCCCACAGACTCCTGCCTTACTGCAACCAAGCCAAGCACGTGCACCTGAGACTTTGCATCCACTTGAATTTTATTTATCCCTTGTCTCTCCCTATGTCCCCTCTCCTTGTTTTCCCCCTCCATGTCTATTAGATTGTAAGCCGTAGGCAGGGACCACATCTATCTTATTGTTCTGTAAAGCGCCAGGTACACAGCTGACACTATACAAATGCTTATAACAATAATAATGATGATGATGGGAAGAGGTTTCTTAGCTAGATCTAGGCTGGAAGCATTGTGGTACCAAAGCTGGAGTAGCAGAGCTGGTTTTCTGTATTTTAAACTGTGAGCCATATCTCTGTGCTGTATGTGTATGTGCAGATACCTCATACATTATTGCTGCACAACGTATGATCTGTGGCGGCAGCATTTTCTCTGTTATACTAGAGATGATACAGTGGCTACAGCATGTAGTAACTTTGTACATTAAAATGCCATGACTGATGTGTACTCTCACTTTATCAGAGAAGTCCAACAATTCTAATGTTACTCCTGTATGTGGCCAGGATGAAATGGACAGCTCAGCAGGTGGCTGCCAAATGGCACCACCCATTAGGTGGCCAGACGGTGGCCCTTTTAACATGGGCCCCGGCTGTGTGGGGGTGGGGGTGCGCCGCGGTCCGTGTGTGGTGGGAGCGTTCTGACAGGGCGCACACCCATCCCCACCCATCCCCACACACAGAGGCACCTCCATTTCCCCCGGTGCCTCTGTGTGTGGGGACGCGTGTGCATGGGAGCGTGAACGCCCACCCCTGTGGGATTTCAGGGTGTTCTAGCATGGGTGCCGCCCATGTAAAAAGGGCTGCTGTCTGTAGGGAATTACACACTACCACTTATTAGAGATTGGTGGTGGGTTTTGTTTTTCATTCCAGTTGGAGTAGGGACAATGTTGGGGCTTCATGGGAGCTGGGGGGTTTGGAGGGGGTTTGGGGGGCGACAGGGAAAGGGACTTCCCTGGGTGAGAGGTGGGGGCATTTGTGGGATGGAGTTTTATGGGAATGGTTAGCGGGGAGGGATGTGGTATTGGCCCATATGTGAGGGGGTTATGGGATGGGTGGAGAGATTAGGTGAGTAGGTTGGAGGAGACTCTGCAGGGTGATTAATGGAGGAATGGTGTGAGAAGGTTGGGACGGGTTTTTTTAAAAAATAAGTGATTTACTTACATTTGTTATTTCTATTTCTGCTTGTTTTATTTATTTTATTATGTGATTTTATTTGTTGTAAGTTCCCCTGAGTCTTTAGGATGAGATATAAATCTATAATAATAATAATCATTAATAAACAATAAACACATGATTAAGTTAAACTCAGATGTCATAGTTCACCATTTAACACTAAGGCCCTTTTCACACAGACACTCTAAACCCTGATAAAATGGGTGTAACATTTTACTATACATGTTGCAGGTGTACTCTATGGGTACCCTGCAACATGTATAATAAAATGTAACATCCATTTTATCAGTGTTAGAGTGTCTGTGTGAAAAGAGCTTAAGATCCAACTTAATGGTGGATGCAAATTAAATGTATGACTACTTTAATATACCTTTACGTTAGGGCTGCCAACTCTTGGCAACCTACTTAACATTGCCAAGATGTAAATGTGAGTCATGCCCACAGAGCTCTTGGTCCTCCATTTGCTAGAGAGGAAATCCTCAACTTCCTAAATGTGGCAAAAGGCTATCCAGGGAATTGGAGTTGTGCTGACACTAGAGTTGCCGATGAACCAAAGGAGACAGGACACAAGGCTTGGGTTTTAAATGGCCGCATTCTTTATTAGGTCAGATCATAATTAAATTAGGTGGGGGAAATCACCTATTGTGATACGGGTCCAGTACTTGAACTTTGTCAAAACATACAGCAACTCCGGGGTGGTTTCAATGTACCTTCGATTACCACCCCACTCATGAACACAACGTCTCCCCCTCTGTGGCCCCAGCCACAGGTGAGGGGGACCAAAGTCCTTCTGGACTGGAGTAAGGATGAGGGTGCCTGCCGACGGGGGACCATACCTGTCCCTACCACCCTTGCTGGCAACCCCTCCCAGGGAGTCTACCCCGTCGCTTGCCGTACCCTGCTTTTCCGGCGGGTGGGCCTCCCCATCTCTTAAGGAGATGACTCGTACTATAGTCATTCTAATCTACTTTAACCTGCAGCACTGGACCCCTTCCAGAGTGCGACAATATTTGAAACAGGCACAACACCACCCTAGTTCTATGGGGCGAACCAACTGGCCAAATGCCCAGCACTGCGAGGAAGGCAAAAAATGAGAACCTCCTTAGTATGGCCAGATTAGGGTTCCCTTAAAAATTCCTTCCTGGTCCCAATAGTGACCGGTGTGGACCCACAGTGCATGGGGTTTGTGTGTGTGTGCCATCTCTGTTGGCTCCAGCCCGCAACTGGGGCTGAGCCACTGAACACTGAATGTGAGTCCCGTCCAGTTGGGCGGGGCCCGCGTGACTTTTATTACTGTATTGGCACCCGCCAGGGTTGCCTAGCAACCCCAGCAGGGTTCTAAGCTTCCTGCCCCCTGCCGTGCAGCCGCTCTCTTTCCCGCCTCGGGGTCCTGCAAACCCTGAGATGGGGAAAAGTCCAGCCATCCTGCCCCCCTCCTAGGCAGACACAGCGAAAGGCCTGCCACCATCCTCCCCGGCTAGCAGGGCGGGCGGAGGCAATTAGTAAAGAACAGAATGCATTTATGCTAAAGGATCTTGCTAGCGTGCAGTGTTTCTATATAATGGATCATGCCCATGCCCCTGTACCTTGAATATATATGTTGCTCCTCCGCCTCCTCCACCTCCTCCTGCCCATTCATTGATACTCCTGTTCACTTTAATTTCTTCTTCAATCACATTATTCTCTCCAATACAGACTTTCTGTATAACACGATTAGTCTGCAAAAAAACAGCAAGCTGGAGTTTAGGAAAAGATTTGCTCTTCCACTATGCACACAAAGGCTGTTTTTACACAGAGTCGTCTCCCCACTCTGCCCCGGCTTGGTGTCTGTGCAGGTATGTGGGGGTGGGGCATCCATGTATACTGCCAACTGTGGGTGGGAGGATGGGTGTCTGCTCGGTGTTCGCCCGTGTGAACACTGAGTGGGATGGGTAGGGTGTGTGTGTGTGTTCCCACGCAAAACCCACCTCCACCCATCACACACCCATCTCCACCCACGGAGCCCTCCAGAAAACCGGAGGAGGATCCATGGGTGTAAGTAGGTGGAGATGGTTTTAGGTGTGTGTGTGTCCATTTATACAAATACACACCCACCTCCACCCAGCGTGGCTAAACATCCATCCCCCCCACCTCTGTCTGTGTAAAAACGTAGGGCCAAAGTAAACTCATCAGATGAAAATTCTTCCCATAACCCTCTTCTACAACTCTGCCCTTCCTGTGCTTGCAAAGCAATGGTCCAATTCTGTTGCCGTTGGAGCCAATCTGAATTTTGTTGCTGACTTTAATAGGAAGGAACAGGTGCAGGCTATAACTTGCTCCCGAAGACCTAGCCTTTTTCTTTGCTATTGGCTGAAATAATTGTCTGCTTAATGCAATCATTTTAAGCAGAGTTGAGTGCAAGAAAAAAAATGTCAGATACACAACCCTAGACATTTTTTTTTTTAATTTTTTTTTTTTTAATTAAAACATTTGACATCCTTTATTTTTCTGTAGAGGAGATAGCACACAGGCTAAGACAATGGGTGCTTTTAGATAGATGGCAGCCCTGGTTCTGCCCGCGCCAGCCCGCTTCACCCCCGGGCTGGCCCGTCTGTCTGAAGGTACCCTGTCAGATGTGCAACTGGAGCAGCCCCACTGGGACTTTGGGATATAAATTGTACAAACAAACAAACAAACATCCTGGAGTGCCACCAGTGGAGCGGATCGGCCAAATCCAGGGCACCAGCTTGAAGTGGAGTAGCTGTCCATCTGACCCACGCTGCATCTCCACTTTCAGACAGCTGTTGCCCTGGGCAACACCATAGAGTTGTGGGCACCAGCTTAAAGCGTTGGGCGATCGCTCACAACTCTATGGTGGGGTGAGGGAAGGGTGCTGTGAAGGCTGACTGTGGACTGGGGAACCTGCTGGGTCAGTCTGAAGCTTAAGTAAGTGGGGCTGGAAGGAGGTGGACTTGGGGATGGACCTCCAGAGCAGCTCCAGGGGCAGGCTGCTTTTGTGTCCATCTAAAAGCACCCCATGTGAAATTCCCTCTCATTGGTCGACTATTCCCCATCTCCCCTCCCCTTGTCTTTAGATTATAAGCTCTCGGGCAGGGACCGTGTCTATTTTATTCTCTGTAAAGCACCAGGTACACTTCTGGCATTATATATAAATGCTTATAATAATAATAATAATAATAATAATAGTAACAACTACACTGGACTTTCACACAGCCCCTTTTAAATCACAGATTTCAAAGGGATATTAAGTATTAGCTGCCTTTTACAGATGGGGAAACTGAGGCACACAGAGGTAAAGTGACTTGTCCCAAGCCATACAGGAGTTAAGTGGCAGAGCCAGAACAGACTACAGGCTCCCCAACACCCAACCCAGTGCCTCATTTGCTATTCTATGCTGCTGACAATATACTCCAGTCTTGGTTTGGAAGGGCTATCAAAGGCTATCAAAGGCTATCAGTCTTTTCCTTCTGGAATTCAAAATAATTGAGGGTGGATTTTGTGATGTGAGCCTGTCAACTCACTGACTCTGTCAACTCATTTCACATAGCTGGAAATAGATTCATTGCCGCCCCGGACCATATCTGAGTCAGTGGCACAGAAGGGATAAGACTATGGCTGCAGTCCTTCACAATTCGGGTATTTTCAGACGTGATGGGGCAGCATTCGCCCCGTCACGGAAACAACCCTTAGATTCCCCACCGGGATCACTCCGGCACGGCCAACAGTCGTGCCGGGGGATCCCGGCGGGGAATCGGGGAGGGGGCGGGGCCGCGCGGTGCAACGTGCGGCCGCACGCCCCCGCCCCCCCACACTCCTCCCACTGCCTGCCCTCTGGGGAGACAGGCGGGCACCGCAGCCAATGCAACTGCAGCGCCGGCCTGAAATGACCACGGTCCGGAATCCCAGCGGGGGGTAGGGTAGAAATTTGAATAAACTGACAACTAATCTGGGCAAATGCACACCCATGTGTCTGCGTCCCATCAGTTAGGTTGCACACAGTTTCGGACGCACACAGCACCAGATTTGCAAGCAAAAGTCTAGAGTGTCTGAGAAGCAACTGCTTTTTGGTGGCAGAAGTGGGGGAGTGCGGCAGGGAAGAATGCTTACTGATCTCTGAGGTTCGTTGCGCTAGAGCATTCGAGGAGCAACCGCCTCTCAGTGGTGGAAGGGGTGTGTGTGCAGAGTGCAGCGGGGAAGCACGTTTACCCATCTCTGAGACTCGTTGCACTAAAACTGTGAGTGGGGGCTGAACGGACCGAATATGGACTCCAGGGGGCCATTGTCTTGTTTGTTTTTACCCATGGTCTTAACCAAGAGTTGTCATTGTAGCTAGTCATGAACAAGGCAAATACGAATTGGCTCTGAACATTAAATTTTGTGCTAGCCCACCTTTTTATTCTTTTCCCTTTTGCTATCTCCCCCAGTCCTTCTAATTATGTATAAAGGGCTCAATTCCTGATGTAATGATCCTTATAATGGGAAACATTTACAGATACAAGTCCTGCCTCTGTATCTTTTCATCCCTCACAGACATGCATTTTATTGTGGGGAAAGGAACCAGATCTAGATTTCTTTACAACTGAGAATTGAGGTTGGTTTGCTAATCAAAAAGTGCCTTCCAGAACTGGCCTACAGAGGTCCATGACAAATTCACATCGGAGAGAGCTTGATTCAGAATTTGAGATGGGATGGTTAATAAAATGACTGAGTGCAATGACCCAGAGAAACCAGTAGATTACAATTGGATTTTAAAAATAAAGTCTTCATGGCAAAGACATAACTGATTACAATCCAATCAAGTTAAAGTTCCTTCCACAAGTCAATGCAATCTCTTTGCCTCAATGAAAGAATTACATTAGCACTCAATAAATTCTCACTAAGATTACAGTGGCCTGTAATTTAATGACTCCATATATTATAGCACGCTAGAAAGCCCTGATTATAGATGCTAAATGAAAGTCTCAGTTAGAATATGCCTCATTCTAAGGGGGCATTATATTAACCTTTTGTGTGTCTGTGCATGAGAGGGTAACAGACCAATTTTAACATTTTTTCTGGTATTTTGGAAGCCTTTGCTCTGGTGTCCTCTGCTTCCTGCCTCCACCCTTTATGTCTTGACTGCTCAGTCTATAATGGGCAGCATAATCTTTCATTGCTTGGATGGTGGCCATGGGAGAGGTGTGATAGCCAAGAATTCGGCAGAATACTAAATGGCCTGTTCAGGAGGGTCTGTATCATTCAATTTCCTCCTTCAGGGGCTTATGCTCAAAGGAAAAAAACAACAACAAAACAACTCTAAAGTGCATGAGTGTACTAATCACGCTGAGTCTTGTAATGATATTTAGTAACAGAGCAATTTGTATTAATCCAAGAGTAATTGATTTACCTTCCCCTCTGTTTTACCTTGCACACACGAGGGGTGCAATTCTCCATTCATTAAAGTCAGTGGCTCAGTTTCCATTGGCTTTAATAGCAAAAGATTGTGCACAAAATATGAGCAAATATTTGGGTGGGAGAGACTGTACTAGGGATTATCTATACTAGCTCGGAAACTCATTGGTCAAATGTGATCAGGCCCTTGGATGTTAAGTCTGCATAGTTTTAACGTTTTAAAAAAAATATTCTCTAGGTTCAAATTGTTTTAAAATGTCAGCGCTGGAAAAAATGAAAAGCTTGCCAGAAGAGAGAATTACTTACGCTAGGGCAGGCATCTTCACCTTGTTGTCCCACTAAAATGTACAAGGTGTCGTCCTTCTGGAGTTTAAAAACCCCCACCACAGAAACACCATGGGACCTCATCATGGTATTCTTGCCTTTCCCACCAGCTGCTCCATAGCTTGAGATACTGAAGAGAGAAACAAAACAAAAGGAGGAAAAAGCTTTACACTATCCTACTCCAAAGCAGGTAAAACTTAAGACAAGTAGCTTCTGGAGGCTGCAAGAAGAATTACCAAAATTACAGATGGAAACAATGTGAGCAGGGGCTGATGGCAAGAATATCCAATATTATTATTATTTAATCACCCACAACATACAACTTGTAGTTTAACTACGGTGGGCAGGCTTCAGGGACAATCCAACCCTTCAGCTCCAGTTCAGGGAACCTTTCCACTATTCTGACTGTCCAAAGGAGGCTAACGTTTTTTCCGTCAGAACAAAAAGCTTCCTGTAGAAGAGTAGAAATAGCACCAGCAAAAAGGGTGCAATCGCACAAACTAATAAAGGGATTTCACCTGTGCTGCATCTAGAAAAGGTATAGATGCACATACCAGTCAAAGAATCATGCTAATGCCAGTCCTAAAGGCATGCCAATCATGCCAATGCCATGCCAATGCCAATGCCATGCCATGCCAATCATGCCAATGCCAGTCCTAAAGGAATTCGGGCAGCAAATGATTAGGGATCACACTTAATAGCTAATGAACACAGAAAACCCATTCCTCCTGGGTATAAAAGGAGAGACGCTCTCAGTCTGGGAGAGGAGGCCAGAGAGTTAGGAGCCTGGGAAGGATGTTACTCTATTGCAAGTGCTGAGACAGGTTAATACTGGGTTAACAGGCTGAGCTGTCTGGTCTACACAGATCCTTCAACAGACACCAAGACCCTGCAGGAGGAACCACACATCTTGCTAACTTTCAGGTGGGATATTTGCTTTAGATATTTTGTGCGTTGACTGAGTGCAGCAAGGGTAAAAAAGTTTTCCCAAACGCTTTAATTGCATACTTCTTATATTTAATATTTTTGCAGCAGTGCACATACTTCAAAAATGCTTGCTTTGCAGTTTGCACACAGCTTTGTGTGGTTTTAGTGTTTATAAAAGGGGACTACAGTGTTAGCCTCTTTGATTTTTGTCCCCCCACTCTAGAAGCAATCTGATGCTATTGGGAATATGGGATTTTAAGGATTTTTCCATGTCTTTTTTTTTCTCTTGCTCACTATCCTGGGAACTTGTAGGAAGGATACTGAAAGTGTTATATCAGAGGTGACGAACCTTTTCCGTCCCAGGAACCAACTGAAAAACTAGCATAAGATCTGAAAGTCACATAAATGTTGGAAGCAGAGGTGCCTATGACATTCACTCAGGTAGAGGAAGGCCCAGATCATGGATTTGTGCACTGGACTGGTCCGCTACCCTTGTGTTCACGCCCTCATCTCTGCTTCCTTACCCTGAACTCAGATTTTCAGTTCTTGAGGGTAGGAACTGGATATAAAGGCCAGATCCAGGAAATGGAAAGGGGCCAAATAAAACATTATTTATTTATTTATTTATTTATTTATTCAGATGCATATCCCACTTTTCCCTTAAAAAGGCTCAACTTGTCATGGACTATGTTTAGCTGCCAGGCCTAAGGTTCTCCACCCCTGGGTGTAACAGAAGGAGAAGAGGGATAGGAGGGGCTGGTAGAAATGCAGCACCATCAGTGTGGCTTAGTAGCTAAACCTTTGGTTTACTATATTGGCTGTTTTAATCCAAATTAGCTTTAATCTGAATTAGTTTTTAAACCAGATTAATTAATTTGGGGTTATTATTCAGAAGTAGCTGTTTAGACAATCATTTAAAATCAGGAATAAGAATTATTACTGATTTTCAGTGTGAACAAGTTAATCCAGATTAGGAGTCACAAGGAAAACTGCAAAGTACTAGGGTGCAGTGCAACCAGATTTCAGCGTCCTCTTCTGCTCTGATTTCTGGGAGTACGGTGACCTTGCAAAATTGCGGGCTCTTCACATTGGCATGGTGGATTTTAAATTCCACACACCAAGTAGAGACTACTGGGGAAACTGCGGGATACCATAGAGATATGGATGGATAGAGGGGATACATTTCTATCTGCAGCACTCTGTGGCATCTGGGACTCAGTCCAGATTCACTATTCACACAATCACTAATTTGGACTGACCTTTATTTAGCTTAAAATAAATCCTCAGAAATTAGGTTTCCAGAACCCGTATTCAATTTTGAATCTTGGTTCAGTAATTTGGACTAAAGTGTTCACACAATCACCTTAATTTGGATTAAGAGCCACTTAATCTGGATTAATGCATGTGTAAAAACATGCACACTTTGCTAAAGCATTCTGCTCCATGCTGCCTCTCCTAGTCATGTCTTCCTCCCAAGTACAACTGCAGCTGAGGTGGGGGTGGGAATGGGGGGAACTGTTGGGTTCTTTCATGCATACTAAGGCGCTTTTCACACAAGACACTCCCCTCCCCCACCCATGTGAGCAACTGGGTGGGTGAGAGGGGGCGTCTGTGTGACAGCAAATGGGGACAGGTGTGGGTGCGTGCGCGCTCCTACACTCTACCCATCTCCACCCATCGCCCACGCACAGAGGTGTTGGGGAAAATGGAGGTGCCTCTGTGCATGGAGATTTGTGGACAAGGGTGGAGGTGGGTGTGCGTCCATGTGTCGGGCCACACACCCGTCGCACAGCCACTGCCTTGTGTGCGGTGATGTCACCCAATCTGAGGCTTGCGCTCTGTGATGTCACATAGCAAGGGAAATTTCGCAGGGAATTTCTCTGTGTGCCAAATTCTGCACCAAAAAATGTGATTTACGGTAGCACATTTTACTCGGGGTCCTGTTTATAGGGCCTTTCCCTGGTGTGATGAATTCTTTGGTGTGTACCGAGGGCTGAGCTCACCCTGAAGCACTTCCCAGTCAGGGTACATATAAGGGTTCTTCTCTCTGTATCAGGGTTTGTCTCCTGTGTGGATTTTTCTTTTTAAAACCACAATTTTTAAAAGTGAAACAAATCACACATATATATAATGTCTCCTTATTTAAAACAGACTTGAAGCCTTGAGCTGTCAATTTTTTTCTAGCACTTGATCTAAAGGAGCAAATGCTGGTTTTCTCCCTTCCCCCCCCCCCACACAAAGCTTTGTACTTCACTCACTATTGTATGCCGCCACCATTTGTGTAGTTTTTTGTTTTGCATACACTGTGGTTTTTTCATTCATTGTGTGTTCTAGTCCATTGAACATGTAAATGTGAAATTTTAATGCTGCTGCCACCTACTGCCCCAGCAACCTAAAAGTTCAGAAGCTGCCACTGGTGAGAATATTCTAGCTTCTGGGCCATACTGAATCCTCCCTCAGGCATCTGGCAGTAAGACCTGCAGACTAAGCAATGCAAATTCAGTCTATACTTCTGACTTATTACATGCCCGAGGAAGGGCCCTTTGTGGCCTAAAAGCTTGCATAATCTCACTAACGACCATTGGCCCAATAAAAGACATCTGATCTACTTTGTCTCCATCTCTCAATATGGACTAGAAAATATATAAAAGTTATCTCTTGGAAGGGACTGCTAGGAAAAATAGTCATTACCAATTCAAATCCATTAAATACAATGAAGAAAAAACATCAGTTATGTATAATGGCTGTTATGTAACAGCCAACATCAGGATGGCTGTCACTTAGTATAGTCACTTTCTATAGTGACTTATGAAGCCCAAATCTTTATTTAATCCATTATAATAATAGTAATAAATTTTAGTTTCCAGACCTGTCTTTTCAAGGTGCTGTACTGGTTCTGTTTCTGGACAAGTGAATCATGTTCTGAAAGTGACACTACTGACTTGAATGGAGTTGTAGCTGTTCCCACTGAAACCAGAATCTGGTCCAGAGAAGTAGACTTGTCTTGTCCACAGTGACACAGGACGTTTTTAAACGAGATGCTACTAACGCGGGAGGGCAACAAACCCCTTAAATTACCTGCAAGTTTAAACTACTCTCCTTTGGGGCTTGCAGAAATGTCTGTGTTAATGTACATTTGGAAAACCTAGAAATCAAGTTTGCAAATGTGCATTTGAAAACTCCTGCGAGACTCACACAAATTGCTCATCATGCACGTCTAAAAATGTCAATTGTGATTCTTGCGAGTGCTTCCCCTGCAGATGTGACACTGTATTCCCTGCTGGGATCTGCTGCAGCTGGGGTGACTCTGTGTCCCCTCCCCCCAGGTAACCACCATAAGAAGGAGCTGCCCTGAGGGTGGCAGTCAAAGGGCGCCACCAAAGGGCGAAGGGCCGTTGGCGGGCCGTGTGGAGGCAGTGGATCTACCATCACAACTGCAAGATCCATCTCCCCTCCCCTCTCTGTAACCGAACCACCCAGATGCCTTTCCTTACCTCTCCCCCCTCTTCTCCCCTCTCACCTGCTTCTCCCCCTACTTCTTTCCCCTCTCCTCCTGCCTCCCAGTAAGCCTTCCATCTCTTTCTACCATCCCCATTCCTCTGGCCTCCTCCCCCCTCCCCCTCTGCCCCAGTGCCCATCTCCTGCCGATCCCATCATCCCCTTTCCCCTAATCTTATCCCCATTCCCTGTTTCCCCTCTGATCAACTCCCATTCTCCTGCTCCCTCTGTAACTGTCGCTCGTCTGCTAACAAAGCCCTGTGTATCCATGATCTTTTCTTCTCTTGCTCCCTTCACCCCCTTGCCCTTACTGAAACCTGGATCTCCCCCACTGACTCTGTCACCCCTGCCACCCTCTCCTTCGGAGGTCTCTCCTTCTCCCACCAGCCCTGTGCCGAAGGTCAGGGTGGTGGCGTAGGCCTCCTCCTTGCCTCTTCCTGCCAGTTTTGACCCCTCCTCCCCCTCTCCTTCCCCTCCTTTGAGGCTCACTCCATACGCCTCTACTCCCCTCTCCACCTCCATGCTGCTGTTATCTACCGCCCCCCCCCCAACTCCCTCTCCTCCTTTCTCTCCGAGTTCGAGTCCTGGCTCACCCTATTCCTCTCTGATGACATCATCACACTCACCCTTGGTGACTTCAACATTCATGTTGATGTACCCTTTCAGCCTTGCATCGCCCGCTTCCTCTCCTTAGCCTCCTCCTTTAATCTCCACCTCTGGACTAGCTCCCCCACCCACACTGATGGTCACTCTCTTGATCTCGTGTTCTCTAGGAACTGCTCTGTCTCCGATCTCTCCTTCAAGCCCCATCCTATATCTGACCATGCACAACCGCCTTCTATGCGCATGATCCCCGCTGGGCGTCTCATGTAATCCTGCGTTGCGGGATTTTTAAACATTGCGTGAGCGGGTCGTGTGATGGCGACCCGCTTGTCTAAAAGTGGCCCAAGGCAAAGTGCGAGTACATGGAGCCTAAGTTGTAAGCAAGCGAGCACAATATGTGAGACTATACAAAGTCTTTAGACAGCCATGCAGGTGGGCGTAATATGACTGCAGCTGCCCAAACCAGTAAGCAGCTGTGATGCAGCATTCTGAACAAGTATTCAGTGACAAAGCAGCACTGCTGGAAGCTGATATAAGAGGAAATTACTATATATATATATATATATATATATATATATAAAATCACCAACAATGTACCTGACATTGAACAGTCACTAATTAGAGATGGGTTCCTGCTGTGAGCTGTCTTACAATCTAGGATGGACAATGAAGGGGAGATGAGGGAGTGGGGAACATAGGGAGAGACAGGGTTATATGCATGAAGGTATAATGTCACAGGTGCACGTGCTCAGTTTAGTTACAGGGGAAAGAGGATTCTGAAAGTAGGAGCATCAGTGAACAGGCTGTGGTGATGAGAAACTGCAGAAAGCCCGACATCTTTCTGACTAACTACCAGATTATTCTTTCACTAAGTAAACTAGTGCCCCAATCCAAGGTCAGCGATGGGGGCCTAGGATAATTCCTTTAATTAACTGGTTTTGCTTTAATCCCTCTTTCTCTGAATTTAACTTGTTATAGTATCACAACAGTCACTATGAAAAGAACTAAACAGCAACACACAGGATACTATTATTATTAACAACAATTTTTAGTTCCAACCACCACTTTTCATCCATAGACCTCAAAGTGCTTTAGAAAAGAGATAAGTATTATCATCCTCATTTTACAGCCAGAGAATCTGAGGAAGAGATGTGGATTGGCTCCTATGCTAGACAACATGGCCTTTCACTAGGACCTTCCTTCCTCTGTCACCTCATTCAATCCAGCTGTATGCTTTGGCATTTAGGTGAAAAAAACTTGGCTCCGAGATGCTATTCTGAGACAGTGAACAGGACACTAAAGCAGCTGCCCAGCACCAAGTGCCTCATAAAGCAGATTAGATAGCTAGAATTTGACATACTACTGTTCATGTCACTTTTTGTAACCAAACCAATCATTCCTCAATAAGGCTGCAATGGAGGGAAGAGAGAAAGCGATGGATACTGGATCAGGTCCCCAGAACAGATGCAGCATGAACCAAGCGATATTGAGTTGATTTGCAGCAGGAAGCTATAATGGCTAATGAGGTGCACTATCGAGCAGGCAAGCTGGCAGGGCTAATCATCTGCAATTAGGGGCCATACTTTTCTCTGTAAGAATAGTTTTTGCATACAAGTGATAAAGCCAGGAACCCAGAGAGACCCCATTAACACTACTTACACAAGCTGCAGATGAATGGGAATGGCAAACACTATGACATGGCTGCTCCGTATTTGTCAAAGGAACCAATTGCTAGATTTAAACAAATTTATTCTGCCATTTGTTAATAGGCCATTTGTTAATAGGCAGAAAACCATCAAGGGTCGTGGCAAGAGCGTAGAATTAAACAACAAATGATTAGGGGTGGTCCTTGGAATGAAAATGTGTTTAGTTTTTTCTTTCATTTCCCCAAAGTTATCAGATGTAGATGCAGATTCATATTACGGATCTGTATTTAAATCAATCAAAAAAATTATTTAAAAAAAATTACTGCGCATGCACAAAATGATCACCAGACTGTTCTACACATGTGCATTGTGCACCCTTTTGGAAAGGGGCAGCCGGTCTGCATATGTGCAAAATGGCTGCCCTTTTCCAAAATGGTGGTGACACTGTTGCTGTAATTTTGGAAAAGGGAATGGGTGTGCAGAATGACTCAGCAGCCATTTGTGCATACACAACAATTTTATTTTTTATTTTAGAACCAAACCAAAACAGGCTTGTTGTGATGCTATTCCGGTTTGGATTAATCTGTAATGGCCTGTTCCATGCAGTTATGGATTAATCTGAATCTGAACTTTTCACTCCTACAAAAGGGTAATATTTACTGAATTCTTAGGCCCTTTTAAAATGGGCCACGGCTGAGGGGTCAGTCTGTGGGCACACCGCGGCAGGAGCGGTCGGGGGGGGGGCGGGTGCACATGGGCGCACAACCATCTCCCCCGGATCCCCCACACAGAGCAACCTGCATTGTCGCTGGTTGCTCTGTGCATAGGGCTGTGTGGGTCGCAGGAGCATGCACCCACGCACCCCCACATTTACATGGGATGCTCCCCTATGTAAACGATGGGTGTTCATGTCAGGGAGCATCTTGTGTAAAAAGTCAGAGGTTGTCAAACGTTTTTAGGCTTAGGCACATCCCAGAATCAGGTCCCAACCACAGGATGGGATCGGGCGCAGGCGTACCCCCCGTCTCACCGAGGGAGGGTGGCCATGGAAGGGGGGGGGGCTGAACAGCTGCACATTGTGCCACACAGGCCTGCCCCCTCCCCGATTCCCCACTGTGATCAGGCTGGCACGTCTAAAGGACGGCTGGCCTGATCATGGACTGGGATCCATTCCAGGTTTCATCGTGTTGGGCCTAGAAGTTCAGCACGTCTGAAATTATCCAATGTAGCTTTGTGGCTCTACGCTAGGCTACACTGTTTTCCTGTTATCTTTTCCACACCATTCAAGATACTAGGTTAGACTGATCATTGGTCTGACCCAATAAAGGTGCTGATACCTGGCTGCACTGGCAGAAGACTGGCCTGAGGGGAAGTAGGGGACAGAAGGAGCAGACTCCTGAAGTCTTGAATTTGGGCAGGGAGTCCAACTGTTTTGGTCCTCCCACAAGTGTGGGGAGATGGACTTGCTCCAGATGAAGGATTTTATGTCCTTTAATGGCAGGGAGGGGAGAAGGAGGGAAGGTGTAAAAGGTGCAGTCAGTAGAGTAGAGGCAGCTGTAACGAAGCCTTGAAGCCCAGTGGTGGAGACTGGTGGGGAGGAGTGGCATCTCCCGAGAAGGTCGGGGGAGAAAAAAGGTGCCACTGGGTGTTTTTAGACGTGACAGTGGCACAGTTTAATCCACTTAAGCATGGATTAAACTAGGTGCCACTGTCATGCCTAAATGCGCCCACCAGATATTAGCCTAGGCTAATTGTTGTTATCCCCGGCTGTGAGTCAGGACCACCCACAACTCACAGCTCAGGCTAAACGCCACCACCAAGCAGGGAATGACTGCTTGACTTGGGGTAAAGCAGGCTGTCACAGATGATGACCTGCAGTGTTTACCCTGATCTGGAGTGGCAGAGCTTCTGGGCAGCTGTAGCAGCTGTCATTGGCCACCAAGGCTGTCCATCAGGGGAGGGGTTTGGGCTGCTCCATGTAGCATGGGGGCAGGGATGTGCGGATGCCCGTCCATGCATCTCCCGCCCCCCTGGCTCTGCCACCGTAACGTTTGTTCGGTGGCCGGGCCAAATCCTGGCCAGAGTGACAGCTCCTGTCCTGTCACAGTCCGGAGCAGTCCATGTCAATGGCACTCATCATGTGTGAAAGCACCCGCTGCTTCCTTTGGGCCCTTGTGGGAGAGTAGTAGTAACTGTTCCCCTCCAGCCTGGCAAAACCTAAAGGCTGGCTATGTTTCCCACAGTGCCCAATAACAATTACTTCAGATGGAGGTAAATAACCCCATAGTAGGTAGATAAGAGAGCTATCCTCTTAATCCCTAAAAATCAGGGATTTTAAGCTCCCATGCATTAAGTTTGATATACTTTCCTAATATATTGAATAGCACCAAACATCATCGCTCTGGATGTCCTAACAGAGATGGTCAATCCTTACTGTTCAATTCCTATAATCAATTGTGGTGGGGTTCTACTGTGTTTACTTATCTCTGGGAGCTTGCATTTGTTTGGAGTTTTCCTTTTGCTGTTGTTTTGCTTTTGATTAAGTATCTTTCAAAATTGTGTCACAGGTGCCTCACACATTGGATAAGGCATATTTCTGTATATATTGTTACAAATCTAAATGTATACATAAATTATATCAGTTGCATGTGAGTCAGACTGTTAGCCATGATTATTATCACTGATTATTTGCACAGAATCCAAAAAGTGTGCTAGAGATAAATGCCTTTACAGATAACTTGTGTCCTTTGTTATACCTACAACATGTATTGTTGAGCAAAAGCAGCCTATTACTGCAGCAGGATTTTGCTGCTTCTTTGGGCTTTTGTATTAAAAAAACAAGACTTTTGTGTGTATAATTTATTACTTTTCCTTTACCCTTTGGGGTTGTACTTTATATGCATATAGATGCTGTATGCCAACCTTGAAAAATTCTACTCAACTAACATCATTATATATATTTTTATATATATATATATAAATTATTGGATGGCTGAGTAAAACATGTTTTTTCATTATCATCAATCGTGACAGAAATGGGTAGGGAAGCAGATCTGGTGCTTAGCCTAGTCAAATCCATAAGACTCCTGTCTGTTGTTTTATTGCTGTTCCACTCCTATTGGAGATTGAGATGTATCACCAATATTGCAATTCTATTTCCAATAAAAACAAAAACATATAAATAACACAAGGTCAGAATGTGCCATTGATTTTTAAACAGAACTTGCAGTTGTTTTCAGTGGGGAGTTTGGCTTAAAAATTATTGGCACAATCACTGATTTCAGGAGGGAGTTTTTAAAAACTGATGGCATGATAATTCATTTCAGTGTGGAATTTGTCTTAAAAATCAATGGCAGGATTATTGATTTCAACAGGGAGCTCTGCTTAAAAAAATTAATATCACAATATAGCCCATGGTTATTGTTCAGCAAAAGTGGCTTCAGGGTTGACTGCTGCTTTAACAAGCAGTGACAACAAACAAACATTTTCTTGGTAGCTGCCTGATTAAATTACCCTTAATCGTGTTTGATCATCTCCACTTGTTGACTAAATGCAGCCAATTAAACAGGATTCTTTATTAAATTTAGCTTGCAAGATATTTCATTTCTGCACTAGAACTCACTCTGAACTGCCTGTAGAATAACCCCCAAAAGGTCATGATAGCCAGCACTGTAAGGTCAATCTCATAAATTACCCCTTCGCAAGCCCCACTTGTAAAAGTCGGGTGTTGGCAAAAGGCTCTTTGTCAGGCTCCCGCCTTTGAAAAAGGAGCAAGGAGCACTGGGTTGTGCCTGTCTGCAGTGTGGTGAGAGGCGCCAAGCTGGGGTTGTCTAGGCAATGCCACCAGTGGTGCAAAATGAGGTTAGCTTGACCAGGGTTGCTATGCAACTGGCCAGAGAGCGTGAATGTATAGTCTTGTGATGTGACACTTGCAATTGTCCAATGCCGGTCTGCAAATTTAATCAGCAAGGCATTGGAGTAGGTCAGCAGCACCCACCTACCTACCCTTGCACACTGTGAACAGATGTGGGTCGCCTACTGGGGCCAGAAAGGAATTTGTACAGAAAACCCGCATTGACATTTGGATATTTTGGTTTTTGCCTTTCCCCACAGTATGTGTGATTTGATTAAATTGGGTATTAGGGTCTTTATGGTCAGGTGAGTCTAGAGAAATTTGTCGCGTTCTTGTGTGGGTCCAGTAGTTTTAAGATTAAGATAGGTTTATAGTGAGTAAGATGAAGGAAGGAGACATCTCCTTAACAAATGGGGATGTGGGACCCAGTGTAGAAGCAGGGTGAGGCTTAGCGCTGGGATCACATCCCTGGGAGAGGTAATTGGGGACACTGTATGGGCCTAAGTAGTCTTGGACCCCGCTAAACCTATTCCTTGCTTCAGTCCCTGGGGGGACATACTTGCCTTCCCTCACCCATGATTTGCATCATGGGATGGAGGGGGAGGCATAGTCTGATAAGTAGCTGGAAACTGGTACTTGAGTACTGTGCATCATGACCAGTTTCCCACCTGAGTTAATTGTTGTTCAGGTTTAAAGTTTACCTGGACCCAAACTGCCTTATTGGCAATGAATTTTCAATGAATTGGCAATAAATTTTCCCCACCAAGTTTTCATTTATAAAGAGTGCGACCACTGTGCAGCCACTGTTAACCCATAGCATGTGTCCTTGTCTCATTTGGGGTGCGCTGACAATACCAGTTATTTTAGAAAATAAAATAAATAAATCTGAAGGTGCTTTTAGGCAAGCACCTCCGCACCCCCTCCCATGCATTATACGTATTGCAGGGCACCCACAGGACACCACTGCAGCCCTGAAACATGTATAGAGTTAGTGGGTGGATGGTGGGTGGGGAAGTGCTTTTCTAAAAGCATCCACAGAGAAGAGGAACCATTTATTAAAGGAATATTATCTTGTAAAAAGCCACATATTTGAATAAACTATTGTCCTGACCTCTGTTACAAGCTACAGCTTCTATTATTGAATTTAAAAAATGTTTCTTGCTTTACATTCTTTACGCAGGACTGGGGAAGGTCCCCCTCCTGTGGGTTGCTTCGAAAATTAGTACAAACTCCTCTGGCCAGATAGGAGGTTGGGTGCTTCAAGGGTGTGCTCTGAATAGGGGAAGGGAGGGGAGGGTGCAGATCATGGATCTATAGGGGTGCACAAAGTTTCCTAATCCTGAGAGCTGTATTCATTTCCCCAAATGGGGTCAAAGAGCTGCATGTGGCTTTAGAGCAGAAATGGACAAATCAGGCGCAAGAGCCACATGCGGCTCTTTGGTCCCACTGTGGTAAATGGATGTGGCTCTTGGGATTAAGCAACTTTGCCCACCCCCTGCTCTAGAGTCACAGTTTGCCCACTTCTGGTCTCTGCCATGGGTCCATCCCCTGTCCTGGAGTTCGTGCCCTCAATCCGCTTCCTTCCCTTGAGCTCACTTAAGTGTTTGAGGTTGATAAGGACTGGATCTATAAGCCAAATCCAGGAACTGGAAAAGGGCAAAATGAAAACCAGCCACAAGCTTTACATAGCCCATAGGTTGGGGGTTCCCTACTCTGCAGTATTGCCGCCCTTCACAATTGTATCATGTGCCTCACAATACTTGGTGTTTCCTTTTCATTCTCACCTCATGGAATCATGTGATGAGAAGAGAACATAATCTTTTATGCAAACTTATAGTCCTTGCAGAGAAAATCTTGGAAATGTGCATCCTAGAAGCTCAAATATATGCTAAATAAACTTCCCACAATTCATTATGGCTAAGAAACTACTTACTGTTTAATTCCAACTCATGATCTTTAGGGTTTAACCCATAATTTTTGAACACCTGAGTTGGTGGGCATGGATACATTTTAGGGTATTTGCTGGTTGTGACTATGAAAGTGAACATAGATTAGTCAGGTCTCTCCTTAGTTTCTTATCAGTTTTCGGCTTGGGTCCTCATGTGCAAAGCTACAATGTTTAAGGCTGCTTTTAGACAATCGTGGCGGCGGCCACACTTGTTTTTCAAAACTACCGGGAGGCAGGTTTACATGTGACACCACCACCGATTATGTGCATGTGTGGGTGCCGCACATCCATTTCCGGCCGCGAGCTGACCGGGTCTCCGATTGAGGGTAGACATACGCGGCCGGAAATGGACGCGCGTCGCCCACACGTGCATAATTGGCGATGGTGTCACGTGTAAACCCGCCTCCTGGTAGTTTTGAAAAACAAGCGCGAGTGCCGCCGCGATCGTCTAAAAGCGGCCTTAGTCTGCTACAGAGTAAACAGCCAAAACTATTTTCAACAGAATTAAAAATATGGAAACCTTTTAATTAAATTGTAGGTTTCCAGCTCTACCTACTCAGGATGTAATTTTCCATGCTTGGTCTTCGCTTAAGCTGAATTTTCAGCAAAGAACAGATCAGCCATTTCTGTGGACCAGAGAGGGGAAAAACTGGCTGTTTCACCACTGTTAAATCCCACCTTTCTGCTACGGTTTCTTTGTGGAGCTGTAGTGCTGCCAAGCTTTGGAGAGCAAACTTGAAATGTGGCAGTGAGGTAACTCTGGGATCTCAGAGGTGATGTATAAAACCTGTGCACTCCATCAAGATTTGGCCAAATTAAATACTCAAGTGTTATGGAGGTAGGGAGAATGAAGTTTTATTCAGCATACTACTTGTGAACAACACATCAGAAGTCTAATGAAAATAACAGACGGACTCTCACCTGTAAGTATCAGTCGCAGGCACTTTCCAGATTTGAACACCCTGGAGAGTCTCCTCCGTCCCCACTACCACACTGAGGTTGGTGTTCCTATAGGCATCATTGCATTGGGTCTGAGAGGGTCCTTGTGGCCCACTAGCACCACAAGTGGTGAACAGCCAATGATCTGAAACATGGACAAGTACAAAATAGAGTCTCAGAAAAAAAATACATCATGTTCTTGCTGTTCCTCCTTCCTTTACTCCTCACTTCTGAGATAAAATGGAGAAACCACATGATGTGGCTTAAAGAAACAAAGAAGAGCTGGGATAAAATAATCATCACAAGGTTCCACAAGGCTCCTTCTTATAACCCTACTTGTAACAACAATACTTGTGCTTTACAACTGTAGATCTATAGAGAAGAGAGCTACAGAAGGAAGAAGTAACTCTGGCCCTTTTCAAATGGACACCGCCGAGGCCTGGGTCGGTGGAAATAGGTGGGGGCACCCACACATCGCCCACCCAAGGGTGATGCGTGAGGAGTCTTTCACACAGACGCTGCCCCGGGGGGTTATGGGAGGTAAAAGGGAGGTCATGGTACCCATCCACTCAGCGCTACACCCATCGCATATGCTCACTGGTTACACAGACAGCCTGCACACCGATTGGAGAGAAACCCACATGCCGCTGCATGACTTGGCAACATGGTCAAGGGAGGGCAAACAAAGCCACAGCATGCGTCACTGTCATTCCCAGACAGACTGCGGGCAAGTGGGGGAGGAGGGACGTGAGAAGGCAAAACGGAATAAAAAGGTAGCCGTGCTCCAGCCGCCAGACAGTCTGGCGCTAGAGAGCCCTAAACCCCCAGCAAGAGCAGGCAGACCACAGTCCACCCAGGGAAAAAGGGGAACACAGCGCAGGAGGGAACAGGGATGAAAGCAAGAGAGGGAGGCACCGGGGTCCTGAGGTGTAAAGAGCCCAGCACACAGCTCTCCACAACAAAAATGGCCCCAAACAGTGTGCCGAAGTGGGTGAGCAGACCATAAGGTAATCCCACTGAGGAATACATGGAGTGCTTGCAGGCAAGCACCACTGCTCCTGGTATGCACCAATCCCTCCCACACCGTGCATGTCACAGGGCAGCAATGGACCCTCATGCAGCCCAGCAACAGGCAAGATTGGTGCAGGATTGGAGGGCACTGGGAGGAGACACACTGTCCAACAACACCCATGGAGCAAAGCTGCAGCAAAGTGCAATGCACGGTGCAGGGATGCACAGGACAAAGGTACAGCCCAACACCATGCAAGTGCAGAGGGAAGGTGGAACCACAACGGTCCCAAAGAAGAGCAAGCCCCATGGCGGGGGGGGGGGGGGACGGGAACGGGACACTCGGGGAACCCCCAACTACAGCACAGGAACATCGACAAACAACAAAAACACAGCCTCACAGAGAAGGGGGAGCAAACACCCACAGACCCAGGCCCAGTCGGGCAAGCACCCCACACCACCCCCAACCCACACTACATAGGAGACCACCCCCTGTGGGAAGGAGACCACTGACAGGGGTGTAACGTACAAAACATAGAGCTTTTTATTTAACAGAAGCTCAACAAAGCAAAAGGCACAGTCAAAACGGTGGGGATGATCAGTAGGGGTGCCGTCCCCGACCCTGCTCCACCTCGCTCTCTGCCCTGTCCAGTTTGTGGACTCGGTGGCGCACGAGCTCAAACAGCTCACCCTGCTCCCAGGCCCTCTTGGCGATCATCTCCTGCACTAAAGTAGAGAGATCGAGATCCCAATGAGCCCAGGCCACAGATAAAAAAATCCCGTTAGTCCACACCAGACACGAGGGGGGAGGGGGGGGCAGAGAGGAAGAGATCTCCTGCCGCCACCCGCTGCCAGGAGTTGCAGGCCCTTAAGCAAAGTCTCTGAATGGGGACAGAATGAGGGAGACCATCAGGAGGGAGTGGGGTCGTATGCAGGGCACAA
The DNA here is from genome assembly GCA_003113815.1 of Sphenodon punctatus. Classification (NCBI taxonomy): domain Eukaryota; kingdom Metazoa; phylum Chordata; class Lepidosauria; order Sphenodontia; family Sphenodontidae; genus Sphenodon; species Sphenodon punctatus. The sequence goes on from QEPC01008081.1 coordinate 2,186,807, forward strand.
GGCCCCACAGAGTTTGCAACCCCAAGTACCCATGGTGAACCCCAGGGTGAACACCGCCCAGTAAATACATGACCAGACAGGCACACCCCCGACCACATAAAGGAGACCGAAGGAGCAGTCATGAGCCATGGACAATTGTGCAGGGACACCAGGTTAGGGACATTTATGGATGTGTGCTCCGGCATTGCCCCCCTCTACAATGGCTGCAGTCAGCGGAATGGGGGTACGCTGGGGGGATGGTACCACTGGCAGCCCATGGGGTCAGAGCCAAACTGAGGCCAGGCCAAGATAAAGGAACATGACCTCTCACCACGGAGGGTATGGGCACTGGCCAGGGAGCAATATGATGGGGGACCTGACAGGGAGCAGCCCCAGCTGTGAAATCCAAGGGGGGGGCATCGACCTGAGAAGCAGTACCATCAGAAGATGGTATGCTGAAACAGGGAAGGCCAGGGAAAGGTCAACCATGGTCAGAAAAGTGACATAAAGGGCATCCAAACGAACCCCCCAGGGACCAACACACAGAGATCAATGATTGCCGTGCCCCATACCATGTACCCTCCACCATTAGGATCCAAACACAGGAACACCAGTCAGATAGCAGATGCAGAGAGGCAGGTAAGGCCACTGAGTAGAGCAGTCACGGGGGAGCAGAGTTCAGAACCCTGCCCCGGCATGTGCCTCGGCATGGAGCATGACTCGCAAGCCCGGTCCTGCCACTGGGCAGACATCCCAAAGGTGCACAGGGCATGGCTCCACACCAGGGTAGCAGGGCAGGAGCACCCGATGCCACCACCGATGGTACATACAGATGGTTGGAAAAGCGCCACACCATCCAATCAGAGCCACAGGGCACCTGCACGAGAGCAAGCACCCTGCATGTCCAGAGGACAAGGCCTCGGAAGCTGGGCCCATAACACCATGCATAAACACCCCACACCCTCTGAGCAGGACATGGGGGAGGAATGAACAGTCCATCCCAAATACCCGTGGAGCATCCAGTGCAAGAAGGGCAGAGCCACAGTGGTACCCAAGGTGGAAGTGGAAGAGAAGGTGATAGAGGAGTCAGTACACGCCCCCTTCGCCGCCATAATGGCGGCGACGGGGAAATTGCCGCGCTCCCCATCGGGGGATACAGAGGAAGAAGGGGCTGCGTCACGCAGCCAAAGAGAAATTGGCGCCCGAAGGGCGGGGTTGCCGCGGCAACGGAGAGGGCGCGCGTGCGCGGACAGCGCCGCTCCCCGAACTGAATGAAAGGCACGCCCCTGTTTGGGAGGGCGGAGCCACGCTGGCCGCGTGGAAGCGGCATTCGCCTCGGGACCTGGACAAAGCAGCAGCACTCAGAGTTTGCTGCTGCAAGGGCCAAGGCAGAGTGCGCGGCAATGGGCCGGACAAAGAAGAAAGGAGCGGCGGGAAAAAAGAAGAGCGGAGAGCGTGTCCCGCCGAGCGGAACTAGCCAAGCTGAGGGGGGGGAGGCTGGGGGGGCCACGGAGGGGGCCCCATCCAGGGCTGAACTGGTAGCCCGCCTCTCGGCCTGCGAGGCCATGCTGCGCTCCAGACAGGAGGGGCCAGCAAGGCCCTTACCCCAAACAGAGCCGGGCCAAATGGGGCAAGGGACCCTTAGTGGGGGGCAGAGTTACATAGGAAGGGATAGGGCCCCAGATACAGGGGGGGAGGGGATTGAATCACGCAGTCCCCCCCCAAGTAGCCAGGCTGTTGGAGCAGGGCTGAGGAGGGGGACGAGAGCACTCTCCACTCCGGCCCGCTATAGGGAGGGGGTAAGCCCTGGGGTTAGTAGCAACTGGCGCTCAGGGGAAGGGCAACATGCAGACCAAGGGCATGGCAGAGGAGAAAGCTCCCTAGGGGCAGGACGGGACACACCCGAAAGGGGGCGCATAGAGGTCACCCAGACAGTAGAACCAGGCACACAGGCATATTATTCACCTGGCATGCAGGGGGCGGCAGACCAATGGGACCCATTTGGGGTTCCAGGCTTGGCCCAACACCAGCTACAGAGGGCGGGTTACCCCATACCAGGCCTGGGCCCCCAATTCGCAACAAGACCTAACCTGTCCGGGCAAGACCTGCCCGGACCTATGTACCCAGATACAGGTGACGAATCACCTCCACCGCGGAGAAGGCGACGAGCACAGGAGGAACAAGACAACACCGCAGATGATGTGCTGTGGCAGAGGGTGCTGGCAATTGAAAACACATTGCGAGAAGAAACGGCAGGGGCCGCGAGGGAGAGCCGCATTAATCAACAGGGTCTAATGTATCAGAATACTGCGGGACACGGTGAGTCCAGCAGGGCCAGGGCGATGATGCCTGATAACCTGGGAAGCAGGGTGGGCACCGCGGAGGGTCGAGAGAACCCAAGGGAAACTATGAGTGACACATACAGTCAGCCACCAGGAATGGCTACCATACAAAGGGGGGTAGGGGCACCAAACCTGGGACCAAGGGCCCCGGAGACAATAAGACCACAGTTGAGGAAAGTCGATGGAATGTGGGTCTGGGTAATGCCAGCCATACCCCCGGTAGGAGAAGAAGAAGAACCACACACAAATAGGGAACAAGGAAGTACGGGATACACAGCCGCGGTAGAGGCCCCATCCACATCAGGTAGTGGGCAGGCCCTGAGTTTAGGGGGTTCAGGAACCGCAGTGGTAGTTCGCCCACCAGGGGGGGCTATTGCCGACGTGGCCGCCCCATTTGGGAGCCATTTAACACAGGCGACCAAAGAAAAAATCTGGAAGGGAGAATACGTCGACTTGTATGCCCTATTATTTAGCGACCCAATTGTGGACCACGGGGAGACGGATGGGGATAAAGATAAAGAAAGGTATAGAAGACCCAAAGCTGATAGGAACTGGGCAAACTGGACCGCGGCATTTGCCATATATATGGGGGTGGTTATGCAAAACAACCCAGACCGCGGCCTAGAGCTGCATAAGTATGCAGACATCATTCGCAGGGCACAAGGGACAGGCCCTCCTGGCGCTTGGCTTCGCTATGACGAAGCCTTTCGCCATAGGGCAGCGAACATGCCTGGCCTGCGATGGGATTCCCACGCACCGGACATATGGCTCGAGAGTATGGTGGATGCCACCAAGGCCCCTAGGGCAGACAGTGGACACCCATTAGTGCGGGGGGGAGTTGCACCCGCTAATGAGCCATACCGTGGGGACAACCGAAAGAAGGGGCAAGGGGGGCCCGGCGCATGCTGGGAGTATAATACAGCCGGCCGATGCAATCGATCACAATGTCGATTTCGTCACCGGTGCTCCAGCTGCGGTGGGGGCCACCCTGAGAGCACATGCTATCGCCCCCGACAAAAGCCAGGACCCAACCGTTTCGGCACGGGAGGAGGAACGGGAAAAGGGGGACAAGGACCCCGTACACAAAAGGGGCCCGACACCAGTTCAAATTGAGGCCCTAGCCAAAGCATTAGAGGCACACCCTGATAGGGGGGAGGTGGAGTACATGTTAAAAGGATTTCAGGAAGGATTCGTGATTCCAGCTGGCCCAGTTAACCAATATACATCGGGAAAAAACCTGAAATCTATAGAGGGGAAAGAGGACTTGGTACAGGAAAAAATCGAAAAGGAATTGGCAGAAGGTAGGGTAGCAGGCCCTTACGACCAACCACCTATACACAATATGGTAATATCCCCATTGGGCATAGTTCCCAAAAAAGCCCCTGGACAATTTAGGATGATACACCATCTGTCGCACCCCCGAGGCTCCTCTGTAAATGATGCGATCCCAAAAGAATTAGCAACCATCAGGTACGCCTCATTTGATGTTGCTATCAAGAAGGCTAGGAAGATGGGGGTAGGAGCAATGCTAGCCAAGTGTGATGTCAAGTCAGCCTTCCGCTTGCTACCAGTGCATCCCAAAAGCTTTCACCTATTGGGCTTCCAATTTAGGGGCAAGTATTATTACGACCGAGCAATGCCTATGGGATGCTCGATATCTTGTTCGATATTCGAACGTTTCAGTTCGCTTATCGAATGGATATTCAGACAAAGGTGGAAAGGGGGCGAGTTGACCAAATATCTCGACGATTTCCTGATCATATGCCCGCCTCAAAAAAGAGAATGCATGGTGGCATTACAACAGTTTCAGGAAATGGCCGAGGAGTTGGGAATACCGCTGGCCTCTGAAAAAACAGAGGGTCCTTCAACAAGAATTACCTACCTGGGGATAGAAATTGACACAAACTTGAAATTATCCCGACTACCAATCGATAAATTGGACGAATTGCGAAGCAAAATTGAAGGAAGTCGGCAGGCTCGGAAGGTCACTGTGCGTACCCTCCAGTCATTAATAGGCAGCCTCAATTTTGCATGCCGGGTCATAGCACCTGGCAGAGCGTTCTTATCCAGGATGTATAAAAAATTAGGGGGAACATTGCCACCTCATTATAGGATACGGGTGACAAAGGAAATAAAACAGGATTTGGATACATGGCAAAGTTTTTTGGTGGACTATAATGGGGTGAATTTTTGGAGAGATAGGTGGTTGTTGCGCAACGACCTGCAGGTTCACTCTGATGCTGCCGGCGGAGCGGGCTTTGGTCTGTATTTCGAGACCCAGTGGTGTGCGGAGCCATGGCCCCAGGATTGGCATGACAGCGGCATAACTAGGGACTTAACGTTTCTAGAGCTGTTTCCCATAGTAGTAGCAATAGTGCTGTGGGCTAAACAGTTCGCGAATCGCACAGTCTTGTTCTGGTGCGACAACATGGCCGTTGTCCATGTTATTAACACACTGTCTTCTCGTTCGTCCCGAGTTATGGCGTTGGTGAGAACAATGGTAGGGGTCTGCCTCCGGAACAATATTTTGTTCACAGCACGGCATGTTCCTGGCATTGATAATGAAGTGGCTGACGCACTGTCTCGATTTCAGATCAGGCGTTTTCGCGAACTAGCACCAGAGGCCAAGGAATTCCCCGAGCCGTTACCCCCGGGGGCATGGAACCTTGGGAAGTAGAGGTCCAGAATATCGTAAGGGGATCCTTGGCCCCCAGAACGCAGACTGCCTACGGTAGGGCGTTTCGGGAGTTCCAAGAATTCAGGTCTCGTAATGGTTGGAGTCTAGAATTTCCCATAAAAGAGCAGGAGATATTACAGTTCGCTATGTCCCTTAGAAACAAAGGCTTGGCGACAGGTACCATAGGCGGAAAGATGGCTGCGTTAACATTTGCTAACAGAATGAAAGGATACCCCTCTCCTGATCAAGGTTTTTATTTAAAAAGGATGTTGGAGAGTTGGGCCAGAAAAACGCCTGTTTCAAAAACTACACGGGGTCCTATTACTACCCCTATATTGGTTGGAATTGCAAGAGCATTACCTAGGGTGTGTACCGACGCCTTCGAGACACAATTGTTCACCACGGTATACTCCATAACATTTTTCGGGGGCTTTAGAATAAGTGAAGTAGTAGCATCCTCCCGCAGGGATAGCTCTGGTCGAGCATTGACTACAGAGGGCATGGAACTAACACCACAAACTTTGTCATTGCAATTGAAAAGATCTAAAACAGATCAGAAGGGGAGAGGAGCTAACATACGGCTCTTTAGTAGCGGGGTGAAGGAGGTTTGCCCAGTGGAACAAATGAGGCGTTATCTCATCGTCCGCCCGTACGGATCAGGGAACTTGTTCATACATAAAGATACGAGCCCTTTAACAAGTTACCAGTTTAACGCAGTACTGAAAGCAGCACTCGGCAGGGCAGGTTTTTCACCAAGTCACTTTAGATCACATTCTTTTAGGATCGGGGCAGCCACCACAGCTGCGGCCGTTGGTTTACCAGCCGAGTCTATTAAAGCAGTGGGGAGGTGGAGATCCAACGCCTATAAGAAGTATGTTAGGGCTAACTGTTGCTAATCAATTGTGTCTCCTGCGCCAGGAAATAGGTGGACCGGGCTGGAGAAACGAACAATATGGATCGTGGGACACAGTCTGGTGCGTTGGGCCCGCAACGCAGCCTTAAAGACGGCACAGGGCATCCACCTGGGGTTAGGCGAGAAAGCAAACATCGCTTGGTATGGACAGGGAGGAATGAAGTGGAATCATTTACTCCCTAGATTGAGGGCTCTCAAGGATAAAGGGCCACCGGATATTATTGTAGTTCATTTAGGGGAAAATGATTTAGTGGCAAGGAAAGGGGTCAACTTAATGATAAATATGAAACAGGACATGTTAGTTATAGACAGTTTATTTAGGAATGTACAAATTGCGTGGACCAGTTTGGTCCCCCGCCTTAGATGGGGCGGGGCAATCAAACCTGAAAAAATTGACAAGGCTCGGAGGAATATTAACCGAGAAATGACAAAATGGATGGTTGAAATAGGAGGAACGGTCATTCGGCATATGGATATCAAATATGGCCGACCAGAATTGTTCAGGGAAGATGGGGTGCATTTATCAAAGGCAGGAAACGATTTGTACCTGGGGAATCTGGCCCGGCAATTGAGTGATTTATTAGGGAGATAGGCGGTGGGGAGCAGGGGATACCGGGAACGGTTCCCCTTTTGTGGCGGGGGTCCAGTATGCTACAGTAGGATAAATAGGTAAGTGTAGGTTAGAATGAGTCATCTCCTTAAGAGATGGGGAGAGAACACCCACGGCAATGCTTGGCGCAGCAAGCACTGGGGTTTACCACCCTGGGAGGGGTACCCAGACGGGTCAGCAAGTACACGCACGGTCTGCTGGCTTTGCGGGTACTTACCTCCTTACTCAACCCCACAGTTGGGGATGGTCCCCCCTTTCGGCCAGAGCCAGGGTGCTGTTGAAGGGGGGCGTTACGTTATGTTGTTGGGTACTGACAAGGGAGGGCACATCCCTGTCAGTGCTGTTGTTAATAAGTTAAGGAGCTAGCATACTGGACCCAGATTGCTTGTGCAATACCCACCGGCCTTGGATTTGATTGCATTAAAGAGTGCGGCCAGTTTAAAATCCAATACTGTGTCTGTGTCTCATTGGGGGGATGCGCCGGCAAAGAGTTACAAAGCCCATAGGCTTGCTGTGGATGAACAGGACATGGGGCAACATATGAAACTCTGCCACAGTGCAATGACAGGGGCCACGGTGGGTGTTGATGAAGGAATGTACATAGGTCAGGGCGGCTGGACATCAGGAGCCAGAGGCCATCCACGAAACCCCCTTATGAGTTCACGTAATACCGCCTCCTCCCCACCCCCAGGATCGATCTGTGCCTGCAGCACCTGGGGCATGGACAGCTCGGAAAGCTAGCCAATACAGAAGTAAGTGGACAAGGAATCACAGGCTAAAAAGCATTTATTGATCCAGGGGGAGTTCCGTTCCATGGATGGGCACCGCACGCCCCTGGCAGGGAACCCAGTCACTGTGACACAGGCTGCAAAGCTGTTTGCAGGCAAGGAGCCATATGGCCACAGGGCCATGGTCAAGGGGAGTTGATGGCTTCATAGGGCTGGAATGTTTCCCTAGTACTCTCCAGACTCCATTCTCCCTGCAACGATGTATGGGGGTAGGGGGGAAGGCAATGGGGCAAGAAGTCCCAGGGCCACAGCAAGGGAGTAGGCTCAAAGGCACAGCAGTATGGAGGACCCATCCACTGGGATGGGTGAACACACAGCCGCCTCAGGGATTCAGGGGATGCTGATCTCGGAGAAGCGTCCCACCCACAAAGCCTTCCGAGGCAAAGAGCCCATGTCAGTAACCATGGGTACGCATCTGTCCATTCACACAGGAATTACTGGAGTACAGGGTGTCCAGTGGCAGCAGCAGTTCTGAAAACTGTATGGTTTAGCACATCGGCAAGGACAGCCATCTCCATCACATCAGGCGCTCCAGTCTGATAGGGCCCCCCGGTCAGGGGTGTGAGCAAACCCAGGGCATGGAGGTGATCATGACATTCCGCATGGGTCTGGATATATCCACGGACATGCAGCAGGTTGTTTGCATAACTGCTCGCAAGATATGGACTACCGCCCGTTAGGCTCAATCCATAGCCTGGCATACCAGCAGCAGCCCGAACAGCAGCACTCTCACGGCCATCCCATGGCAGCACCACTCCAGCTGGGAGCATGATCTCATCATCAGGCAGCAGGCAGAAAGGCTCCCGAGGCTGCCAAAGGGGTGCCCCAGTAACCACACGTTACAGGACAGGAGATTGAAACCATCACCCACAGAAAGGGGATCATCCAAGAGCATCTGGACATCGCTGCTCAGCCACAGGTTTCCAAGGAGCATAGTGGCACAAACAGGCCACTCCTTGCCAGGTTTCCCATCGCAACGCCGGTATCCCCCACAGATGGACATGCCCTGCACACGCCTGACACAGCTGAACTGCTCCAAGGCACAGTGAGGAGTACCAGGGGAGAACAAGGGAAGAGGCAGCTCAGACTAGACGCATACAACGTTTGAAAGCCAGCAGATAGTAGCCTGTAGGGATGGGACTTTGGGCAAAATCTCAGTTCTCAGTTTTATCCGTTCTCGGTTCTCCCTTTATCAGTTTTATTGTATCGGTATCAGATCTTTAATATTGCAGTTTTTGCCACTGACTTCAATTGGAAAACCGCAATGTTAAAAATCTGAGTAAAAAAGCAATGAAAAAGAACCTATATTACTGATACCGAGAATTATCGGTATTATCGGATTAGAACCAAGTGTGCCATTATCAGCCACTCTTAGTTCTCGGCAATACTAAGAGTTCCATCCCTAGTGGCCAGATACTCCTGCAGGAGTAGCCAGATACTCCCGCAGGAACCCTATACGGTGACTCCAACATTCCAGGCCGGATAAGGGCCCGTGAGGTCATGAAGGACCTGGGGAGGGACAACCAAGCAATGTGCATGCGGCAGCCACCTGTACACTTGGCCATCCAACAGTACTGGATAGGGGGTGGGGGTTAACCCAGTCTTGATTCACCCAGCCTGGCCACCCTAATCAGACTGTACACTCCACCAGTTGGTAACGACAGGTATGAGTAGGCCGGGGGGGTGAGGGGGCGTTGTGGGGGTACAATGCACCGTGAGACATGGTCAGACAGCGACCAACGTTCACTGGCTCTTGTCAGCAGGAAAGTCGCAGCACAATAGTTTGCTTGTTATGGGAGCTGCTGAGAGCTGTGCCAGTTGATACTGCATCCATGCGTAGGGGTACGACGCTGGAATGGTAGCACAAGTCCCCAAAGGTGAGGAGGGTTCTGCTAAGGGGGTACAGACCCTTGGAACAGGTAGCAGACAATAGGTCCAATGCTCCTTGAATGGAGTGGTCGCATGTGTGTTCCACAGTGAACAGCATGGTGAACCAAGGCCCAGGCACAGGCCGGCCATGAAATGGGTAGTCACAGCTGTGGAAACCTCCTTACACACATCAGGGGCAATCACAGTATGCTGTAAAGCAGACTGCAACAGGTGAAATGGATATAAGGGGGGCCAGCAACAGCACTGCTTGCAGGTGTGGCTGTGCTTTCATTCCCAAAGCGCTCCCACGTCCCCGGCTCCTTCCCCATGTACCATTCATTCATAAAGATAGTAGAGGTAACAGAAGGGGCCCAGGGTGAGTTAGAGGTGTATGGTGGTAGTAGTGTGGTATAGAGCTTTGAGTAATATGGCGGGCATTATGGATCTGGACACCCGAGCCTTCCTTGAAGCTGTGATTGAGACCTCAGTTTCGTTTCTGACCACAGTCTACGAGCACTGGTCTATGATGTTGGCCGTGGAGGACAACCAGTATGCCCACAGCATTCAACGCAGAGGATACTGCGACCACCTCGTGGTCATAGTGAACTGCTGGTTCCACAAGGCTAGGGCCAAGAGGCTGGATGGGATGACCGAAGCCCAATGGTGCTTTATGGAACCGTGCACATGGTGGTGCCCCTGAACATATATGGGATCTGCCTGACCGTACGCATGCGGAAACTGGGTTGGGTGCACCCACGGAGAGTGGACTGGTGGGAGACCATCCTTGACATCTGGGCAGAGGAGGACTGGACCAAGCACTTCAGGATGCCCCACAGTGTGTTGGCCCAGGTTGCCGGCCTTCTCACTTCCAACTTGAGAAGGAGCACAGCCAACATGCGGGACCTGCCAGGCAAGTGTGTGGCTAAGGTCGCTTAGTGCCTGGTGAACCCCAACTAGTGTCACAGCATGGCAGAGCAGTTTGGTGTGGGGACATCAACCGTCACCGGCATCCTGCATGAGGTCTGCGAGCTGATTGTTGAGCACCTGATGGAGCGTGTTATACAGCTCATTGATCCTGAAGAGGTTATCCTCGGATTCGAATACCTGGGCTTCTCACACTACATTGGGGCCATTGATAGCACTCATATCCTCATAATCCATCTTCCCCCCCGCCCCCTCCAGCCCAGAGCAAGGATGATTATCTGAACAGGAAGGGGCAGTTCTCCGTGAATCTCCAGGCAGTCATGGACCACCATGGCCTGTTCATTGATGTCTTCATGGGCATCTCGGGTAGGAGCCATGACGCCAGGATCCTCCAGTCCTCCCCTTTCTTGACACGAATGTTCCAGGGGAAAATCGCCCCCAACCTTTACTGGGTGATAGAGGGCATTCCCATGCAGCCTGTGGTAACAGGTGATCCAGCATACCTGTTTACACCATGGCTTATGAAAGCCTACTCTGTCGCCCGGACACCCACGTGTATACTCTTCAATGAGCTCCTGTGGTCTGCACATTGTGTGGTGGAACAGGCGTTCGGGATGATGAAGATGTGGAATAGGAGCCAATTTGACCTGAGCAGGATCCTCATTCTGGTTGTTGCTGCATGTGTCCTGCACAATATATGCGAGACCTGTGGGGCCGATCTGGACAATCCGCTGCCCCAGCATCATGTGGATCCCGTGCCCATTTCCCATCACATGCGGGTTAGTGCCCTCAAGAGGATCTCTGATGAGAACAGGGATGCCCTCTGCCACCACACTGCAAGGCAGCAGACAGACCACTGACTGTAACATTCCACTGGCTGAGCCTCTCCAGTTCTGGTTCTGTCTGTCTGTCTGGGACTGTGAGTAAACAGTACCATTAGCTTTATCCAGTCTACTGCTTTCCTTTGCTACCTGGGGGGTCTTCTCTTTGACCATGGCCCATGTGGTGACCCCCACTGTAATCCATCTGGTTGGTGTTATGGGATCCCGAGGCTCTGGCTGGCCCTTGTTCCTTGACAGGGCTCAGCAGACATGTGCATAGCTCCTCCTCCAATTACTACACAAAAGCCAGGTATAACATTTAACAATTGCTTATTTATGGGATTAACAATCATCCTTGGAGGTGGTGGTGTTCTTGCGTGGCTTCCCTTTGCATTTCACCACACTACCAGGGGCAGCCTTCTGGTCCCTCCTCTCCATGGCTGCTCGCCTGGGCTGCTTCAGGCTTGGCTCAGCCTGGGGCTCCTCCTCCTGACACTCTACATCTGGGGCTAGTTGTTGTTCCTGTGAATAGAGTGATGGCACTGTATTACTCTCCTGTTAGCTGTGTTCCCCTTATGGTTATCTGGCGGACCACCTCCATGTGGCCATTCCAAATTGCTGTGGTCATGGGCACGGCTACCACTGTCTCCATGGTGGCTCCCCTGAGTGTCCTCCCGCTCCCCGCCATTGTTGCATGAATCTATCTATCTATCTATCTATCTATCTATCTATCTATCTATGTGCACCCTACATACCTCCTGATGTGGAGCGGTCTGCTGGGGCAGTTGGGTCACTGGGGGTCATGGAGGTTATGCTGGTGGCAAAGGATTTTGGAAGGGGGGCTGCGGGATTGGAACCGGGAGCGGGCTGCCTCACTGGGGAGCTCCCATTGATGTTCCTGGGGAGCTACGGGAGGGAGGTAGCCTAGATGGTCCTGGTCGGGTGGAGTTTGTTGCTGAGGAAACCATGACTGGCAGATGAGTTGGGGAGGGGGCACAGTCACCTGTGGGAGGGAGTGGAGGTATTGTGGTGTGGCCAGCCCATTCACTGTGGCATAGGGTACTGCGCCATGCTGGGGGGCGGGCTGCAGTAGACCAATGGCCTTCCTTAGGATCTGGTTAGTCTCTGCGGTGACTCTCTCCAGCGTGGCACAGGACCTCTTCTGCTCAAGGAGGTAGGTGGCCACATGGTGCCTCTCCCACAGGTGCTCTGTCCTGGACTGGACTGCCTGGTTGAGGAGAGCCATGTGGTCTTATTTATTTTCTTTTTTTAGGTCCTCCGTGCCCTCTTATGCTGTTTCTTCAACTCATCTGCCATCCGTCGGATTTCTTCGAGCAGGTCCTTCCCCAGGTTTTCCCTCCTCTTCTGGTTGCGAGTCCTCATCTCCCAGTTCTTCTCCGTGCTCTCCTTGACTCTTCCCCGGGAGGGACACAGCTGTTCACCTACAGAGATAGTTAGGAGAGTGTGGTTAACATTGGCCTGAAGCTGTTTTGCTTCTGTCTTATTCCATATGTGTGTGTGCTTGTGTGGGTTTTATGGTGATACTGTTAGTGAGCCTGGCAGGGCTGCTCCCTGTGGCCGGCACAGAATGCACTTTGTGTACTTGCTTCAGTTTACTGTATTTTCTATTCATGTTTCCAAGAGGAAGGAGGTTAGGTAGCCTGTCCTGCTATCTCTGTCTGCCTGGGGGGTCTCGTCCCTTGTATGGTTGTGGAAAAGCAACCAGCATGGCTCGGTCAGGTGTCCCCATCTGCCCTGTGCTAGACGGTACCCTGTGTTCCTGTCACTCCCTGTTCCCCTTCTTCCTTGGCCCTTGCCTGTCCTGCGGCTGCCTTTAGGTGTACACTGGCCTCATGGGCTGAATGCTCCCATGTCCCCTGTATCCTGCAACGCCGCCTCCTGGCCCTGTGCCCATGTCCATGTGCCCCTACCATCAGATTCTGGGTTGTAGGGCTCCTAGGTGGCCTCCACATTCTCCTTGTGGACGTCTTCCACCACCTGCTCCTTGACCTCCAGTGCCCCTTGAGCTGCAGAGGGGTACAAAGTGTGTATTAGTTCAACCATCCATCCCTCTTGGGGGGTATCCCTTTCCTGCCCATTCTTCCCTGAGCCCCTTTCATGGGGTTTTCTCTTACCTGGATCCATGTATTCCTCCTCTGGGATGGGGAGGACGTCCCTGGTCTCCTCCTGCTCTCTGTACGCCCCCTGGTTCCTTGCCTGGAAGTGTTGGGGGTGCACATAGAGGGTGAGGTGGTTGGTGTTCTTATCCAGGAACTGTACACCACCTCCACCTGTTGGATGCGGGTGTGGTTGCCTCCCGCTTGTTGGCTGCCCTCGCCAGGTGGCTGACCCATGTACGCAGGAGGCCATGATCTCCCCATCCACACAGAGGAATCTGTCCAGCTGGTCGTAAAATGGGGCTGTACGCTTTACGTGCCTGGACTTGACATTGTTGTCATGGATCTCTTTGTATCCAGATCTCAAATCCTTTGCCTGCTGCCGGCACTGGTTCATGTCTCTATTGTACCCCAGGTGCCTCATTTCCTGGGAGATGCTTTGTACACAGCTGTGTTCTTGAAGGACCTCACCAGGTTCAGCTTTACCTTCTGGTTCCCCCATAGACATATGAAGGAGGTTTTTATTTCATCGTCTGGCCACTGCCTTCCCTTCTGGGGAAGGTCAGCCTGTGGGGGTCAGGTCAGCCTGGGTGCCTAGAGCCCACCCGGAGGTTGTGGTGGCTGCAGACTTGATGCTTGTCTGTGGGGGGGAATACATTGCCATCAGCTGTCATCTGTTTGTGCCTCTGTGGGTAGTGGGGGGTGCTCTGTCCCCTCCCCCAGCTCTGAGGGGTTTCGCTAGGTTACCTGACTGTCAGAGGGGACCACCTCCATGTCCCGTCTGGTTGACCTGGTGGCAAGGGGTGTCACTGTGTGGGGTACTCTCCTGTTTAGGGACATAGCACCTGTGAGCTGTCATCCGGCTTCCCTAGCCCGCCTGCTGGGGATGGCCCCCCCTCCCCTGCCCAGCCATTGTTCTGTGCATTTACCTGGCTGCCTGTGGCATGTTCCCTGGCACTGGCCCCTTTCAAGGGCGTAGCTACCATTGGACATTCGTCCTGGAGCCCGTACTGGCTGGGGGCCCAGTATCCAAGGTAGCTAAGCCACCCTTCTCCTCCCTCCTTTTTTCTTTTTTTAAATTGCCACCTGAGCTGGCTGGGGGCCCTTCCAGCTGCTGCATGGTCCCCCTCCCTGCCCGCGGTTGCAACATTGTGTCTGACACAATGTTGCAACTGCAGGCAGGTTGCTCCTTGCGGGGCTGGAGGTGCGTGTTTTGCGGGAGCATGCATACAAACACACCCACATGCCTGCTACTGCTTTCAAATTGGACACACCCACCCATGTCCACTGCATGGGCATGAGTGGGCATGAATGGGTGCATCTTGTGTAAAAAGTTAAACGGCCTGTGTGTGCCACGTGGAGCTCATATGCACTTCTGGTGGGTGGGTGGCTTAATTGGGCTAGGTGTGCACTGGGTGTGTGCCCATACTCTCACACCACCCACTCCTGCCCCCAAATGGAGTATTCCAGATTTCCCCCCGATGCTCCGTGTGTAGGCATGAGTGGGTGGTGCGTGGGTCATGGGAGTGCGCACCCACCCACAGTCTTCAGACTGACACTCGGGTGGGGGGTGAGTAGGGGTGGGTGGCATGTCCATGGCCAAAGTAGTTCAGATGATATCTTCAGCAAGTCTATTGCAGCATGGGGCACAGAACTACAATCTCTCCTCTGATGTCCTAGCCATTGGACCATGATTAAGGAATCACCCGTTCATATAGCCAGAAAACTGGTTTGTGTAACCAGGATTCACCCATATATGGTGCAGGCGAGATCCTCAGTTGATGTAGATCAGCATTGCTCTGTTGAAGCCATTTTCACCAGTTGAAGATCTTGCTCTGTCTGTATGCATTTAGATAAGTGCAATAATACCTTGCTAATTTGCTCTTCCCTATTCTCCCCACCTATAGGGTGTGCGTACGAAACTGCAGTTTCTCCCTGCTTTTCTGCAAAGATTTTCGAGCAGAGTGAGCACTGCAGTGAACTTCGTATTACTCACATCTTTAGAATGTAAGCTCTCGGGCAGGGACCGTGTCTATTTTATTCTCTGTAAAGCACCAGGTACACTTCTGGCGCTATATAAAAATGTTTATAATAATAATCATATATACTACAGAACAGTCACTAGCGTGCTATGATCTATCTACACTCACCAAACAAATGGACAAATTGCATTTGTGATGCATATACTCTTGATTGCTTCATTGCGTGTTTCTGCTTAGGTGCTAATTTACAACTATCTGCAATTTCCAATGAGAAATCAGAAGAAACATATTGGTGCAGATGAGGCCCCAGCACCTCAGTTTCTTCCACGTTAAATGCAGATAGCAACAACAGTGCTGTGAGATTCAATTAATTAATAGCAATCATTTGGGATGGTACAAAGAAGCAACCATGACATCAATTTATTAATATATGTTTTGCAATAGATCCCCTATGCCCTGGTCATGGATGAAGACTCCACCCACTGAAAAAGCCATAATGCAACATGACCCTGAGGAGGCATGTCAGAGGAAGCAACACTGAGAGCAGCCTGTGATGGCTTTGCCCATGAGAGTGTTTTATGAAGTGGGCTTGGGAAGCAAGCAAACCCCATGTGGATCAATTCCTTGGCATGAGTTTTCTTGCTGTGCAAACCTGCTTCACACCTCCCTACCACCCCCACCCCCACCGAGGAAGCAAGCGCTGGTTTGTCTTTCATATTGTTTCACCTTCTGCAGAAGGTTGTGAATGAGCTCTCTGACACTGTACAAACACGTAACTAAAAGGTCATCCCAAAGGGCTAGCATTCTAAGTATAGGACAAGAGATATAACCGATGGGCACAGGCAGACAGAGGGGTGCAGGGGGCACAAGGAAACAATGTGTGAAAATAAACAAGATGACAGCCCACATTAGCACCCACCAGGTGTGTCTGCCGGCCCATCTATTAGGTGTTCACCAGACATTAGCCCCCCACCAAGGCTCCCACTCGTTCCCCACTCACGGCATCATCCAGGGACATCATAGGCCCACCATGCAGCCCAGTGCATGCTAATGTGTGCCCACGTTGCTGCATCTCATTAATTAGGCTGCGTGCAGCCTCGCCCACATCCAGGTCCGCCAGCACCATAGAGTCACGTGTAGTGTGCCTGGCCAGCTGAGAGGCAGCTGCTAGAGGAGAGAGAGTGATCGTGATCTCTCAGCTGACAGGAGGCTGCGAGAGGAGAGAGTGAGGCAGGGGGTTCAGGATGGACCTTCTCCAGTGGATCTGCACCCTTACTCCTCTCTGCTTAGGAAAGGAAGTGAGGGGAGCAAGGGAGGGGCGCGGCTCCTCTGGAGGATCCATGGGACTTCTGTGCTTCCCTCAATTCCTTTCCTAAATGGAGAGAGGAGTGCAGGTGCAGACCCTCTGGAGAAAATCCTTCCTGAGCCCCTCGTTCTCTCCTCTTGCAGCCACCTGTCAGTTGAGAGAGTGTGATTGCCCTCTCCTCTTGTAGCCGGCTGTCAGTTGGGAGACCATGCGAGTGCTGTTTTTGATGGGAAGGAGGTTCATGGCTAGGGAAGAAGCCTTCTCTGTTTGTGACCCTGCCCCCCTTTTTCCATCAGAGTCAGGGCTGGGGTGAGGGAAAGTACTGAGTGGTGCTACCATGGGCGGCTACCGCTAGCACAAGAAATGCGGGCAGGAGGCTGTCCGTTAATTAGCTCTATGTGCTAAACATGCGAGTGGGGGCGGAGTGGGGGCTGCACAGACTGAACACAGACTCCAGGGGTCTATTGCCTCATTTATAAACACCCAATGAGGCAATACTGGTCAGGATAATAGGCAGAGGTCACAGTACTCCAACTTCCTAACCTTTATAAAACTCTAAGTAGGCATCCCAACAAAGGAGAGTTTTAAGGAGGGATTTGAAGGAAAACACTGTGGTGGTTATGTGTGTATTTCCAGGTACCTTCTCCCCTGTATAAGAGATGGCTTAAGACCATAAGAAGTGCCATACTGGATTGGACCAATGGTCCATCGAGTGTAGCATCCTATCTCTGACAGTGGCCATTTCTTGTTGCACTCGAAGTACCCAACAGATTATAATGGAGTGATCCAATCCCTGCGGTCCACTCTCAGCTCCCAACAGTCAGAGGCTGCATTCCCTCAACTTACTCAATTAATAGCCATTAATGGTCATATCCTCCAAGAACGTATCTAATCTTTTTTTAAACCCAGCTATGCTACTGGTTCTGACCACATCCTTTGGCAACAAATTCAATAAGTGAATGGTTTGTTGCATGAAAAAATATGTTCTTTTATCTGTTTTTAATCTGCTGCCAGTTAGTTTCATTGAATGTCCCCTAGCTTTTTGAGAGGGTAAGCAACAACTCCCTATTTATTTGTTCCACTTCACTCATGATTTTATAAACTTCTATCATATCCCCTCTGTCATCTCTTCTCCAAGTTGAAGGGCTTTAACCTATCAAGCTTCTCCTCATATGGAAGTCGTTCCATATGATCCATTGATCATTTTTGTTGCCCTTCTCTTTACCTTATCCGACCAGTTCCACTATAACTTTTTTGAGATGAGGTGACCAGAACCAGAACACAATATTTAAGG
Source organism: Sphenodon punctatus (assembly GCA_003113815.1). Classification (NCBI taxonomy): domain Eukaryota; kingdom Metazoa; phylum Chordata; class Lepidosauria; order Sphenodontia; family Sphenodontidae; genus Sphenodon; species Sphenodon punctatus. The sequence continues at coordinate 2,204,429 of QEPC01008081.1, forward strand.
TGCAGTCGTAGCATAGATTTATATAGCAGCATTATGATACTTTCTGTTTTATTATCCCTTTTTGAATAATTTGTAACATTCTGTTTGCAGAACATTCTGTTCACCGCCACAGACTGAGCTGAGGATTTCAATGAATTTTCCACGACTCCAACATCCTTTTCCTGAGTTGCAATCCCTAACTTAGAACCCAGCATTGTATAGGTATAGTTTGGATTATTTTTCCCTATGAGCATCACTTAGGGAAATGGAACATGGAAAGGAAGAGATGAGGAGACTTGGATGAGACAAGGAAACTAGGAGATTTGGGGTATTTTCAGATGTTACGGGCCTCCCTCTTACCACAGTCAATCCTCTGTGGTGGAGGAGAGGCCCGTAATGTCTAAAGGATTCCTGCCAGATGTTCACACCAGTGAAGTTCCGGCGGGAATCAGATTAACCACGGTTCCGGAGGTGAGGCCGGACTCACCTCCAGAACCATAGTTAGCGCAACCACAATCCATTCTTGCAAGATCCTTCTGTAATTCCTCACAGTCCACCCCGGTTTTAACTCTCTTGAACAACTTTGTGTTCTCTACAAATTTGATCACTCTTTACTTCCTTTTCCAGCTCATCAATGAATATATTAAACAACACTAGTCCCAGTATAGAACCCTGGGGCACACCACTATTTACTTCCCTCCATTGTGGAAACTGACCATTTAGTCCTATTATTTGTTCTCTATACACTACCCAGATACTGTTCCATGACAGGATATGGCCTCCAATCTCATGATTATTTAGTTTCCTCCAAAGTCTCTTGTGAGGAAGTTTATCAAATGCTTTCTGAAAATCCAGATACACTATACCAGCTGGTTCATTCTTATCCACGTACTTGTTGATGACACCCTCAAAAATTCCAATAGATTAGGGAAGCATGACTTGCCTTTACAAAAAGCATGTTGGCTTTCCCCCATTATGCCATATTTATCAATATGCCTGATAATTCAGTTCTTCAAAACCGTCTACCTTTTTGCCCAGCACAGACATCAGGCTCACTGGTTTGTAGTTTCCATGGTTGTCTCTGAAACCTTTTTAAAACCTGGTGTTACATTCGCTACCCTCCAGTCCTCAGGTACAGAAGCAGATGTTAGCGATAGGTTACCAATAGTAGTGCTTGTTTTTCAAAACTACCAGGAGGCGGGTTTACACATGACACCACTGCCGATTATGCGCATGTGTGGGCAATGCGCATCTATTTCCGGCCGCGTATGTACACCCTCGATCGGCGACCCTGTCAACTCGCAGCCGGAAATGGATGCGCGGCGCCCACACATGCGCATAATTGGCGGTGGTGTCACGTGTAAACCTGTCTCCCGGTAGTTTTGAAAAACAAGTGCGGGCGCCGCCGCGATCATCTAAAAGCGGCCTTGGACTTGGACACAGAGACAAGGAAACAGCTAGACAAAAGCCTAGATAGACACAATATGATGGACAAACTGGGCAAAGACAGGATGAACATGAGAAATGCTGGATAGGGGATAGAGACCAGATAACAAAACACAAAACACAAGACATGAGTCTTGGACAAGCAGGACAGGAAGAACAAGACTAGACAGAGAACAAGAAGTAGGCAAGCAGGGCTAGATAGTGGATACGAGACTTAGACAAAACTGAACAAGAATTAGACACGTGGGATAGGGGCTTAACAGGGTGAAGAGACAAACAAACATGACAAGTGACTAGACAGGATGCAGGACAGGCTGAAAGGGACACAAGACAGACCAGACGAGGGACACGATGGTCTGGAAAAGGGACTAGACACAAGATGAGCTGGGCAAAGGATACAGAGTAGGGTGGATGAGACATGGAACTAGAATGAGGGACACAATGGGCAGGATGAGGCTCAGAAACAGGAGGAATACGATAAGCAGGGCAAGATAGGGTATAACGCTGAGGTATGGAAACCAAAGCCTGGAGGCAGTGGGCTTAGTAAATCGTCACCTCCCGGTAAGGTTCTTCTGCTGGGAGGTGGGCTTAGGTGTCTCAGTGTCCCCCTAATGGTGGGCCAGCACTCTATAATAGGGGTAGCACCCCCCTGTACTGGGTTCCTCCCACTGGAAGGCCCCACCAAAGGAGGCATTGGGGAACAACATGCAATGGGAACAAGGAACAGGAGGGGCATAGACCAAGTAGCAGAAGAAGGGTCTGGCTGAGCTGGGAGGGTTCAGACCTAAGAACCTGGCTGGGCCAGGGCAGGGCAGGGCAGGGCAGAGCAAGCTGTCACAGGGATAAGGGCCAGGGCACATAGGAGCTGAAGGGTAGAGCTAGAGCTGGGAGAGGACAGACCTAGGACCTAGAGAAGGGTGGCAGCAAGGTAAGGGGAGACATGGGGAAGAGGGAACTGGGCTGAAATCAGGCTTGAGTGGGGGCACCAGCAGTTGGACCAGCACTTCAAGTCCCTGGGGCCAGGGGTTTGAGACCTGGAGCCTGACACCCATAGTGTGTCTCCAGGGAAGAGAGGGGCTAGGAAAGCACCTTCAGCATGGCAGGGAAGGCTATCTCTGGGGGAAGTGCTCCTCGCCACTCTGGAGACTAGTTGCTGAGGTGCTCGGGAGCTAGGAGGAGGAGTCCAGGCCTGGAATACTGGAGCTAGTGAGAGAAATTCTGGTAGATCACCTGGAGCTGATGCCTTGATCAAGCGGATTACATGCATCGTAGGTCTGGCTGCCCATTCGCTCCTTGATGAAATCTTGTCTTTCTACAGATTTCCTGGACTTTGGACCAGGGTGTTAAGAGCATAAAAGATCCTGTTTTCATGTAGATGTAGTTAGTAATAAGGAGGGAGGAAACAAACCAAGGGAGAAACTCAAAAATAAGGACCTAGTGATTTATGAACAGAATGGTTGTCAGAGTTAAGAGACACTGCTTAGTGGTTTTGACTCTTCAAGTATTGGCAGTCTCACACAGAAATTAATGTTCATGAGCTTCATTGCTAAAAAGAAAACTGATGGCCATCCTGGCAGCTGTCTTAATGTCTTAATGATGTAATATCCCAATGGTGAAAGGCAGCTACAGTGAAGCATATTTTTAGCAAAATGGGCAGGTGAAAGTATTAATTTGGAACAAGAAGAAACAATTCTAATGTCTCCAGTGGAAAACCAAATGAGCTCTCGCAGGTGGGAGCAAGTGACCTTCAAGGGGGCAAAATTCCACTGCAATAGAAAATTAAAACAGGAAGCTGAAGAAGAAAAATCCGAGATCTGGTTGAAGAGTAAAGGCAAATTATTCAACTCTTTTATCCTCTATGCTGTGTATTCAAGAGCACATTTCTGACGTTAATGTCACTCCTGGGTCACGTTCTTGTTTTTGATAGAAACTGCCTCTAGACAAACGCTTACCTAGCAGAACCATTAAGCAATTAAATACACTGCCCTGGGATACTCCTTTCCTAGATGTTTTCAAAAGCTACCTGAACAAGCATCTGCTGCAAAACTGTAGGTAGAAGGTATTCTGCCTCAGAGCAGGGAGTTGGACTGGATGACCCTTGAGACCCCATCCAACCCTACAATTCTATGAGTCTATGAGCAGTGCAAACAGGCATAAGAACATAAATAGTGCCATACTGGGTCAGACCAATGGTCCATCGAGCCAAGCACCTGTCTCCGACAGTGGTCAATCTCGGTCACTTGGAGAAGTACCCAACAGGTCACTATGGGGCAATTAATTCCATGCGGTTTACTCCCAGCTCCCAACGTAAGAGGTTACATTCCCCAAACCTACCTGGCTAATAGCTGCTAATGCACCTATACTCCAGAAACATGTCCAACCCTTTCTTAAATCCAGTTATACTACTAGTCTCGACCACATCTTCTGGCAACAAATTCCCCAACTTTGAGGTGCATTGAGTGAAAAAATACTTTCTTTTATTTGTTTTAAATCTATTACCTGTTAGTTTCATGGAGTGTCCCCTACTCCTAGTACTATTTGAGAGGGTAAATTACCATTCCCTATTAACATGTTCCACACCACTCATGAATTTTTAAACTTCAACCATATCCCCTCTGTCGTCTCTTCTTCAAGTTGAAGAGCCCCAACCTATCCAGGTGGGATTGGTGAACGCGGTTCGGAAATTCGGAGTTCGGCCCAAACTCGGCCTGTTCGGATGACTGAAACAAACTTCCGAACTGAACGTTCGAACAGCCGAACAGTTCGGAAAAGTTTGAATGAGTTCAGGAAAAATGTGACTTTGGGCGGGAAAAACATGACTGGAAGGGGGAAGCAGCTGAGGAGCAGACTTCCTGGCACTAGGGGTGGACACCAGGGGTGGTATCAGGGCCAAAAATACTGATACTGAAAAAAATTTGGTTTTGGTTCCAGTACCGATAGCACTTTTTTGAATGTTCGGCCAAATTCAGCCAAACCAAACTCCGCCGAGCCAAACAGCCGAACCCAAACTCATGTTTTGAAATGAACAACCGAACGTCCGAACATCCAAACGGTGTTCTGTTCGCCCATCCCTACTATCCAGCCTCTCTTCACAGGGGAGTCGTTCCATACCCCTTATCATGTTTGTTGCCTTTATTAATTATTATTATTATTATTATTATTATTATTAACAAACATTTATATAGCACCAGAAGTGTACCTGGCACTTTACAAAGTAATAAAATAGACACGGTCCCTGCCCCTGCCCCTGCCCCTGGGGCTTACAATCTGAGAGACAGGAGCTGGGGGAGAGACATAGGAAGGGGAACAGAGGGAGAGAGAAGGGGTCTAACATTCATGAAGATGCGAGGTCTCAAGTGCACATACTTGGCTTGGTTACGATGAGAATGACAGCAGGCAGGTCCTTGTGACAAGGATAAGGGTAAACAGTAGGGGCGTGCATGCCGGTAAATCCGGTATCCAATAATGCCGGTACTGGGCGTACCGGCATTATCGGATTCAACCCGGTAAATCCGGTCCCGTTACCGGATTCCGGGTACCGGATTTTTTTACATTGCAGCCATTTAAATGAATGGCTGCAATGTAA
>QEPC01008081.1:2220885-2235198 GCA_003113815.1 Sphenodon punctatus
GGGGGGGGGGGCAGGCTGGGAGGGCAGGCTAGGAGGGAGATGGGGGAAGGCTGGGAGGGGTGAGGGCATGCTGGGGGGCAGGAGTGAAGGGGGATGGGACACACTGCAGGCTTGGGGGGTGGGAGGGAAGGGGGCATGGGGGCAGGCAGGGGGGCACACGCCACTATCCTGAGGCTGGTCCTGGTTGCCTCCCCTCGGCTCGACCCGGGGTCCCTGGTGCATGACGGCATTGCCCCAGGGACTCTGGACTTGCGGGCGCAGGGGGAGGCCGCACAGCGCTGCCTCCCCCTGTGCCCGCAAACCCAGTCCCTGCGGCGTGTCTGTGGGCAGTTGTTTTTTTAAATTGCCCGCGCCGCATCCTAGCCCCACTGGGGAGGGAGAGGAGAACTTGCAGCGGTGCATGCTTTCCCTCCCCGGGGGCCCAGACGCGGCCCGGGCAATTTGAAAGGAAAAAAAAGTTTCCTTTGTTCCTTGCGGCTCGGGCTTGCGATGCCTAGAACTCGGAGGCTAAGAGCTGCAGAGGGGGGGAAGCGGCAGGCACAGGCAGCAAGGGTGGTGTGGCGGGGAGGGTTGGCCCGAGGCATCATGGCCCCCCGGTGAAGGGGGCCCCCTGCCGCCACGCAGAGTGGGGGGGATGCTGCTCCCTGGGTGCAGTGAGTTTACAAAGTACCAAATCTGCACAGTGGTGGCAGTGGACGGGCCCCCTCGCTGCGGGGCCATGATACCTTGGCCGGCCCTGGGCCCCCACAGGCACGGGTAGGCACGGGCCCGGGCACAACTGAGCCGCCCCCCCTGTGCCACGGTAGCTACGCCCCTGCTATACTACTTCTGAGGAGGTCTGTCTCCAGTAAAAATGTACATTTCTTTCTTGTATATTATTGATTTTTTCCTAAGGACTGGAAACAACTGCAGAGTGTTGCACGGGCCATTAAAAGCTCATAAAGATTGGCTTCCACAGGTTGCTACATGTCATGGCAGTTTAAAGTAATTCAATTTGGAGCACAACTTTGATCTCCACAGATGAAAGCAGAAGCATTGAAATGGAACTCCTTAAGCAACTAGAACCACAGGACAGCATTTTCCATCTACACACAAGTGGATTATGGTCCACAGTTCTGATGAAATTGTACAGGCAAATATAGAACTTTCCTTTGTTATACAGGCCATGATGGGGAAAAACACCTCTAGACAACCTTGGCCAGAAAAGCTCACAATTGATATATCATGTCTGTAATTTTTTGAAAAGAAAATAGGGGACCCCTAATTCACAAGTGCAAACTTTCAAAGGTGGACAGTTTGGAAGCTTATGGTTTTGGAAGGCCAGTTCTAGACACCTTGGAGGCACTTGTGCATTTGGATGAATGGGGATTGTGCCCTACATAGAATCCACTCACCACAAAAATACAGCTTGCTCTGTGGTGAAGCATAGCAGCTGGTTAACAACAGGGATGGGCATCTGGAAGGATCAGATCCATTATGGATTTGGATCTGTAAATTACAGATTTGGATTTTCCCATTTAAGTCAATGGGAAACCGATCCCTACCATAGGCCAATCCCATCCCTAGCCCTGGGACAGTGGGTCCAAACTCCCCCCAGCCCTATTTCCTGGGGCCCCAGAGTGACACTTACTGCCTTAGAAGCACCATCACTGCTGTGGGGGTTCTGGCAGGCTCCTTCGCCATGGAGCTCTCCCTGTTCCTGATTGCACATGTGCAAAATGCCCACCTGGGTCATTTTACACATGTACAAATGACCACTGCCCTTAACCAAAATGGTGGTGACGTCAATTTGGCCACCACTATTTTGATTAAGGGTAGAGGCCATTTTGCACATGTGCAATAAAGTGCAATAAAGAGCAGAGAGGATGCCGCAACAAAGGAGCCTGCTGGAACCCCCATAGAAGTGGTGGTGCTTCAAGTAAGCCCTCTGAGGCCGGTAAGTACCACTCTGGGACCCCAGGAAATAGGGGTGTGTGGGAGGTTGGACCCACTGTCCCAGGGCTAAGGATGGGACTTGACCTTGGCCTTGGCCTACTGCCCGTTTTCAGATAATTGAGGATTAATCTGACTCCAGAATTCTCATCCCTAGTTAACAGCAACTAGCAAACCTGTACAACCATTTAGTACAGGAGAAAACCATAATAAATTAAGAGGAACTGTCTAGGTAGGACAGACATAAGCAATGGAGTTCAACCAAGTCAGAGAAGTCTAACAAACGTATGACAAAATGAAAAAACATCCACCCCACTTTTGATCCCAACACACACAAACAATGGGGTCTTAAATGATCACTATTAGTATTTACAGCTCAGTCATAATTAAATATATATATATATATATATATATATATATATATATATATAGAGAGATAGATAGATAGATAGATAGATAGATAGATAGATAGATAGATATTTAAAACTTATATCCCGCCCCTCCTGCCCAAAGGCAGCTCGGGGTGGCGAACAACACAAATTTTTTTTAACAAAAAAACATTTAAAAACAAATCAACGAATTTTAAAACAAATCATAAACCTCACCCTCCCGCCCAAACCCTACCTCCCCTACCCCCGCCCCTCGCCAAAAGCCTGGCAGAACAGCCAAGTCTTACAAAAACGTCGAAACGACAAGAGGGTGGGGGCCAACCAACTTATAATGAGGCTTGCCTTGGGACTCAGTTCTAAAACTACTTATGAGCTTGTAAGTTGCACTCTGGGTGTTGAGTAGCCACAGTCCAAGGCAGCACAGATACAGACTTTTTTAATAGTAACTTTATAATGAGACTCACAGGAAAGAGAGGTACATTTGTCTGCTGGTGTGGAAGGTAATTTCACTGCTCATAAATGTGACATGCCAAGTGTAAGGAAACTGGTAATAAGCCTCTTAGCCACACCTCAGAGGCCTAAGTGCATTAACTGGCATCTGTTAACTTAAACCGTTTTGAGCCAATGGTTAAGTAGATTTATTCAGGAAAAGGAGCTTTTAAGCTTTGGGAAGATTAAAAATCATCACTCTTACATGCTCCATATATTTATCTGTATCAAATGTAATGCACTGTTGAGTGACGTCAATACCTTTTTTTTAAAACACAAAACAAGTACAACTGATCTGAGGAACTCACTGCCACAACAGATCATTGAGGCCAACAGGCACCACAGCAACATCAGAGGGGCAAATTATTTACAAAAGGGGCATAAAAACTTAACTAGCCACTAATTCTAGGAGTTAGGAAGAATTAGTACCTATTGGCGCAGGTTACTCTGTAGTTGCCCAGTAGTAATCTCTTTGCAGTTTCCTCAGAAGCATCCAGTGATCAGTAAATAATGATACAAATAATAGCATATTGAACTTGCCCCACTGATTTGTAAATGTTTTTTGATAGTCAATCAGTTTTAGAGAGAAGAAATTGAGAGATGAGTTAATAGGAAATAGCAGTTCTCAGTCTTAATTACTGTTAGGCTGATAGTGGGTGAAAACAGACATGCACTTAACTTCATTTTAGTATTGCTTATGCATGTTGCAGGGATGTATTGGTGCCCTATGCAGCCCTGCAACATGAATAAGAAACGTTAGAGCAGTGTTAAAGCAGAGTTAAGGCGCATGTTTGTTTTCGCCCAGTGATGCTACAGCAGAAAAAGGCATACATTCCTAACTGAATGTATGTGAAATTTCAGCTATTTGTTCCCATTAACTTTGGTTAATGGTTAGTCTGCACTGAGAGCATCCAGACAATACACATCCCATTAATTTATAAGAAGAATGTGAAAACACTCTGAAACACTATGAAAGATGTGACTTTTAAGTGCTACTGGTCTTTTTACATTCCATTAACATCCCTACTTAAGACATGCTCGCTGTATGTGTGCCTAAAAACATGAGCAGGTCCACTGGTGGCCTTTAATCCCATCTTTCACTTTTCTCCAGTCCCGCCCTACCATTAATCTACAGCACTCTCAGTGCTGGAAAAGGTACCGGCCACTTTCTCCACTTTATCACACATGAGGATATTATTAAATAACTAAAATAATATGCTTTGCATCAGGCAGAAATTAGCAAGTCATGTTAATATTACAGGTACCTTTATAAGAGGCTTTAGCCAGAGTAAGAAGGTTTTTTTCCCATCTCTCAAATATTCAGACACTGTTAGTCGCCCTTTATCTAGATGAGGAAGGAAAAGGCTTTTGGCTTCCTACTGGAGAGGGCAGATTAGCAAATATTTATTGGTTCAGCAGAAAGAGCATCTGGGGTGATAAGGACAGATGAACTTCAAAAAGGTTCAAATATTTATTGTCGACGCACCCCCTCCCCCCAAAGAAGACGAGGACACAGTATATGGGTTTGAACGGCCGCACTCTTTATTATTTAGCCAAAAGGGGGAAGAGGTAACCCTCCCACTTCCCCCTTTGAACTGGGGTCCTATCAATCTCTTATCCCTAACTGTTAACCTTCCCAACAGGAGGTTCCCCTATTGTGCCAGGCGTTGTCCTGTTTGCCTGGTGCCATCCTCTACCGTCTTCGGGTTAAGCCCGAGGGGAATCCTCCTGTGCCCTATCTTAACCAACTTTTCCAACTTACACCCTACCCCTACTACCGGTTTAACCGGGCCAGGGCGGGTTGTTCGCACCTATCCCCTCGCCCACCGAGGCGGGGGGTTTAAACAACAAGGATGAGGACACCGTAACCTCCTGTTTGGTGCATGGTCCGCCCAGCAGGCTCGGCCGCTCGTCTCTCACCCTTGGGCTGGCCATGCAGTGGGCCGCACTGAGCGGCTATGTCTGGCCAATACCCATCTCTTAAGGAGATGTTGCTACCCTATGCTATCCTAACCGTTTCAACTTTTAACCGTTGGCCTGAACTCAGCCTACCGCCAAGAGTGCGACATTTCGCCTAGCACCGGCAAATTTGCCTCCTCATCTTCTCTTACGTTAGGTATATCACTCCGGGAAAGGCGAAAAACCCCTCGCCGTTAAGCCAATTTGGTTCAGGGAAAATTCCTTTCCGGTCCTAACTCGCAACCAGTATTTGCTCGGAGTGCTGTCCTTGAGAGGGATGGGTGGGTGGGTGCACGACCTTCTTCCCGCTCCCGCCTGGCCGAATGAGGCGGTTGAGCGGGGAGCTCTAAAATGGTGCCCGGGACTTCCGCTCTCGCGAGAGTCCCGGGCGCGCTCCTCACGTGGTTGCCGTGGCAACCAGGCCTATTCTGCCTCCCCGCCTAACCCGGTGCGGCCGCTCCTTTCTCGCCTCCCTTGGCCGGAGGGAGGAAAGGGGGCGCCGCCAAACCCCCGCCGCTGTAATCGCGGAGGGGACTTTTAAAGAAAAACTGAAACAACTTGGATTCTTTGTTCAGCCTGTCTGAATTATCCTCACCTCCAAAGCATAGATGGTTACCGCCTGCGGCTAGGCCATCATACGAATAGCTGAGATAAACTGCTGATGAGAACAGCTTATTTCATGCTATTGCCTAGAGACAGAAGCTAATAAAATGGGGGTGGATTGGAGGAAATTAACCATTTTAAAAAAATGATTAAATATTAAGATGTGGCATATTCCTTATATTATTGGAACTGGGTTATCAATCTCTCATCAACAGTCACATAAGATAGCGGAAAAGAGCAAAGGGTAGAGCTGCAATCCATTGAACATGAGATGGTGTAGTCATTCAAACTTTGAGGAATTTAAACTGAAAGAGTGGGGAGTCTTAAATAGGGGGCTCAAGAGAAGTGTGAGCTGCCAAGTTCATTTAAGGGGTGGGGGTGGTTAGCTCTGAGCACCAAAGTTTGCAAGTTAACCCTGCTGTCCTTTTGGTCGTTTCACCAGAAGCATCTATCTGTTTTGGGATTGTGGGTGGCATTTGAGTAGAGTATCCTTACTGTTCCAAGTTTGTTTGACTCTCCGAGGGAAAGCAAATACGAAGGACACAACAGTTTAAAGATTAGTGTCAACACAGTTGTAGACCACAACCCCGACCATTAATCCTGATACATTTTCCTTCCCTGAGAACATTATTACTTTTGATGGGGAGGGAGCTGTTCATTCACTCAGCTAACTGCTGCTTAATATAGAAATACAATTCTGCAGACATCTTTATTGCATTATGCCAACAGTTCAGTTAGTATAATTGCATGTGAAGAGCCAACAAATGCAATTTTCTTGTACTTAATACTTGCTCCGCTGTTCCTTTCAGTTCCTTCATCTGATTAACTAATGTGACTCAGAATTCTTCCGAGAAGCAGCCATGCAATACTCAAGGCAGAACTTTCTCTAATGAAAACAGCAAAATCTCTCCAAACACCAGCTGCCGTGGGGAGGGCCAAAAGTGGAGTTAAAAAACAATGATTCTATCCAAACTAAAAAACTCCTCCTCAAGACTGACATCAGCCACATGGGAAAATTGGGTCATGGAGTGATTAACGGACACAGCTGTCCTGAGCCTCCATGGGAAGGGCGGTCTAGAAACATGAGTAAATAAATGAAATAAGCAAATAATCCAAGTAGAGTCAAGCCAATCAATGGGTGAAAGCAGACGTACTGTGGGTAATTTTAGACGTGACACAGGCTTCTTGGCCCACCACGCTGAACCCTGTACCGGGATCTGTCTCGGATCCCGGTCCATGATCAGGCCATCCGTCTTGTAGACGTGCCGGCCTAATCTCTGAGGGGGATTGGGAAGGGGGTGGGGCTGCGCAGCGCGCGCCCTCGGCCACCCGCCCTCAGGGAGACGGGCGGGCGTAGCGGCCAATGAGGCCACTGCACCCAATCCTGTATCGTGGTGTGGGGCATGATTCTGGAACAGGACACAGTAACCAACGTTAATTTTGCCCCTTTCCTGATCGTGGCCAATCTAACCACGGTTCTGACCCTGAGGCCGGCCTTGGGGCCATAACCGTGGTTAGCTGTGACCCCCCACATGGGATACACTGTGATTCAGTGTGGTGAACAGCGATCTCGTAACATCTGAAAATACCCTGTAACTCACCGCTTTAACATTTCGTATGCATGTTGCAGCACTGTATAGGGCATGAATACAGCGATGTTAAATTTAATAATAATAAAATTTTTTATATAGTGCTATTTTATGGATTTTTATTCCCCAAGTCTGACATGGGGTGAAAAACAGACATGCACGTAACTCCACTTTAACACAGTTTTAACATTTCTTATGCATGTTGCAGGGCCGTATTGATGCCCTATGCAGCCCTGAAACATGCATAAGAAATATTAAAGCGGTGAATTAGAGTGCATGTATTACGGATCCATATTTAAATCAATTAAAAACTTAAAAAACCCTAAACAATTACTGTGCATGTGGAAATGGCAACTGGACCATTCTGTGCACATGCACCCTTTCTTAAAATGGTGGCGGCAGCATTACTGCCTTTTTGGAAAAGGGCAGCCAGCCTGCGCATGTGTGAAATGGCTGTTGTGCATGTGCAGACCAGCTGTCCTTTTCCAAAATGGTGGCAATGCTTCTGCTGCCATTTCGGAAAAGGGTGCACATGTGCAGAATGGTCCAGTGACCACTTTGCATATGCACAGTTATTTTAAATCTTTTTTTAATCGAACCGCAACTGGTGTGTTTGCCACAGTTGTAGTTCGGTACGATATGTGCCATTATGGATCAATCTGAATCTCTATGACCACCCCTAATATAAAACCCTAGAAATCTCCACTGCACCTAGAAGCCTACTTCCCAGTAACTTCCAATGAGACTTGTACTCCTAAATCACTGAGATACTTTTGAGATTTTTCTCAGTATTCTTACATATGTAAAGTCTGACTAGGAGCACTGGAAATCTTGTGGTAAAGGCTGTTTGGTTTCTGCCTTGCTCTCTAGCCATTGTCTTTTCTCCTTTTATCTCGAACAATATTAATAGTAATAATAATAATAATAATAATAATAATAATAATAATTATTATTATTATTATTATTATCAATATCAATATCAATATCTATCACTACCACTATCACTATTGATATCACTATTGATATTGATATTAATATAGATAAAAGGAGAAAAGACAACAGCTAGAGAGCAAGGCAGAGACCAAACAGCCTTTACCACAAGCATTCCAGTGCTCCTAGTCAGACTTTACATACGTAAGAATACTGAGAAAAATCTCAAAAGTATCTCAGATGAACATCTGGATGGAGTGGGTTCCACACTGAGGGGCACACCACAGCTAAGGCCCAATCACCTGCTGACTTAAGGCATGATGGTAGGATCCCCAAACAGCGGGTAGCATCTGAACACAGAGAGCCAGTAGGGTGAAGTTCCAGGAGTAGGTCTTGAATACAGCCAGGGCCTATGCCATTCAAGGCTTTACAAACCAGCAGCACAATTTTAAATTCAATCCTGCTCTAGAGGCAGCCAATGCAGAGAATGCAGGGTGATTGTAATATGATCATGGCTGCCCAAACCAGCAAGCAGCCATGCTGCTGTATTCTGAAGAAGCTGCAACCGATGAATTGACAAAGAGGGATTTACAAAAATCAAGCCTTGTAGTCCCAGGGCATGGGTCGCCGCGGCAAGGTAAGCCTGGGATAAGTATGGGCATAGTTTACACAGATTGCTCATCTGGAAAAAGCGTTTTTGAACCATGTCTGATACCTGAGTTTTCATGGACAGAGCATGGTTGAAAGGGAATGCCCAGGTTCTTTGTCTGGCCCACAACCTCCACCCAGGCCCCGATAAAATGCAGGGCACTGAGGGAGGAGAGAGCATCCTCATATCGATTTCCCTCTCCACTAGCTGGTCTTAGACTTCTGCTTCCATATATCTTACTCTTTCCAGATAATCCTTCCTTTAGTAGCCTTCTCCCATAAAAACAGCTGCTTTTCTACATTTGACATTCTCTCATTCCTTTCCCGCCAACCTCTCTTCCTTCAAATTCCACAAATTCTCTCAAAATCTGACACACAAAAGAACTTAATTTTCCTATTATTTAAAAAAGTTTCACTGTCATGTGACAAATCTCATGTGATGTATCTGATTAGATTTTGAGAAAGGTATGATAGGGATTATGTCTTCACCATGCACAGTCAGCTTTCAGCAAGCAATACATAATAATGACCCCAGGAGTAACTGGGTGAGGTGAAGTATCAAGTTTAACAAACTATCAATTTGGTGTCATCACCTTTTTCTCTGTCTATCCATTCACTCCCTTCCCCAGGATCATCAGCCATGACAGAATCCTGGACCTTCAAGCAGCAAATCACGGGCTTCAAACACTTGAAGTAGAGGAACTCCATTAGCTGGCAGAAATACTAGGGCAGAGGTGGGAAAATGGCATCTTGGGAGTTGCACGTGGCTCTTGGGTACTTGTACTGCAGCTCTCGCCAGAGATGGCTCCACGTGGCTTCTTCAGGAGCTAAGAAGCCAAGCCACCATTTCTGCCACTACTGCCAGAAACGTCTGAGAGCTATGGCAGCAGCAGGGGCAGTATGTCCTAAGTTCTGATTGTTGCTGCCTGAATCTGCTGGACTGCCTGGGAGCTGGAGATTGGACATAAGGCGGAGTTGGGGGAAGACACTCTGCCCTGACCCTGGGATTAGGGGAAGCTGAGATCAATATAAAGTGTCATGTGGCTCTTTGCAATACGAAAACTTTGGTGCATGGCTCTTGGGCTTGGGAACTTTGCCCTGTACTCATCCTTTAAGTGTATTGGCTGCTAGACGGGGATGTCCACATTCAGCCATGGTGCTCCTATACCACAGGAGCAGCTGGGATAGATCATCTCTGGAGGCATTGATCACAATTATGGTATTATTACATTACCCTGGTAACCTTGCCAACCACAGAGTCTAAAGCATAAAGAAGTTCCAACCATGATGAACAGGAGAAGGGCCAAAGAGGGTTTTGTTTTGCATTGGCCTGAGAACAGATGGGCAAGACAAAAGGAGATAAATATTCACTAGTTTTGCTGCAACTGGCTTCTGTGACCATGAGGAATATCAGCAGACGGTGGCCCAGAAGCTGCTATGAAATCCAGAGTATGCCCACTGAAGTTAATGGAGACATTTTGGAGTTTCACCATCTAGTCTAGACTGAGATTTTACTATTCCTAGCTACAGGAATGTGTTGTTTTTTAATTTTAATCTGATTTGTTAAGAAGGAAATATTACAGCCTGTGATCCATCACACAAGCCAAAGATCACATTAGTGGTAATTACTTTTGGCTGGGCTCCTATTGATCAATGCACTCGGAGGAACATTGCTGTGGTGCTGATATTGCCCATTCACTTGCACAACAGTAAATATACAGCCATCAAACCAACAGCCTGTCAAGCTCAAATGAGAGTTTCTTAAATGAATTACAAGGACACAGGGAGAAACAGACAGTCAGGTGTAATTTAAAGATTAATGGTCTGCTTGCTTCTCACATCAAACATGGGCTTCAGGAGGTGGGAAGATCATCCAAAGAAGGGGCTCATTTACAGTGGTACAAAAAACCTCAGAGGCAGTTTTTACATAGTGCCGCCAGGTAGGGTGTGCATGTGCACGCCGGTGTATATGCGGTGGGTGAGTGGGATGTACACATGACTGCACAAGCATCCCCACTCACCCCCTCCCCCCATTCCCACACACAGAGCAACCTCCGTTTTCCCCAGTTTCTCTGTGCGTGGGGATGAGTTTGGGCTGAATGGGGATGCATGTTAGGCAGAAGGATGGACGCACCACCACTCATCGCGTGTGCCTGTGCCGTGTCCGTCACACCGGTCGCTCCCATTCATGAACATGAAGATTTCTACATGTTCATTTGTGGGAGAGGCCCGTGTAAAAAGGGCCAAAGTGGTGGCATACTCTGGTTTGGAGAAGGAATGTGGTGGGGCAGGAAAACCAGAGTCTGTGGTATTTTCAGACATGACGGGGCCTCTATTGGCCCCGTCATGGAATCACCCTTTGATCCCCTACCGGGATGACACCGGCACGTCCAACAGATGTGCCGGCCGATCCCGGCAGGGAATCAGGGAGGGGGCGGGGCCGCGCGGCACAACGTGTGGCCGCACAACCCCACCCCCCCACGCTCCCTCGCCACCCACCCTCTTGGGAGACGGGCGCCTGCCCGCATTGACCATGGCCCGGAATCCCGCTGCTGATTCCGGGCCGTGGTAGGTGGCCAGACATGATGAGCCCCTTGGTCACGGGTGGTAATTGCTTTCACCACACGATTGGGGCTGGTCCCGCCGGGACCGCCGATCGCGTGGTGAATGTGATTCCTCCCCGTGATTCACGGGGATGAACATCGGGGGGTGGAATGTCCATTCCCCCCATCAGATGTTATGGTCCTTTGCTCACCATGTGGGTATTCACTGTGGTTGAGCATGGGATTGTAACGTCTGAAAATACTCTGTAATATCGGAACTTGGCATAACCATAAAATGTAATGGTCCCAATAGGCCCCTGTGGACACTGTACAGTTACATGCAAGCACTTCATGATATCAAATCCTACCCTAACTTTCAACTCACTGGGTGGTCTTGGGTAAGTCAGAACCTTTCAGCCTACAGAGCCAGTGTGGGTAGTAGAGAAGGTGCTGGACTTGGTCCTGGAAAACCAGGGTTTGAATCCTGCCCTTGCTATGAACTCACTGGTTCCAGCCTAGAAAGCCAGTGTGGTGAAGTGGATAAGGTGTTGGGCTTGGATTGGGGAAGCCAGAGTTCAAATCCTGACCTAGTCATGAACTCTCTGGGTGGCCTTGGGCAAGTTACAACCTCTTAGACTCAGTTCCCCATTTGTAAAATGGGAATGTGTCTCTATTTACCCCTGTGTTCCCCTCACCCTTATCCATCTTAAGGCCTTTTCACACGAGACGTTCCCCCTTCCACATGTGTGACTGGGTGGGCATGGGAGGGCATCAGTGTGACCGTGCAGGTGGGTTGGGGGTACATGTGCACTCCACCCATTTCCACTGATCTCCCACACATGGAGGCATTGGACAAAACGGAGATGCCTCCATGGGTGGAGGTGTGTTGTGTGTTCGTGTAATCACAGACTGCGGAACATACCCATCCTTGCACCATGTCTCCTCCCAGCCTGTGTACAAAGGGTCTTAGATTGTAAACCCACTGGACAGGGACTTGTCTCCAAAAATCTGTGACTGTAAAAGCACTGTGTACACATAGTAGTGCTATAGAAATGATTAGTAGTAGTAAGCACTTAATAATTATCAATAATAATTTTATTTATACAGCACCCCTCCTCCAGATGGCGCGCAGAGCACCTTACAATGTTTAAAATATTATTATTATTATTATTATTATCAAGCATTTATATAGCGCAAACAATGTACCTAGCACTTTACAAATAGACACGGTCCCTGCCCTAGGGCTTACAACCTGAGACACCGGGGGGGGGGGCATTATACAATAATAATGGGAAGCCCCTTCATGGCTTCCGCTGTCCGACGGGCTCTCAGAGAGAGAATGGCAAAGACTTGTTCTCTCCTGTCCCGGAAGGCAAGATGAGAAATTATTTATTTATTTTAACCTTTATCCTACCCTTCTCTAAAAAAAGGGTCAGGGTGGCTTACAAAATATAAACACATAAAACACATATAAAAACATATTAAAAATCCATAGAAACAGTAAAAGACAAAAATGGGCTCAAATAAGAAGGAAGCAGATTTCAGCTAAACATTAGGAGGAACTTCCTAACAGTAAGAGCTGTTGGACAGTGGAACAGACACTGCCTGGGAGTGGGGGGGCTCTCGTTCGCTGGAGGTTTCCAAACAGAGGCCGGACGGCATCTGTCAGGGATGCTGTCACTGCGGATTTCCTGCAGTGAGCAGGGGGTGGGACTAGATGACTCTGAGGTCCCTTCCAACTCTAGGATTCTATGATCTATGACCGGGTGAATGTCTCCTCCGGGCATATTATGGAGGTCAAGTTTCTAGAGGCCATAAATGACTGTCTCTTGAAGCAGCTGCTCCTGGAACCTACAAGATGAGGAGCTACTTTGAATCTGGTCCCAAGTGGAGCACAGGACCTGGTGCAAGGGGTAACGGTGGTGGAGCTACTTGGCAATAGTGATCATAATATCAAATTCAGCGTATTTGTAGGAGGGAAAATGACAAATGAATCTACCTCAGTGACATTTAACTGTAAAAAGGCAGATGTAATAGGGTGCGGTGTAAGTCCCCACAGGATTAGGGCCCAAGGAATCACATGCACGTAGAGAAACGTTATGTCAGTCTGTAATGCAGGCACATATATATCACAATACACAGTCCCTGTAATAATGCCGGGAATGCAACCCCTCTGGCCCCAAAGCTATCTAACCCCAAAGTCTAGCCAGGCAAGAAACCTCTGGCTGGCTACTGGCTGCCATGCCTTCAGCAGCATCTTCCAGGACCTTGGATTAAGAGCACTTCTCTGTCAGGTGTCAGCTTCTCCCAGCAGGGCTTCAGTACTGGTCAGCCCCTTGGCTGGAGGCCCCAGAAGCTGTTGCCTCTTCAGCTCCCAGGCAGAGACTGAAGACTTCCCTGACTTCTTTCCTGTTATATAGCAGGAGGGGGCGTGGCCAGTTCGCCAGGCTTCTTGCCCTTAAAGGGCCAGTGTCCTGCCCCACTCCCCTTTACTGTACAGTCTGTCTCTAATTCAGGCTGTCCTTCTATGACAGGGTTGGCATCACCATGCCCCACGCCAGCATCACCCACCTGGCGGGGTCAGAAACGTGGCCCTGGAATGAACCGGGCCCACAGTCCAGCCCTGCGAGTCACCCAGGTGGGGGCGCAGTGTGGGGGGCTGCCTGTCATGGCAGAGGCGGGGCACTAGCCACGCATCCCCCCCCCCCCCGCCTCTTACACCAGCCAGGGGAATGTTTGATTCTGCCCCCTGACCTGATTCGGACAGAGGGGACGGGAGCGGCCTTCTCACCCCCCAGACGTGCAGCCACCGCGGTGGGGGCACGATTGATTTTATTCAGTGCTCTCATGTGTGCTTACGTGCTTGTGCATGTTTGTCCCCGGGCTGTGCATGTTTCTTGCATGCACGTGTGTGTGTGTGTGCGCGTGTGTGTTTCTGCATGCATGTGTGTGTGTGCACGCGTGTGTACACGCGTTTGTGTGTGTGTGTGCGTGCGCGTGTGTGTGTGCGTATGTGCACGTGTGTGTGTGCGCGTGTGTGTGTGCATGTGTGTCCCCGGGCTGTGCATGTTTCTTGCATGCACGTGTGTGTGTGTGTGTGTGCGCGTGTGTGCGCGTGCGTGTGCGCACGTGTGTGTGTGTGCGCGCGTGTGCATGTGTGTGTGCACGTGTGTGCACGTGCGTGTGTGTGCACGTGCGTGTGTGTGTGCGTGTGTGTGTGTGTGTGTGTGT
>QEPC01008081.1:2237019-2276899 GCA_003113815.1 Sphenodon punctatus
TCCCCATGTCCCCGCCCGCCCCCCCATGTACTCCCCTCCCCCCTCCATGTGTCCACACTCACCCCCATGTACCCCCCCGCTCTGCTCGCACTCGCTTCCCTTGGTTATTAAGAAAGTTGCTTTAAAACTTACCATGCTTAACACTTTTAAATGGTGGGCGCTCGAGACCATCACGTGGGCTTTGAAATCTAGTGAGCAAGTAAGTGCCAGCAGGTAAAGGGTGCGCATGCGCAACCCAATTGTGATAATGTACAGTGCCACTCAATTAAGAACAGAAGGTAACACAACACACATACACTCTCACATCACAAACACACACTAACACATCACAGCACTACACATACATGCATACGCTCACACAACAGAACACTACACCAGCACCCTGATCAAATGCTACACTCAAACAACACAGCACAACAGATAAACCCACTTCAAACACCCTTTTCACATTAGACATTTAATCCAGATATCTAACAATAAAATACTGTTCCACATAATGCAAAAACATTACAAAAAATTGCATAGTATCACACAAAAAACTGGAAAGAGGAGAGTGTGTGAGAGAATGAATGTGTGTGTGAGGGAATAAATGTGTGTATGTGTGTGAGAGACTGAATTAGTGTGTGTGAGAGAGAATGAATGAGTGTGTGAGAGAGAATGTGATTGTATCTGCCTGCCTGCTTGGGGGTGCCTCAGTGCGAGAGGGGGGTTGCAGGGAATGTGTGTGTGTGTATTTGTCTGCCTGCTTGAGGGTGCCTGGAAGACATTCATGTCTTTAAGGGCAGCCCCATGTAAGAGCATTGCAGTAGTCTAGCCTTGAAATTATGTAAGCATGGATGATGGTGGTTAGGAATGATTTCCACCAACTCCATTTGGTGAGAATGCTAGATAATATTATTGCTAGATATTGCTGCATAACATACAGTTCTGCCTTACTGTTGCCACCCCAAAAACTATAGTCCTTGTTGACTACTGCAACTTTAAAATTGAATGAGAAAGCAAAACAAAAAAACAAACAAAACCCCCCAACACTGCATAGCATCATACAAAAAACTGGTGGATATTCCTACCCTAAAAACCCTTTCAGGTTTAGCACGTTAGTTAAGGCATCAGCTACAAATCCCACCAAGCAATATCATACCCCAAAAAAAACCGTATGGGGGAAAATACTTTAGGGAAGCAGTATCCTACCCCAAAAAAAACTTTTGGGATTCACCTCACCTATAATTCCCATAAAGCAGAAACAGACACTGAAATTGTAAGTTAAGGTAGGAATGAAGGCACAACAGTCTCTCTACTATCTCTACACCACACTCTCTCTACTATCTTCTACTCTAGGAATCTCTCTTTACGGATTCCTAGGTATCCCACGCACCTTAACTCCCATGCCATGCAAGGATCTCATGTACTACACAGCAGTTATTCTCATGAGTCACTAATGCATGAGAAAAATAAGACTAAAAAGGGAGAGGGAAACCGCTAGCTAGCCAGAAACTCCACCTATGACCACAACATGAAATGCCATGGGGTGGGGGCTCAAAATTGTCATGGGTGGGGTGGGGTGGGGTGGGAAAGGCCAAGGTGTTCCGAAGTTACAGAATGGGACAGAGCCATAGACCCATACCTCCAGAGACACACACCTAACATACACACTATAAGCTCGTATGGACACCAGAACTCATGGAAGATGCATAGAGGAAAGCGCATAGAGAAAGGTGAATCCAGACATCTGTATGCAGCAGAACATGTAACTCATGTCAGTACACCAGATCCTTGCACGGCATAGGAGTTAAGGCACGTGGGATGCCGAGGAATCAGTAGGGAGAGATTCCTACATTAGGAGATAGTAGAGAGAGTGTGGTGTAGAGATAGTAGAGAGACTGTTGTGCCTTCATTCTTGCCTTAACTTACAATTTCCATGCCTGTTACTGCTTGATGGGAATTGTAAGTGCCGTGAATCCCAAAAGGGTTATTTGAGTAGGATTCTGCTTCCCTAAAGTTTTATCCCTGAAAGGGGTTTTTGGGTAGGTTATTGCTTGGTGTGATTTGTAGCGGATGCTTTAACTTATCTGCTAAACCTGAAAGGGTTTTTAGGGTAGGAATAATAGTTAAGGCTCTTGCAAATTCAACTATGCACTAAAAAGGATGAAAATTGCAAGTTAAGGCTCCTGCCTTAACTCATGCGCCATGTAAGCAGTAAAGCTGTACGGTCTCGAATACTGTGCTTGATTCCAACTTAGGTTCCATGCCCCCACACTTTGCATTGGTCTTTCAGTCTCAGTCCTCTTCCTCTGCAGGTTGGGGGCAACACTGAAGCTGCGGAATGGAGGAGGTGAGGGAGCAGTGGCAGAGCTGGGGAGAGGGAGGAACCAGTGCACTCACCAACTGGCTTTCTTCCTCCTCCTGCTGCTTCTGTTGCCATTGCTGTCACCTCCGCCTCCACTTACACAGATGCTGTGTGAGGTTTTGAAAGGCCCCGTTCTAGGGCGCATGCTGCGGCCGCCATTTTCCTTGTGTAAGATGCTGGGACTACATTTCCCAGCATGTCACACAACGAAAATGAAGGCCGCAGTGTACACCCCAGAGTGTGGCCTTTTAAAACATCACACAGCGTCTGTGTGACAGAGATTGCAGCAGCAGCAGCAAACTGAGACGGTCAGATGAGTGGGTGACCCCAATAAGTGGTGGCAACTGGCAGGGGGTCAGGGGCGACAGCCCCCAAGCCCCAGGAGACAATAGCCCTGAGCCCCCACTAACAGAATAACAGGGAGGGAGGGAGGAGAAAGTCCCATACCTCCCCGCTCGGCTCTTACCACCAACGACATATGCATTGCATAACTTCCTTCCCATAGACTAAAATAGCAATTTCAACAACTTATAACTTTAAAACTACTATTCCATTTAAAAAAATAAAATAAATAAAAGTACCCCTGGCTGGCAGGCTTGAATTTTCTGAGAGTGTTTCAGTTTCAAAGACATAACTTTAAAACCCTGAAGGCTTTCAGCTCCAGATGGTCGGAAACTGAAAAAAACTGCTTCTCAGCCTGCAATTTCTAAATGTCTGTATCTTAGCCATTTTTCATTGGATTTTCCTGAAATGTTCACAGCTTCAGCCTCTCACCCAAGAGGTCCTCCATGCAAAATATTACAACGATACCATAACTAATCTCGATATTCTAATAAACAGAATATTAGTGTGTTATGATGGAGAGTGCTGGACACCTTAACTATACAGGCACTACCGTGCCTGAATAATATCACCCCTGGTTACATGCTTTGGTGAGCAGTATAGATAGAGTATCATTACTGATATATGTGCTAGCACCCATTGAAATGAATTGAGACAGTTCATACGTTAGAGTCATTTCAGACTGTCTGTAAACTCAGCAGTCTTATTTTCAAGGTTTCTTCCACTGTTCTATGGTTCTAGAATTCAGCTATATGGACTAAAGACTTACTTTTTTTTTTAATGAATTAAATTGAGAACTGCTCCTTCCTACTCAACTAGTTTGTCTTATCCAGCACGCTGAGAAAAGCCACATTAAGGGAATGCCAGCTGGCTATAGATTTTGAAATATGGATTGTTGTATTTTATGGCCCAATTATTTCATTACTGTGTAAGTGAGCCCTATCCATTATCACAGCAATTAGAGATGGAAAAACCTTTCGGGCTCTCTAGCTCATCATCCAGCCAGAAGAGGGAAGATTGTTCCATAGTGTACTCTCTAGTCTAGTTTTAAATGACAAGCAATGCATTTCCCAACACTTCCCTTAGGAGACTATTCACAGCCTAATAGTCCTTGTTGTCTGGAAATGGTTCTTTGATATCCCTAGTTACCTTTCCTCTACTTATCCTATTACTCATAGTAATACTCACCCTTCTTGCAGCATCCTAGTCAACTCCCCTTTGTTTTTCTTACAGTTTAGTTCTTCCTAATGCTTGTATGATAACAGTAAACAATAAGAAATAAGCATGTTATTTCATAATGGTATGCTAATCTTATCCTTTATTGATCTTTTATTCAAGAAACCTAACCCAAGACAAAATTTCTAGGTGATCCTCCTCAAAGAGACAAAGGAATAAAAGCCAGTAATGTCCCCTTCAATACAATAATGCCCCCTTCAATACAATGCAAGTTACAACACTAGGCTGTGTTTCTGTTTCATGAAATACTAATACTCCTTGGTTGATGCTCTCAAAGCAATGCAGAAGCACTTTAATTAAAGAAGTTGGTGAATCAGAAGCAACCACTGCAGAATATCAAGGTTTACAGCTTTTCCCACTGCAAATTCCATGACACATGTGCATGGATGTGTTCTTCAGGTACTGCATGTCTGACTAGAAAATACTAGCCACATTTACCAGGAGTAACTGGGCCTGTCCACATTAGAAGTGATGGAATTTTTATGTTGACATAAGTAACTCAAGTGAAGAAAGGGATGCCTTGAGACAGTGTATCCGCATGTTGTCAGGGCCCTGTGGGGGCAAGAGGAGGAACATCCAGTGGGAGGGGCATCCCCCCGGACCCTCCTCATCACATCATCAGCTTTACACAAAGTAGCCGAAAGAGTAACTGAATCTGACTAAAAGGAAAATTTTATGAATGGTTTTATTTTGGAAATTTCAGAACTAGACCAAATGCATGAATCTAGGAACAGCTGTATCATTTTTGAAAAAACTGGGAAGTGGAAGGAGCAATGTATTCTTCAGAGTACTCTTCCCAGCAGTCCTCCCCACAACATGCAGTAAGTAGGGAATGCACCTTGAAGTGGCAAATTGCCTCTTCCTTGCACTTTCGAGCAATATTGTCAGAATGGACCCACAATGAGGCATTGTGGTAGCCATTCCCTGAAACATTGTGCCTCACACCCAGCACATGCAGAAGCTAGTGGAACTGAAGGTTCCAGAAGCCCATCTCTGCTACAGGGATGGGCCTCCCATGAACAGTCACATGTGTTTGTTGTGGGCCTGGAATGGAGCAGCTGAAAAGATGCTGGGAGTAAGGTAGTGGCTGTCATCATCTTGACTCCTATGAGGCCTATCTAGATAGTGCAGTGGAATGGCCCAGAACTGGAGTGTCATATTGGACTATTATTATTATTTTTTTAATTTGGGATAACAAATTATGTCCCTGTCTTGAAAGCATCTTTAATGTTCAAGATTTTTCCAAAGCATCTTTTCAGGGACAAATGCTGCCCTCCAATATGCATGGGCAAGTCCCACTAAAGCCAATGACAGTTGCATGTGCATCTCAGCAAGCAGAATTTGTATCCAATGCAATCCAGGTGGAGGCCATGGCAAGGAGCACATTTCGTGAATTACATCTGTTGAGGCGGCTTCGGCTGTATGTCTCAGACTCCAACCTGGCCACCATCATCCATGCTTTCGTCACCTCAAGACTGGACTATTGCAACGCACTATATGTGGGGCTACGCACTATATGTGACTGCTTAGAGACTGCAGCTCGTGCAGAATGCGGTGGCTCGTCTCCTTACGGGGGCGGGCCGCCGGGAGCACATAACACCAGTGCTCCGTTCTCGGCACTAGCTGCCTATAGTCTTCTGGGCCCGATTCAAGGTGTTGGTGTTGACCTATAAGGCCCTATATGGTCTGACCTGATATACCTGCGAGACCACCTCACTCCCTGGGCTCTGGATTGGCCCCTGAGGTCATCGGGGAGCTCCCTTCTCAAAGTCCCCCGGGTTTTCTAGGGGGCGACTATGGAGCGGGCATTATCAGTGGCTGCTCCCCCTGGTGAAGGTCCGAGTGGTCCTGGACCTCTCCTCTTTTCAACATCAATGCAAAACTTGGCTGTTCCTCCTGGAGTTTGGTGAGGGAAATGGATAAGGGTGGTGGTGGTGGGGGTTCAGTATTAGGGAAGTTTTTGTGTGTGTGTGTGTGTGTGTGTGGCGTACGCTCCACCATAGGTTTTAATCTTATATTTATTATTGTTTACGTTACTGTATTTTATGTATTTTATATTTTAATGTGCGATTTGTTAGCTGCCCCAAGCTGCTTTAGTAGAAGGGGGTGGGATATAAATAATTAAATAAATAGTCTCCTGAAAACAGGGGAAGCCTGTCAAGATAATGGCCCTTTTCACACAGACACTCTAACACTGATAAAATGACTGCCAGTGTGCTCTATGGGTGCACCTATTTTATCAGTGTTAGAGTGTCTGTGTGAAAAGGGCCAATCTTTACATCTTAAACCAGTCTGATATCTCTTACTAAATTTACCATGGAGCTATTTTTAATGAGGAAATGAAACAAATACCAAGACGGGGGGCAGCATTTGATAGCAGAAAGGTACATTGGCTAGAGAGGTGTGCTTCTAGACCATAACACGTTGGATAAGCTAGTGTTGTGGCCTTCCCAGGATACTCTGCTTTGTTCATAGTTTTTTTCCCCTAGTGAGTAGGTGGCCAAACCAACCTCCCTTTCAGTTTCAAAATGGTCACATTCTTGGCTGTGAGAAGAACCTCCCCCAGCTCTCTCCTATTTTGCAGCGTTCGGACTCAATTAGAGTCCTATTTCATGACTTAATGGTGCATGACTTCCTGTGATCTGTTTGGTTTGCCATGGAAAGTTCCTTACATTTTTGCCACTAATAAACAATATTGCATTCAATTGCATTTAACTGAAATCTGCACTCTGATGAAAGCACAATGCTCTGGAAAATGTCTCAGCCAAACCGTTCCCTACCTGCAAGGCCATAGACAGGGTCAGGGCTGATTAGGTTCTCCATCATCTTTTCATCCATCAGCGTTCTTTTCCGGCTGCCTCTTTCAACAAACAGATTTCTGGAGTCGGGGCTGCTGTCTTGAGATGTCTTTTCTCCATTGACTGGAACACAAAAAATAATCTGGCTTATGACTGCACTGACATGGCGCATGGCCTCGCAAACAGAGGCGAACAGCAGCTGGTGGCCACTTGGCCTGGGACAAGAGTTTGCAGGCTGAGGGCATGACAGTGTTAAGGGGAAGGGCAAACTGACATCCACTACTGCTATGGGAGCTGGAAACAAATGGAGGAGAAAAGGAGAAGGGAGGAGGAATGCTGAACAAAACAGCAAGGTGAAAGAAGGTAGTTATGCAGAAACTATAAACCCTGTCTAACTCAAGCATTTAGATTTAGCTAGTAAAATGGTGTTATGCAGCTATTTTTAGTTACAATATAGAATCACAGAATTGGAAATGACCTCAGAGGCTATCTAGTCCAACCAAATCCATAGCTACAGCTTCCCTGACGGATGGCTGCCTAGCCTCTGTTTGAAAACCTCCTGGAAAGGAAAGTCCACCACCTCCCTAGGCAATTTGTTCCACTGCTGAAGAAAGAAGTTAAAGAAAATAATATCTAGTATTGGATACAAAAACAGAACTTCATTGGGCTGGTGCATGAAAACAAGGAAGCAGGAAAGCTGATTGGAAACAAGGTTGTGATCCTCAGCTGGTGTAACCTACAGTAGTTCTAGAGCCAGGCTGGATTACACTATAGGAACTGGCTTAAAGGGCTTATATCAGCAGGCTTTCAGGAGGACTGAGGCCAAGAAACAGCAGCCTAGTTCCAATGTCCAAGCCAAGGTAAATGAAACAAGAATCCCAGACTTCATGGCAGGTAGAAAATAAATGAGATATTAAACATTGAATAATCAAGTTACTATCACAGCCCCCAAATTCATGAAACCAGATCCACTTCCGGCGTAAATGGACAGTGCTCCATTACAGTTAATGGAACAATATTTTACCCCAGCTAAGTATCTGGCCCGTTCTCTCGTCTCCTGACAATGGGTGTTTTTTAGACAAGTGTCTCCCCACCCATCATACATGTTGCCGGGCTGCATAGGGCACCCTGCAACATACATGACGGGTGAGTGAAGGGTGGGTAATAGGTGTAGAGGAGCTTCTCTAAAAACACCCAATGTCTCTAACAATATTTGAAAGCAGGCAGTCAGCTCTGTTGTTTGACATAGACAGCAATTGCTTATATAATTTTTTCAGGTATATAATGGAAAGGCACAAGCAAGCCAGGTAAAAACCTAACTGGACAGCAACTTGAGGCTTTTGCTCTTTCTCTCACAAGGTAGTCCATGTGAGTCCAAACAAAATGAATTTGCTCTGTTCCAAACAGGAGTATCTCATGAGATGCTCTTATGAAATTAGCCTGGGTCACAGATAGGGTGGTCATGCCTCCCATTTAAAAAGAAGATGTGTATGAAAAATACACGGTGTAGGGCAGCACTAGAACCAATGCAGCCCTGCAGTGTTTTCATAAGCATCCTCTTTTAAAGGAGAGGTATGGCCACCCTAGTGTACCTCTTTCCAGCTTCTATTCCATTATTTGGCTTATTGTTATAAAATGATGTTCATACAACATTTGCAATCCCAAATTGACTGAGTGATATTGTGTAGATATAGGTGACGCTACCATCTCAGTTGATAGCTGATACTCCTCCCCCCTATGTCTCCTCCCCCACTCAGTGCCACTGTCAAAGCCCTACAGATACAACATACAGCAGTTGAGATTGACAGGAGATATTGTATCCTGTTGATTCTTTTAGATCTTTCAGCAGCCTTTCAGCCGTTGACATGGCTATGTAATTTGGCAGGGGTTCATGAGTCAGCTCTAGAGTGGTTCTATTTATTCCTGCTGGGGAGGTTTCAGCAGGTGGTGATGGGTGAGTGTTCTTCATCTGTAAGCAAATGTACCCTGTGTGCTTCTGGAAATTGCTAGAGGACATCTATATTCCCTTTACCTCTGCATCAGTCCCAATTGTGTTGCCAGTTAAAAACTAATGACAAGTAAACTCACTTGTTAGGTAACAGTCCAGGCTGAGGGATACATTGTCAAAAGCGACAATAGCTTCGGATCCATCTTCCCATGAGGTGATGATCTGAAGCCAAAACCTGTACAAATTAAAAGAAAAGTCATCAAGTTCTGCTCAGTAGATGAGACACAGGTTGTTGATAGAGAAAGGGCATTGCCAGATGCAGTCTTATAATGATGGAGAAAGAAAACCGAGCCTCACTCCCTGGATTCTTGATCAACCCCTGTGGTTGGCTGGGGGCACCTTCCTTGAGGTCCCCTGAGCTTCTTGGGTGGTGGCCATGGGGAGGGTGTTTTTGGTGGCTGCCCAGAGGCTGTGGAACTCCCTTCTGGCGGCGATCCGTTTGGCTCCAGACCTTGCCTCTTTCAGAAGACAGTGTAAAGCCTGGCTATTCCACCAGTCCTTTGGTGGGGGAGATGGATAGTGGGTGGAGGGGGTGGGGATTGGATGAGGTATTTTTAGCTCCACTCAATTATTTTATGGTTATTTGTTGATTTTATAATGTATTTTATATTTTGTTTCAACTTATTTGTACACTGCCCTGAGCTGCCTTTTAGCAGGAGGTGGCGGGATACTAAATCTTTGCATAAATAAACAAACAAACAAACAAACATCCACACAAAGGCTGACCTTTTAGGGCCAGAGCGGGATTTATGGGCTCCATGACAACCATGGTCCTATTCCAGATATTTGGCCTGACGTATGAGGCAGGACACATGGCTGACTTAATGTTTTCCACTGGCCTGGATAGTGAGGCTCTGATTATTGGGGGTGTTGTAATGACACAGTTGTCATGGTCAGATAATTCCCCCACTCCATTGCTCTCATCAAGGTGGTGGACCAGTTAGGTTGGTCCACCCCCAGATACTTATGGAGTCAACTGGATTCCAGAACTCTCTGGGGGATATACCCACTGATTCTGATGGCTGCTCTGTGGATGGCCTGGTTGAGTTGTGGAATGCTGTGCTGGCCAAGGCCATTGACATGGTAGAACCCATGTGTTCACTTCCTCCACAGTGTCAGCACAGGTCTTCCTAGTTTATGGGGGACCTGCAGCGGATGAAGCGGCTCCGACTCATCTGAAGCCGACCAATTGCACCATAGATTGTTTTTAAAGGACTATGGCATGGCTAGGGTGGTGGCAAGGACTGCTCTCTTCTCTGCTACCATAGCATCTGCAAAGTCCCGTCCAGTAGAGCTGTTTTGGGTGGTGAACAGCCTGTTGAATCCAGGCTGTCTCCGTCCTGTGATTGAGTCATCTTCTGCCCACTGTGAGGAATTTAATATCTACTTTGCAGGCAAAATCGCTCGTATTCACCTCAACTTGGGAGATTCTAGTTTTTTTGGCAGAATCAGAGTTTGGGGCTGTGGAGGCTCAGTCTTGTCCTGTTTATCTGGTTCAGTTTCAGTTGGTGTCACCCACTGAGGTAGAGAATGTGTTTGGGGCAATGTGGGCAACCAGTTGTAAATTAGATCCTTGCCCATCCTGGTTGGTGAAAGACAGCCATGAGAAACTGGGGCCTTTTGCTGGCTGGGATTGTCAATGTCTCCCTTCCAGGAGAGCAGGGTACTGGATGCCCTCAAGATGGCAATTGTTTGGCCCCTGTTCAAAAAATTATCACTTGACACTGACTCTTTGGGCAGCTTTCACCCCGTCTCTAACCTCCCCTTTTTAGGGAAGGTTATTGAACGGGTGGTTGCCAAGCAGCTACTGGGACAGCTAGATGCAATCAGATTCTGGACGCCTATCAGTCTGGCTTTCATCCTGGGTATAGCACTGAGATTATGCTTGTGACGTTGCTCGACAATCTTCGCAGAGAGATTGACAGGAGATATTGTATCCTGTTGATTCTTTTAGATCTTTCAGCAGCCTTTCAGCAGTTGACATGGCTATGCAATTTGGCAGGGGTTCATGAGTCAGCTCTAGAGTGGTTCTATTTATTCCTGCTGGGGAGGTTTCAGCAGGTGGTGATGGGTGAGTGTTCTTCATTCCCCTACACCCTTTCTTCTGGGGTCCGGCAGGGTTCCATCTTGCCTCCCGTCCTGTTCAACATGTATCTAAGGCCTCTGGTCGAGTTCGTGTGTAGATTTGGTGTGTGTTTTCTTCAATATGCAGATGGAACCCAAATCCACTTCTTTTTCATTTGACCCAGGCCCTGCAGTCTCAGTGCTTACTCAGTGCCTGGATGCTATTGGGGACTGGATGCAAGTTTGCTGTCTGAGGCTGAATCCAGACAAGCCTGAGGTGATGATGGTTGGCCGGCCTTGTGGGGTAGGGTGGGGGGTT
Source organism: Sphenodon punctatus (assembly GCA_003113815.1). Taxonomy (NCBI): domain Eukaryota; kingdom Metazoa; phylum Chordata; class Lepidosauria; order Sphenodontia; family Sphenodontidae; genus Sphenodon; species Sphenodon punctatus. The sequence goes on from QEPC01008081.1 coordinate 2,248,134, forward strand.
GGGATACCTCTCAGTACTCAGATGCAGAGCTTAAGGGTGCTCCTGAATCCTCAGATGCACCTGCAAGGTCAGATTGTGGCTGTGGCCATGAGTGCCTTTCGCCAACTCCATCTGTTCAACATCTTTATTAATGACTTGGATGAGGGAGTAGAGGGAATGCTTATTAAATCTGCAGATGACACAAAACTGGGAGGGACAGATAACACCTTAGGAGACAGAAATAAAATTCAAATTGATCTTGACAGGATGGACAATTGGGCTGAAACTAACAAAATGAAGTTGAACAGAGATAAATGTAAAATTCTGCATTTAGGTAAGAAAAATCAATTATACAAATACAGGAGGGGGGATACCTAGCTTGGCAGCAGTACATGTGAAAAGGATCTGTGGATTGTAGTTGATCACAAACTGAATATGAGTCAGCAGTGTGATGCAGCCGCAAAAAAGGCTAATGCAATTTTAGGCTGCATTAACAGAACCATTGTTTCCATGTCATGAGAAGTAATAGTTCCACTCAATTCTGCACTGGTCAGATTGCATCTGGAGTACTGTGTCCAGCTCTAGGCACCACACTTTAAGGAGGACATTAACAAATTGGAATGGGTTCAGAGGAGGGCAACAAAGATGGTCAGGGCCAGTCTGGAAACCTATAAGGAAAGGTTGAAGGAGCTAGGTACATTTAAACTTAGAGAAGAAAAGGCTAAGGGGAGACACGATAGCAGTCTTCCACTATCTGAAGGGCTGTCACAGAGAGGATGGCAAAGACTTGTTCTCTCTTGCCCCTGAACACAAGACTAGAAATAATGGGCTCACATTACAAGGAAGCAGATTTTGGTTAAACATTAGGAAGGACATCCTAGCAGTAAGAACTGTTCAACAGTGGAAAAAATTGGTTAGGAAGGCGGTGAGCTCTCCGCCGGCAGTTTTCAAACAAGATGCTTGACAGCTATCTGTCGGGGATGCTGACGCTGCAGATTTCCTGTATTAAGCAAAAGGGGGGGGGGGGGCGGAAGGGAATCAGTGCAAATAATCTTGAAACTTTCACGGCATTGGCTATAGAAAAGAAAAATTACAATGAACATTTCCAGCCTTATAGTATATAGTCTGCATAATAATGTAGAGCAGTTGTGGACTGACATTGGTCCTCAGAGTCTAGGGTTTGAAATTCTATCCCTGCAGTTACTCTTGTGCTCTTGCCACTCTTCTTCCTCATGAAGTCATTATCCTCTCTGAAGGGCAGGGGAATAATTTCTACAGCAACTGACCTTGATGTTGTGATCAGACATGGATCACAGAGGCTGTACCAAAGGACACAAAAATGAAGCTTTCAGGCAATGACTGAGTAGCAGGAATATATGAAAACTTCAAAGTTCAGAGAGATCAGGGCTAGGTTTCATGCTATGCTCTGATTCTCTGTGCCAGCACCAGCCAATGCTGCAACAGCCTAGGGGTTGCTTTAACTTGCACCAGCTGGTTGTGATCTCCAGGAACCATACGCTAGTTGGGAATAAATGGAACAAAACACATTTTGGCTGCTCCTCCTCTCCATCCCTCACATGCTATGCGAGGGACTGCAATGGCAGAAATGTAGGAACCAGAACAGCTGGGCAGGGAACACAGCACAACAGGGGAATACTAAGTGGGGGATCTAGTGGCAGCTTTTGCTGTTTTGTTTAGCACTTGAATGGAGAAATGGGAGTGGAACATAGCAGGGAATCTGTCCCCCTTATTTCCTTCCAAATGTCCATAGCAAAGGAAAGTTCATACACTGACTACTCTGTTTCTGTTCTTAAATTCCTTTCTTGACAACGCAAAACTGCAGTGGTGTTTTACTGCACTCTCTCCCCTCTTAGCACGGAAAGGATGACATGGTGTTTCAGATATTCTATAAAGGAGAACCAGAAGCTATTTAGAAGAGGTTGATTGACACTGGGAATTGCCTCTATTCTGAAGGAGAAACGCTTCTAATAATCAAAGAAAAATTCAATCCTTCCAATATAATAATGTAAATATGTTTTCTGAACTGCTTTTCTCAGCCTGGAAGGCATCAACTTGATATAAATGACTCCCTGAGAAGATCATAGAAACATATTCCTTTCCCTCCTCACCTGTGCATTATGCAGTATCAACCTGGTACTGCTAGTAGCTCTGGAGTACTTACTCAATCTGCCTGAAGCCCATACTTATGACTCGCACACAATTTTTGCCTGTGAAGTACAGAGAGATAGCAGCAAGCACACTGTCCCCTACATTTGCCATTTTATCTGCTCCTAAGATCAAATTCCAGTATGCTCGTAATGAAACAGCTGGCAGAATCTTCAAATAAGCACAACCACACCCATCGACATGCATGGCTGCAGAATCCTCATTGTTCATACACTCAAAATATACACATGCTGCAGTTATGGACCAGAATAGGGTATCTGGAGGCATGAGTTCTGATCCTGGCTTACCTGGCATTTACTCACTGCTTGCCCTTGGACAGATCATTCAATCTCTCTGGGCTTTAGTTTTCTCCATAATTAGGAGGGAAATGATCAGGACAGGAATAATGTGGCTAAATATATTATTGTTTGCAGAAGTGTGTTGTTATTCTTGGAAAGAATGCAATCATCGTTAAGAGTACAGCTTGTCTAGGGCAATACATATTGTTTCTTGAAAACCCCCATGGGAATACAGCTGTTAGAGACCAAAAGGATTGACTAGACCATCTAGACTAGAGGTTTCCAAACTATGTGTTGACTCCCCAAGATGGGGTCACAGTCCTAAATGATATTCAGCATACTTTGCATGTCTTAGTTGCTATCTGGGCTCCTGCCGTCCTTTGTCACCATCAGTTATTTATCCTCACAACACTCCTGAGAGGTAAGGAAATTACTATTATTCTCTCTTTTACAGATGAGGAACTGAAAGCATAAGAACATAACATTACTTGTCCAAGGTCACACAGGGAGTCTGCCAGTGCAAGGAAATGGACTCCGCTCTCCCAAGTCCAGAGCTAGTGTTCTAAAGAGGGAGCATCTTCCTCCTTCCAGAAAGTCAAAGGAATGCTTCAGTGGGACTTAGATGCATTAGTCAACTACTGTAGGTGCTCTTGAAAATTAAGAACATAAGAATGTAAGTAGCGCCTTACTGCGTCACACCAATAGTCCCTCAAGTTCAGCATCCTGTCTCTGACAGTGGCCAATCTTGGTTGCTTTGGAGAAATATCCAACAGGTCATTCCTAGCTCCTGCCAGTAAGAAGTTATGTCCCCTAAGCCTACTTGGCTAATAGTCATTAATGGACCTACTCTTCAAGAACTTGTCCAATCCTTTTTTAAACCCAGTCATACTACTGGCCTTACCACATCCTCTGGCAATAAATTCCACGAATTAATTGTATGTTGAGTAAAAAAAACAACTTTCTTTTATTTGTTTTAAACCTGCTACCAGTTAGCCTCATGGAGTGTCCCCTAGTTCTAGTACTATCTGAGAGGGTAAACAACCGTTCCCTATTTACTTGTTTCACACCACTCATGATTTTATACACTTCTATCATATCCCTTCTCAATTGTCTCTTCTTTAAGCTGAAGAGCCCTAACCTATCACGCCACTCTTCCTGCGGGAGCCATGCCATACCCTTTATCATTTTTGTTGCCTTTCTCTGTATCTTTTCTAGTTCTACTATATCTTTTTTTGAAACGGGGCAACCAAAACTGCATACAATATTCAAAGTGCAGTCACACCATAGATTTATATAGAGGCATTATGATATTTTCAGTTTTATTCTCTGTCCCTTTCTGACTAAGTCCTAACATCCTGTTGTGTTTTTTTGACTGTCGCTACATATTTATTTATTTTATTTCTTTATTTTTGGTATTTAAATGTATTTTAAAATGTATTGGTGCATTTTTATCCCACACCCTCCTACTAATAGCCGCTTAGGGTGGTTCACAATACAATATAATATAAAACATCAAATACAATATACATATAAAATATAAAAATATAAATAAGATATAAAGATAAAATACAAACAATCAGCAATATAAAACAATAGTGGAGCTAACATTCCTCCCCCCCCATGCCTCCTCCCCATCACCTGTCTCCCTCACCAAAAGCCTAGTCTTACACTGTCGTCAGAAAGAGGGAAGCTCCAGGGCCAAGCGGACCTCCATCAGGAGGGAGTTCCACAGACTTGGTGTGGCCACCGAGAATGCCCTCCCTGTCGTAGCCACCCGAGAAACTCAGGGGGCCTCGAGAAGGAAAGCTTGATGTGATGCTTTCCAAACCAGCTCCCACACCCTGAACCAGGAAATCCTGAAAAACATGGGAAATTTGACAATCCTACACCAAGTCTATCTAAGGCTCCTGGTACAGGGGATACATTGAGCTGAGGATTTCAATGTATTGTCTGCAGTGACTCCAAGATCCTTTTCCTAAACCCCTAATTTAGAACCCAGCGTTGTGTATAATTATATCAGTTGGGCACCAAAACATGTTACCTGCATGTATTGAGATTCTGCACATGTCTTCTGCAGAAAAGCTGAAGACGCATAACCTGAATTAATTAGTGAGTTCTAAAATGTTATGTTTGGAAGTTTTCCCTGTTCACAAATACATTTTAAAATATTGCAAAACAGATATCAGCATTTCAGGTTCTTTCCCCCACTTACAAATGGATTTGGTTAAAAATATTCAAAACTTGATTTTATGCTAGACACAGTTCCACCTAATTTACTTGTGTTAATACCTATTTAAGCAAATATAGTACTTCTGCAGTAAGTGATTTCACAGGAAAAGTTAATGTGCATCATTAAAAAAAAAGAAGCCAACTGAATGTGTGATTATCCTTTTTGCCTGAGTAGCTCTAATGGGTGGTGGATAAAAATATCTTGTTTTCCCCATGATCAGTCCTATGGATTGACAAATCTAATTTGATTTACAAAGAGTAAAATGACATGAGACAGGGCCGTCCAGTTCTCCTACCCGTCATGGGTTGGGCAAATGCAGCTGTCACACTTTCGGCTGGTGGGGAGAGCAGGTCACATAACCTGTCCCCCCGTCCCTGCTGGGAAACTGGGCAGGTGGGCCATCATCACAAGTCTCATCATGCCCTGGACTCAGGCCAGAGGCACCTGGCCCTGCCCCATCCACCACACCCTGGTCCATCCACTATCCCACCCTCTGCTGTGATGTGGTCGTACAGGAATGGTGAACTATGCCTGTGGGTCTGTGGTGCCAGCGGACCTTGCCATGGGGTGGGGCGGCCTGACAGGAGACAGCCTGTTGCCCCACTCTGGCCTGGGTGGGGCAACAGTAGTCCACAATGACTCACTGGCCTTCTCCATCAGACACATCCCATAGCAGCCTGACCCACGGCAGAAGTGGACAAACATCTTGCAGCTGACAGCTTGACAGCCAGCTGCATCACAAGCTAATGTGGGGTAAGGTTGCCCAGCGTGAGTTAACGTCTCATGTGATTTCAAGCAGCTGACAACAAACATACATTTTTAACTGAATGAACCCAGGGAGCTGAAATGCATTTGAGAAGGAATGTTGAGTGACTGAGAGAAATGCATTTCACAGGTTTCTTTAATAGCCAACGTTCTTTAATCCCCTGTTTGGTAAGCAAAGAGGTGGAGGGTGTTCTGAATGGCAAGGTAAAATTGGGTCTACACCTGGTTAATCTCTGTGTTTTATGTTCTTTTACAGCTCAGTCACACAACTCACTTCTTCCCCATATACAATAATAAAACTGTAGGACTGGAAGGGACCTCAAGGATTGTCTAGTCCAGTCCTTTGCTCCAAGGCAGGATGACCTCTGTCTACAGCATTGCGTTAGGGTGGCTGAAGTTCTAGTAAAGTCCTTTACATGAGGGCAATTCGAAATAGCAGCAACACAAAACCACAGCTCCTCCACACTGGCCACTAATGGCCCAAGAATGATTGGCACACTTTAGCACCACCTCAAGGTGGCTGGCAGAGGAGGACAGAGCTGTTAGGGAGTATCTGCAAAACCATCCTGGCTAGATTTGTTTTTAAAGACACCTCCCCCTGCCCCCCCAATGCTTAGTTTTAATTTCTGCTTGAGCTGAAAAAAGTAGTCACCTCAGTACTCACAAGTATTACTAGAAATTTTGGGGAGCTGATTGGTTAAACAATCAGTAACTGTGTTCCAGAATGGCAACCCAACTATTTTACATTATGGGTAGTACCATTATCGGCTAACAGTATTTCTATTTTTCTGATATGTTCTGACTTCATTATTATTATTAACAAACATTTATATAGCACCAGCAGTGTATCTGGCACTTAACAAAGTAATAAAATAGACACGGTCCCTGCCCCTAGGGCTTACAATCTGAGAGACAGGAGCTGGGGGAGAGATTTAGGAAGGGGAACAGAGGGAGAGACAAGGGGTCTAACATTCATGAAGATGCGAGGTCTCAAGTGCACGTACTTGGCTTGGTTACGATGAGAATAACAGCAGGCAGGTCCATGTGGCAAGGATAAGGGTACGTTTCCCCCTGCCCCCTCATGCTCCAAGTCCCGAGTCCCCTTCAGTTCTCCCCCTGCTGCCTCCCCACTAGCCAGTGCCGCCTCAGGGCGGGTGCCCCCAAATGGTCAAAAAACAAAAATCCCTTTAATCTTACCCCACACCACAATCCACCTCTCCCAGAAGAGCCGCCACTGCTGCCAGTGCTGTCTGTCGCTCAATGCATTCGTTCCCAATCCCCATGTGCTTCAGCTTGCCTGCCTCGTGTGCTGTTCGAGACTGGACGCCGACGCATGCGCAATGAATTCCAGCGTGGCACATTGCATCAGGGAGGCGGGGCTTGTACTTCGGCGGACCAACCAGCGGGCAGCATGGTGAGGCGTGTGGGGTGGGCCCGACGGGAGAGGGGGCGGGCCCGGCAGGAGAAGGGGGGGCCCACCGCCCTTTGGTCAGCTCGCGGGGGGGTGGGGCAGACCCGGCCAGGGCCAGGCCCCCCCCCCCAAATTTTTTTTTTTAAAAAAATCAGGGACAGCCAGTTTAGCTATGATAGGGATAGGTGGCCGGGCGGGCCCATGAGCCCCCAGCCTTGGTGGGCCCAGGGACAAATGTCCCGCCTGTCCCTATGGTAGCTACGCCCTTGACTAAGGCCATTGGGGTTGTGATGGGGCATGGGAACTATGGTCTCTTAGGAGGGTATATTCAATCTGTGCAATGGGACAGGTGCCTGGTATCTGTCCCTCTCTTCAGCCCCTGGGCAAGCGGTCAGGTGCTTCATGATCAGAGGGCCCCTGACTTGAATCTGATGTTGTTGAACACGAGATCAGTTGTTAACAAAGCAACAACTGTCCAGGAGCTGATCCTGGACCATGTGGCTGACCTAATGTGCATTACAGAGACCTGGCTGGACACTGAATTGGGGCCTATCTCGACTGACTTTATTCCAGCTGGATACTCAGTGCAGCATCAGCCATGGTCAGAGAGATGGGGTGGGACTGGGGGCATTAGCCAATGTTTTTAGGGAATTTTGGTCCGTTAGGAGGTATCTGGTGCAATCTATGTTGGGTATCGAGGGCCTCTGTCTTGTGATCGATTTGGCAGGAGACAGACTGGGAGTGCTTCTGATATACCGTGCACCTACCTACCTGTACACGGCATCCCTGAACGCTCTAGTGGAGCTGGTGTTGGATGTTGTGCTGCAGTCCACGAAGATATTAGTCTTGGGGGACTTCAATATCCATGCCGACGCCAGCCTTGGAGGAGCGGAGCGTGAGATCATGGTCACCATGGCCTGTCCCAAGTAGTCATTGGACTGACACATGACAGGGGCCATACCCTGAAACTGATTTTTTGCACCGGCCTTGAGGTGGGGGATCCATTAGTGGTGGAGGTGTCAGCAGTGCCCTTGTCATGGATGGATCATTACCTCCTGCGGGACTGTTTCCCAGCACATGTCTGCCCCCAGAGAGTTGTAGAACCAGTTCGGTTGGTTCACCCCGGAGACTAATGGAACCAGAGAGGTTCAGGAATGCTCTAGGGGACTTACCCTTTGATCTTGACGACCTTTCGCTTGATGATCTTGTTGCTCTCTGGAACACCTTGTTAGTTGAGGCCATTGACCGCTCCCTGTGCATCAGCACCACAGGCCACCATGGTTATGAAGGGTCTGCGGAAGATGAAGTGGGAAGGGTGACAGCTAGAGTGACGGTGGCACCATTCCCATGCTGAAGCTTACAGATTGTGGCATAGAGCTAGTTTAAGAGCCTATGCAGTGGCTTTGCGGACAGAAAAGAAGGAATTCTTTGCTGCCCTCATAGGATCCACAAAGTCTTGTCTAGTGGAGTTTTTCTGGGTGGTGAGGGGGCTGGTTGGTCTGGCCTTCCTTTGCTTGGAACTGGAATCTTCCAGTGCCCACTGTGACATGTTTGTTGATTACTTTGCGGACAAAATTGCTCATATTCACCATGATTTCAACACCACGCTTATTATGATAGGAGAACCAGAGGCTATGGAAGCCCCGTCTTGTCCGGTTTCATGGGATCAGTTTCAGTAGGTGTCACCGACTGACACGGGGGATGTTCTTGGGGTGGTCAGAGCCACCTCTTGCGAACTGGACCTGTGCCCGTCCTGGCTGGTTAAGGCCAGCCGGAAGATGCTGGGGCCATTGCTGGCTTGGGTGGTCAGTGCCTCCCTTAGGGAGGGCAGAGTGCTGGGCTGCCTCAAAGAGGCGGTGGTGCAGCCTCTGCTCAAAAAGTCATCACTTGACATTGACTCCCTTTCCAGTTATTGGCCAGTCTCTAACCTTCCCTTTTTAGGGAAGGTTACTGAATGGCTAGTGGCTCGGCAGCTGCAGGAGCATCTGGACCGTGTCAGTTTCCTAGATCCCTTGCAGTTCAGATTTCATCCAGGTTATGACACCGAGACTGCACTTGTGGCTTTGGTTGACAAGCTTCACCATGAATTGGATCATGGTTTTTTGACCGTGCTGATTCTGTTAGATTTGTCGGCTGCATTCGATAACGTTGATCACGAGATGTTGGTTACCCACTTGCGGGACAAAGCCAGGAGTGGGCAGGATTGTTCTTGAATGGTTCTGCTCCTTCCTGGATGGGAGAACTTAGCGGGTTGTGCTTGAAGACTGCTTTTCAACTCCCCAGGACCTCTCACGTGGAGTCCTGCAAGGTTCTATTCTGTTCCCTCTCCTGTTCAACATGTATATGCAGCCACTGGGTGAGGTCATTAAAAGGTTTGGTGTTCAGTGTCATCAATATGTTGAGGAGCGGATGTTGATGACACCCAATATGTTGGTGACACCCAATATGTTGATGACACCCAACTTTACCTCTCTTTTTCAGGTGGTGGAAGTGGCATCCCCCCATCATTGATAGGGTAAGTCCCCTGCTGGTTCCTCAGGGTTAAAGTCTGGGAGTGCTCGAGTCCCAGCTCTGCCAGGATGCTCAAGTGGGGGCTGTGGCGAGGAGCACATTTCACCATTTACATCTGCTGTGGCGGCTTCAGCCATATGTCGCAGACTCTGATCTGGCCACTATCATCCATGTTTTCATCACCTCTAGACTGGACAATTGTAACACACTCTACGTGGGACTACCCATAGTGATGATTTGGAAGCTGCAGCTGGTGCAGAATGTGGCAGCCCGCCTCCTTACAGGGATGGGTCGCCTTGAGCACATTACAATAGTGCTCCATTCTTTGCACTGGCTGCCTATAGTCTTCGAGGCCTGATTCAAGATGTTGGTGCTTACCTATAAAGCCCTATACAGCCTAGGCCCTACCTACCTGTGGGACTGCCTCATTCCCCAGTATCTGAATTGACCCTTGTGGTCGACTGGGAGTGCCTTTCTCGAAGTCCCCTGGGTATCTCGGGGGCAACTACAGAGAGGGCGTTCTTGGTGACTGCACCTAGGCTGTGGAACTCCCTTGCAGCAGAGGTCCGGGTGACCCCAGACCTCTTCTCCTTTTGACAACAATGCAAGACCTGGCTGTTCCACCAGGCTTTTGGTGAGGGAGATCGGTGAAGGGAGGGGGGTTGAGGGCTAGAGTGTTTGGGGTTTTGTATATTTTGTTTTTGACCTCCCCCATATTCGTATTTGTACTAGTACTGTTTTATATGCATTTATTATATATATACCGTATTTATATTATTATATATTTTATACTACGATTTTTTTAAATGTTTAGCCACCCTGAGCTACCATGGCAGGAGGGGCAAGATATAAACTCTTAAATAAATAAATAAATAAATAAACAAACGGAGACTGCAGGCTATATATGAAAGAAGCCAAACAAAACAAAATTAACTCTGCCCTGATTAGCCTGCTTGTTAAAATCAGTCTCAGGAACATCTGTATATGAATTCCAAATGCTGTATGTTTGCAAACTGAGCCCAATTCAAGGACTGATGAGATGGTTGATATGAGTGACTTTGATGGGCTAAGATTTGTAAAATGTTAGCTTGGGGATGACAGGAATTTTTTCTTGATAGCAGCTGAGTGTTGATGTCCTTGCTCTGACTTTTGTCTTGTTCAGCCTTATGGTCCAGTTTGAAATTGAAATTAGCCCTCGGATGTGTGACAGGTGGGGAGTGCCAAACAGTAGATCCAGAAGAGTCACAAGTGATCTGCAGGGTTATGATGATGTTCCATGGGATTTGCTTTCTTTCCCAGACAGATGGGAAACAACTCAGCAATTGGAAAGACAGATGAATTCAAATCTTTCTTTTGGGCAACAAGTGGTTTGAATAAGGGGAGAGGTTTTATTTAAACTTGAAACCAAGCTCAGGGGTGATGGCTGGTAAGATCTCAAATACTTGAGAGTCAGGGATGGATAGAGCAATCCTGGACAACTTTCTTTGGTGGGTTTCTTACTTTCTTTGGCCTGAACTATAAAGCTCATATTCAGATGGCAACTTCCTCAAAGGGCAGGAGAGCTTGAATTTGGGGGGTTTGTTCAGTTTGTCATATCTGTAAAGTTTAGACCTTCACAAGTTCAGGTTATTGGTTAATTCTCTACCAACTATCTCTTGAAGACATTTATTCTCCTTGGTTTAATCTTGGGGATTTTAGGTTCCACTCCTCTAAATTTAACGGCATGTAAAACTAAGCATTTAAGTAACTTGATACCCCTTTGCATGAAGCAAATCTGCTCCTATTGGGCAGGCAAGGAACATTTCTTCTCGTGTGGAGTTCTCAGTTTGTGTTTTTTTGTTTATTTCCCACAACTCTTTCCCTTTAATAACCCCTTAGAATTCCAACTGGACTTTTAATGTTGTCTCAGAGGCACAGTGCAGGTAACCTTCAGCCAGTTTCAAGCATCCCACCTCAAGTTATAATATTGGAATGCTTCATAATCATTGCAATAAAAAATCTATTAAAGTCAAGGATGACTGACAAAAGCAAAATATGAAACACACACACACACACACACACACACACACACACACACACACACAGAGTGAGACAGTCCTAAAGACAGAGACCTGTAGAGATAAAGAATGGGTATAAGCAGGTAGTCATACCTAGAAGAGTGGAGTCAGTCGGTAGTGATGGATGGTTATGCATTATCCCTGAGAGACTTGAAACATGGCATCCCCCAAGGTTCTGTTCTCTTGCCCATGTTGTTCAGCATATACATGCAACCATTTGGGGATGTTATGGCTAAGCACAGGGTTGAGTACCATCAGTATGCTTGATGATACAGAACTATATATCTCTTGCCCTGTGAACCCTGTCAGTGTGGCATCTGCCCTGGAGGAATGTCTGAATGATGTAGCCAGACGTGTCAAAGCTATCATGTGCTCAACCCGGGGAAAATTGAGGAGAATGCCCTCTCCTCCCCTGAGGGCCCTGCTGGGGTCTGGGTGAAGATTATGGGCCAAGTAAAAAACCTGGGCATTATTTATTTATTTATTTATTTAAAAAACTTATTACTCTGCCCCTCCTGCCATAGGTAGCTCAGGGCGGCTTACAACAGTCAAAACCAATTAAAACAATAAAAAAATTATAAAAAGGAGGAAACAAAGAAAACAACCACCCCTCCCCCCCCCCATCACCCCTCAAACACCTGGCGGAACAGCCAGGTCTTACAACTCCTTCATGCCCTGTGCATGAAAATTCAGGTATCGGATGTGGATTGAAAATGCTTTTCCTAGCTGCACAATATGCATAAGCTATACCCGTACTTATTCCAGGCTGACTTTGCCCTGGTGACCACAAGCCTTGATTATTGTAATTCCCACATATATGGGCTCCTAGCATCTCTTGCCATTCAGGATGTGGCATTGTGGCTGCTTTCTGGTTTGGTCAGCCGTGATGATCATATTATGCCTACCCTGTGTTCCCTGCATTGGCTGCCTGTGGAATAGTGGATTGAATTTAAAATTGCACTGCTGGTTTTTAAGGCCCTGAATGGCACAGGCCATGGCTCTATTTAAGACCTACTCCTGGTTCACCTTACTGGCTATCTGTGCTCAGATGCTACCCACTGCTTACAGATCCAATCATCGCACCTTAAGTTGGTGAGCGATTGGGCCTTTGCTGTGGCGGGCCCCTTAGTATGGAATGTGCTCCTTCCAGAGGTGCAAAAAACACCTGAAAACTTTTTTGTTTTCCAGGTGCTTTTAGAAGATACACTGCTGGTTGTTCCTTTGTGTTTTTTTTTTTTTTCCTTCCCTTTTTTACCTTTCTCCTTAAAAAAATAATCAAATTGATTTTATATATAGTGTTTTATTCTATTTTAAATGCTGTAAATTGCTCTGAAGCACCATCTGCCAGAGGGGAACTGTATAAATAAAATTATATATGAATAATAACAACAAATACATTTCCCAGATTATGAATGGTATTTCTCTGAAGGACAAGGTCTGTATGTAACAAGAATGATGATTCCTTTCCTTGCAGTGGCCTGAACTACCTACTGAACAGCAAACGTTATGAGCACTGACTGGTTGGCTTGAGGTTCCCATTAGCTTCCACAGCACAAATGCACAATGGTAGCACTTACTACACAAAGGAGTACTTACAAGATAGAAGGATAGTTACTAGGTTAGAACGAAAATACATGGAGGAACAGAAGCGTCTCAGCCAAGTACAGTTAATAGAGAGGCTTTTCATTCGGAAAGTTGCCTACAAACCAGCAATAAAAGCACAGCTGGTGTTCAGAGGTGCTGTTACAAGCTCTGTCTGGTGGGCTTAAGTTATTTTCGACACTTCCTTGATGAAGCTGAACACTGGGAAGAATGAACAAAACTTAGGATGTTTTCACACGTGATGGGCCTGCCACGGTCATGGTCTGCTCCGAGCCGTAATGGGACCTGTCACTCCAGGTTGGAGTCAGCCAGGCTGCCAAAGAAGCATGATGGCAGCCTGGGCCGGAGAAGGGCCGGGGAGAGGGGACAGTGCTGTGCAGACGTATGTCCGCAGGGTCCTGCCTTGCGTTGCTCAGAGCGGCCCTCCCACTTCCTGCCTGGAAGGACCACTGAGACTGGGACCGGGGTAAGCATAAGCAGGACATCAAACATAATGGCCCTCTTTACCCCAGTCCAGCATCTGTTGCACGGGCTGTGGTGGTGCTTAGCCCGGGCTGTTCCTTGGGGATGGTCCTAAGGAACAGCCCAGGCTAAGTGCTGCCACGGCCCGTGCTACAGTCCAGGCCAACATCATGTCAGCCCCTTTTATATGTGATGTTGGGCATGTATAAATCAGTGCCCAACGTCACATCTGAAAACGCCATAAGATTGTATAAGTTCTTGGAGGGTAGGTCCATTAATGGATATTAGCCAAGTAGGTTTGTGGAACGTAACCTCTTACTGTCAGGAGCTGAGTGTGAACATCAGGGAATGGATCACCCCGCTGTGACCTGTTGGGTACTTTTCCCAAGCAACTGAGATCGACCACTGTCAGAGACAGGATGCTGAGCTCAATGGACCATTGGTCTGACCAAGCATGGCACTTACATTCTTAAGTTAATTCTGAAAAGCAAGAGTAGAAGTGAAATGTTCATGCTGTTCACTTGGATGCCATCAGAAACTGGGGCAGCTAACAGGAGCTTCAAAATACAACTGTGTCAATGCTTCAAATTGTACAACTCCCTTGGCTTAGCAGCTCATAAACCATCTCTTCCAAAGCAGCTGCCCTCAGATTGATTTTGGATAGAGGTGAGCCCAGTCCAAAACCCCAATTTCAAATGCCAACAGAAGTTCGACATTTAAATTTAGCAAATGGCCTCATTCGTTATAACAGAACAATTCATCTTACCTTTACCTCGTTGTGAACAATAATTGATATCCCCAAACATTCAAAAGTCATGCACCTGGACACCCAAAATTACGAGATTAACATTAAAGATTCTGGTATTTATAATAATAATAATAATAATAATTAATAAAAGCCTGGGGTTTCTTCCTGCTGTTTGAGTTTTCAGACTTTACAATATTTACCCTTTCAATGGGTGTTAACAAATGTCACCATGTGACGTCCATTCCACCCTGGGGAGGGAAGGACATCCCCTGGCGGGATACACTCCAACCATGGAAACAAATGTTCCTGCAGCCTCCCTCAGCCGGGGAACAACATATGGTTGCTCGGCCACATTCCTGATGGCACCCTCCCATGACAGACAGCCATAGCTGCCTATTACAGGTAGCCATAGCTTGCCACCATGGCAACCTCCCTTACATTGGTAGGAACCGGGTCAGGAACACACATTCCTTTTTGACTCGCCTGGTCTGTCCTGGGTGGGAGCCAGGTCCTGACTATGTGGGCCTGGCTTGTATCAAGCCCACATTTCCTTCCTGGCTCCTACCCAGGCAGCGTTTGAACTAGGCCAACATCTGTTGAGTTCGGAACAAACTTGCAGCAGCACGTTGGCCCAGTCCAGACAAACCAGGCCTAGTTGGGCCAATGTACTGTATGTTTTCACCCATAAGTGCTAAACACTTCTGCCCTATTCTCTAAAATGAAAGCTATGACTCTCCCCATACAACATAAGTCCAGGAGCAAGACTCATGCACTGTAACAATACTTGTGATAAAACTGTGAAAATTGGCAGTGCTATCCAGATTGAATTTTGTAGCTTGACAGCATGTCTTGTTCTTATAAAATTCCTTAGCTTTGTCCAAAGGAAAATTTCTATCTTACTTGCCTTAAGGGTAACAAAAATGGTGTTATGCCCCAGCTCCTGATAGTTTTATGCTACGTTAGGCCATTAATGGAAAACATTAAACAATGACTTTTATTTCCCTGACTAGAGGAGAGGCTGGGACACTGATTTGCACTTGGGAGGGAAGAGACGAAGCACCAATTCAATGATTCTCTGTGGTTTAATTAAATTCACTGGACTGGTGGCAATGAAGTGGTAAATAACCCAGTTTAATGAAAAGAAGTACATCAGTTCAGCATGTATAGTGCTCCTGTCTGCAACAAGGAGAGGGCTGGTATCATTACTGAAAATTCTGCAGGATAATCTGAAATGAATCTGTCCTCCTCAGAAGAATCACAGCCACAAAGAAGGCCCCACATTTAAGTTTTTGCAAACTAAAGCAAAGCACTAAGAAGAGGAGCATAACAAAACCCTCAGACACACAGACCTGTTACAATTTTTGAAAATGGGTGTATTTAAAAAAAATTCTGCACAATTTGCCACCTAATGATTGTACAATGCCAAGTACATTGCTTCTGTTATATAAATAACAACAATAACAAAACAATAATAAATAATAGTTTTAGATATGCATTTGTGAATAAGAGCTAGGACAGGAGTGTATGGAATCCTTTCCCTCATGTGGGCTACTTTGAAAATTAGTACAAACACTGTGGGCTGGATAGGAGATGAGGTGGGGATGCTTAAGGGGTGAGTTCAAGAAGGGAGAAGTAAGGGGAGGACCCAAATCCAGGATCTAAGCTATGGACCCATCCCTTATCTTTGTGTGCATGCCCTCCTCTCTTCTAGAGGTGTGCACCAGGGACCCATGTTGTATTTTTGTTTTTTTGTTTTTTGTTATTTAAATCTTTCATTTTCGTTTTCATAAATATCAAAAATTTGTTTTTGCTTTCTTTTTTGTGGCTGTAACCTTTTTGTTGTTCATTATAGTTGGACAAAACTTGGGAAGATTGTACCTCCAATGGAAGGCATTATGTGTACTAAATTTCAGAAAGATTGGATAAAGGAATCCGATTTTATAAGCAGTTGAACGGTGTTATTTTGCAAAACTGTGCGTGTACATTTGTGGCTGTAACTTCTTTGTCTCCCATCTAATGTGGATGAAACTTGGCAAGTCTATACCCCTCCCCATGTTTTTTATCTATGCCAACTTTCAGAAGGATGGATAAACAGTTCTAGAGGTTTAAGCAATTAAGTTGTAAATGTATGTCTGACTGTAACATCTTTGTAGTCCAACCAGTGTACATGAAATTTGGCAGGGCTGTATCTCACATATTTGGCAGGATCATGTCTGACAAATATCAGAAAGATGTGATAAAGGGTCCCAATTTTATAAGCCTGCACAGCACATGCAGAGAAGGAGCCTATGCCAGGGATTCTCTTACGTGTCACTGTGGTATAATATCAGTTTGTGATGCCAGTTGTCCAGCAGAAATGTCAATAAAATATCCTCATTCTGTGCTGTGACCATCAAAAATTCTCTCCCCCACTTGTTACTGGGAAGTCGAAGCATCTGTTTAGGAAAGAGCCATTAGAGATTCTCTTATGTCCTCTTTCACAGTGCTGCAGGATGTGATTGTGATGATAATTGGCCATCCTGGATGTGTAAACTATGTCTCCTGATTGCTGGGATGCTATCCTGAAAGTCTCAGTTATGTCCCTTCTATGCCTGCCTCAGGGCCTCCCACTATGCCCGTCTCGAAACCAGCACCGATTGGTCCTGTAAAGCTAGAAGCATGCAGTAATTGGCCAGTGAATGTGTCTGTCAGTTTGTTGGGTTGCTACCCATCCTCCCTCATACAGCCTCCCTCCCCCTGCCATGCCAGGTGCCTGCTTCTGACTGGCACTGCATGTGCTGCTATTTATCTGAATAATGGTCTTCAAGGGGAGAACTTCAATTGCTTATAAAATTGGGTCCCTTTATCGAATATCCTGCAGTTTGACAGAGATGACAGGGAAAGTATGGGATACATTCCTGCCAAATGTCTTGTAAGCAGGATGGAATATAAAAATGTTACAGCCAGAAATGCATTTTTAAATTAATGTAACATCAGGACCCTTTCCCCAAGTTTTCTGAAATTTAGCAGGATTGGGAATCTTGTGGAGGGACATAACATTCCCAGGTTTCATGTAAACATTCCCAGGTTTCATTTGAATGGAAGATGAAGTTGTACCCAGGAATGTGTATGGAGATTTTCTTAAAATCACAACATTCAATTGCTTCTAAAATTGGTTCCCTTTATCCAATCATTTCAAAATTTGGTACATATAGGCCGTTAATACATGGATGGGGGTGGGTGGGAGTTTCAGCACAGTGGGTGGAGGTGGAGGTGTGTTTGTGTAAATGGTCACACACCCACCTCCACTCACCACGTCGAAACCCACCACGCCGAAACACCCCACCCACCCTCATCCATGTATTTAAGGCCATAGACTTCCCCTGAACCCAACACCCATATAGAGACACACATAGGCTGTTTTTACACTGACACCCCACCCCTGCTGGGTGTGTGGGTGGGTGTGCGGCGGGGGGGAGCATCCATGTAAATGCAGTAACAGTGAGTGGGGAGATGGGTGTCTGTCTGTGAAAACAGCACAGGCTGTGGGTGGGCATGCATGTGCGCTCCAGTGCAACACCCATCTCCACCCATCACCAACCCATGGAGCCATCCGGCAAACTGAAGGAGGCTCCGTGAGTGGAGATGGGTGTGTGCTGGATATGTGCCCATGTAAACACCACAGGCGGTGGGTGTTTGTGCGTGCACGCTCATGGTGCACACCCATCTACACCCACCTACATCCATCACCCACCCATCTCCACCCACGGGGCAATCTGGAAAACCGGAGGAGGCCCCGTGTGTGGAGACAGGTGGAGGTGAGTGCGTGTCTGTGTAAAGGGACAGTCACCCACCTCCACCCACAGCGGGAGCACCCCCATCCCCCCCACCCCCATCTGGGCCATATGCAGGTACATATACAATTCAAGAGGAAAGCATTTCTAAGGCAAAACATAAGTAAATAATAACACTTATAAAGGAGGATAGCAAAGTACAAGTCTTCTTCAAAGGAAAATTATGCTAGAAGCAGAGATGGCAAAATAAGAATAATGTGGATATTTTTTAAAATCTTTGATGGATCCACATTAATTATGTATTCAGTGCTGTAGCCTTGGTCAAGCCCTTTTTTATCTGCAGCCTTTACATTCTCCCAAGACCCAACAAGATAAAAGACCTGTTCATCATGTTGTTCATCATAACTTCTCATGGGGCAGGAAAACCCTTTAATGAAATCCATTATTCCTAGGGCACAGAACCCTCCAAAGACCAAAGACTTTGAACTTCATACATGGATAGCAGATTCATCCAGTGTCCCAAAGGCAAAGGCAATGGAGGGTAACTCTGTTCTATGTCTTGTCTATAAATGGCACAAGTTTCAGTGCATTGGAAAGAAAAATCAAACCACACAGGATTCCTTTGAAGGAGATCTACATTTGACTGATAAATCCAATACACTCTAATATAGCACACATGTTGATTGGTGGACCTCTCATAGTATTAAAGCAACTTGATGAGAGATATGAGAAAGAGAATCACAAGGCACATACTAAGGAGAATTACCCCTAATATCATGATGGGCATGATCTCTGATTAGGAGTAGAATGTCTGCTATATTTTGTTGTGAGGTTAAAGTGTACAATTCTATTTTAGTCCTAATTTTGCAACTGGCCTCTCTGTTACTGGGCTGAAGAACTAATGCCACAGATCCACCTATCCCTGAATTTGGGAGTATTTGAAAGCCACAACTAGCTCTGAATTAATTTTGCAATGGAGATCTGACTTCTAGTGCTCTGTTCTTATCACTTGTGATTCACATTCCCTGTCTGTGATGGAACGTTCCTGCAGACAGGCAAAGCGACTTCCTGCCCCTGGGGCCTGAAGAGGAATACTTTTTTTCGTAAGAGTGCCTGGGCAATCCTAAATGCTAACTAGCTCATCATGAAGTGACTGCTTCTTAGAGCTAAAACAAATAGTAAATTTGCTATCTGCTGTTAATATCCACCATTCCAGATAGTTTGGCAGTTATCTGGCCATTAACCTATTACTGCAATGGCTAATTGACAAACCAGATAACTGGATAATTTTGCAAAGGTTACCATATTGTCAGTTTTAAACCAGGTCTGGGGGAGGAGTAAAAAGGAAAGGAATTATGAGCAAATGGTAAACAGCAATATGGTAAATGGCGCACTGCAGTATTATGCGGTAACGCAGAAAACTGGTAAAACAATAGGGCTGAACAAGCAGCCCAATTTGTTTATCACAAGTAATACTTGCAAGTACCGTTGCTGCAGATGGCATAGAAGCAGTAATGGCAAAATAAGACAATGTGGATAGAGTACTTAGCAAGAAACAAACAAACAAACAAACAAACAAGTAAAACACTGCACATGTGCAAAATGGCCACCATCCTTAACCAAAATCGTGGTGACACTATTGCTGCCATTTTGGTTATGGGCAGCAGCCATTTTGCTCATGCACAAAATGGCCTGGTGGACAGTTTGTGCATATGCACGGTGTGGATTCCCCCTCCACCCTGTGCTGAGAACTGGGCAAATCAATCTTGCCAAGAACCAGGAGTCTGACGATAATGCTCGCTTTTGCGTGCTCTTGTTTCAGCCCTATAAACAGTAACTGGTTAACTGAATAATAAAAGGGATACTGCTTGGTAACTGGTCCTTCCTGGAGCAGATAAAATACTGTGGATCTGGCTGGTTACTGGATAGGAGCTGATAACCATTTCCACTCCACTGCTCATTGGGAGGGAAGAGGAGAGGCTCTTACCTGTCTAATACGTCGGGAAGAGACAAGACCATCCACTGCCAGTCTCCCAAGCCTTCACTGTTAGCAAAGTGCCAGAATGTCCTGCTTTGCTCCTTCCCAGTTTTGTTCTCAACAAGGACCAATGAAATATTTCCAAGCAGGAAGCCATGGATGAGCCATGACATTCGAAGCTACAAGGAAAGGGACATACAAGGGAAGTGAGAAATTAAGCAATGTATTAAACTATCCATAAGTAAAATCAATGATCAATTCTTCTTTTTCAGTTTCTTGTTTCCCATCAAGTTGCCAATATGTCTTCCTTGCCACTCTTCTCCACTTCTCACATGGGTTGGGGGTATTGTTGTATACACCAATATATACAGAAGAATTTGCTGCAATAGGCTGCAAAGATGACAGAATTTTTTTTTGGGGGGGATTCTCTTTTACACAAAAGTACTTTTATACCACTCTAGCTGTGTAAAAGGGCCTAAAGTGAATTTACACGTAATTAAAGACAGGCAGTATAAAGGGGTCCTATTGTAAATGAGAATCAGTCCCTTTTATATCCAAATATGGTAGGTAGATCACTTGGGTCTTTTGTGAGATTCTTATTCTATGGTAAGTAAGAAGGTATTTTAGATTCAGTATATAAATGAAATATAAATCACATCATGCCCCTCGTGCTGTGATTTCTCTTATCTCCAAAGTCTGGTTTGTTGTCCCACTGTTTAGGTTTGACGCTGTTGTCGGTGTTCATATGAAGATCACAGTTATGAAACCCACTTGCACCTAAGACTTGTAATTTATTGCTTTTAAAAATAGACCAGTAACCTGTGGAACTCATTGCCATGCAATGTTATAAAGGTCATTAGCATTACTGGGTTCAAAAGAGGATTAGATAAGTTTATGGAACATAGTCCCATCATTGGTTGTTAGCTAAGCTGCTCAGCTAATGCAAACTCTGACCTCTGGAACCTAGGAATGAATGATCATGGACTGAAGAATCCATATACGTTCTGTTTTTTGGACCTTTCCTCTGAAGCAACCAGTGCTGGCTACTGTCACAGACAGGATATTGGGCTAGATGCACTGATGATCTGATTCTGTATGGCAGTTCTTAAGTTGAGTAATGCTGTTTTACTATTTAATATGAACGATGTTTTAACAACATTGTTTTCATCTCACTTGTACCAAAAGTGTATGTGTCCATGATTATAAAAGGTGTATGTGTCCATGATTATAAAAGGACTCATGTGATCCATAATATGAAGGATCACTCTCCCTTTAGACAAGGTCTAATAGATACAAGTTAAAATTGACAGTTTTTTCAGTAATGAACTCTTCTGTATTCAGGCAGCAGCAGAGACAAGTGAAGAGAGACTGCAATAAGAGGTTTTCACCAGCAATTATGGCCTCGTCCCCTTGATATTCCTTTTAAAAATTAGTGTTTTTTTCATCCCTCTATGGGTTATTATAGACTTTCCAGTTATGATCTGGTGATATTTTGCTTTTTATTAATTAAAGTACTATACGGAAAGCAGTCCCAAGCATTTTGCTTATGTCTAATGTAACCAAGTCCCTGTGGTCCTTTATTCCTGTATATACAATTACTTCCTAGAGTTTTCTCATTTTAGAACTCACTCTCATTGTCAGGAATGAAATATAAACCTTTGCAATTGGAGCTTGTCTCGAAATCTCTGTAATATGAATGCTGCCTTCTAATTTGCTGGAGCAAAAATTGCTAACTTTCTCCAATAAAGAGCATAATACAAAAAATAAAATACATGCACGGATTGGATTTATAAAGCTTTTGTGATAATCAGAAAACACAACGATGCCCCCAAAATGAACTTATTGAGGCTACATTAAACGATCAATTTCTGGCTACAAGTGAATGATCAGAGCACCTGGTTCTGATTCCACACGCATTAAAAATCCCTCTTTATTTTCTGAGTTTCAGATCCAGCCCATAACTTGACTGGGGATGTGAGGTAATTGTGCTTCTATTTTAGACAGTAATACCATTCGTTTGCTGTCTGCTTTGATAACGTATAGTATTTGTTTCGATTACACATTTAGCAAGGTTACAATAGGAGAAGGGCTTGCAGCTCTCATGCTTCTAAGCAATGGCTAATCAGTATTTTCTTCCCTGTCCCATGTTATGATATGGCACAACCATACCAGAGGCTGTGTGTATTTGATGCCAGCTTTGTCTGAAGCATCAGGTAGAGGTGGGAGTCATATTTGGGGTTGGGAGGATGGTAGTGCTGGCAGTGTTCCTATCCTCTGCCAAAGGATCTGTATGAGCAAAATGTCAAATGCTGTCAGCATTTGTTTATTTATTATTGTTTAAATGAAGGTCCTGAGCCCTGTTTTAATGATTTGTATGATTATTGATGGTTTTAAATTGTTTTTATGTACGCTATTTTATTGTTGGAAGCTGCCCCGGGCTGCTCGCAGGAGGGGCGGGGTACAAATGTATAAAATAAATAAATAAAGTATTTCAAGGTTAGACATTAATTAGGCTTCAGAGTTAGCATTCTATTAAGGAGATTCACATTTCTCCTAGACCTAGTAACTTTAGGCTACGTATCTCCAGAGCTGGGAAGGGGGCACAGCACTTGTGTGTTGCAAGCTTTCACAAGCCCTGCGCTTTTTGGTCTATCCAAAGGCCTCAGCTGTAATTTAGAAAAGTCCTAAATTAACACTTCCTCACACTCTTCATATCCATTCTTCCTTGTTCTTTTCTTGCTGAGATGTCAAACTTTTGTAGATTTTCTCATCCTACATGGAACCATGCTAGAAATGAAACTCTCAGAAGTAGAATCGGTGCAAAATGAGTGCCTTTTTGAGTCTGATAGAATAATGAGGAGGAAGCTTTAGCTATATGAACATTTCTGCCAGATGAAGGACAATTGTTTGCTAAGTATTGTGTTCTGTGGGTAAGTGGCCAAATGATATAATAGAGAGGGAGATAAGCGACCTAAAGACATTAGTACAGGACACGGCAAAATTGGCCAAATGATACAATAGAGAGGGAAATAAACAATCTAAAGATATTAGTGCAGGACACAGCAAAATTGAAAGCATAAGTGACTGGCCCCTATGGTCATTCGATTATGGCACAAAGGAAGGAAAGACATGGAATCAGTTTGTTTGCATATTTATATTTGAAACCTTTAGGAATTATAGATTTTATCATTTGTTGCTGAAACATACATTTCTAAATACCCAAAATTTGTGTTTTTGTTAAAAAAAAAAAAAAAAGCTGGCTTGACATTTTTGCATTTTAAGAGACAGGGGGAATTCTAAACAGAATTGACCAGTAGTGGCCACAAACTAATACAAAATGGGGAAAACAGCTGCTGTTATTGAAGCATCCTTATGTTACTAAGGCCAAGTTCCGTGTAAAACACCTTGGAAGTTTTCAGGTATTGGCCAATAACACCATATCAGACATTGTGTCATTCTGACTAACAGCTCGAAGCCATGGCAATATAATGTAATGTCTATCTGGTGGTCACCACACTGACATCTGTAAGCCAAAAGAGTCCTCAGGGGCTCTGTTTCTCTTGGAGACCGACTGGCTCTGCAATAAGAAAATGCATCTGTAGACTCTGAAGTGATAAAGAGTGTGTTTTTGTCAGCTACCAATGAAATACTAGAATGAAAGCTGGAGCAGTTAGTGAATTGGAATGGGTGCCTTTTTGCACACATGTCAGCTGTTTGATTAAAAGAGTTATTGGCATCCTATATAGGAGATAAGCACATCTTCAAAGTGCAATATGTAGCCCATAATGAACTGGCTTAGACTGAATCGACTGGCATGGTGCCCAAATGGGCATCTTTGGCTGCTATTTCTGTGGTTTCGAAGCTGCACAGCAGGACATTTCAGGTCTTTTCACACCTGCTGAAGCGAATCGGAGCAGAAGATGATCTGGATACCCCAAGTAAAAACTTCCAAATGAGGCTGGTGCTCATTTTAGGGAGCACAGCATCAATGATGGCAGATGGCGATCTGTGCATGATGGGCCTTGGGAACAGAATTGTGGCACATTTTAAAGAATAAAGATCTGTATTTGGGCTCTTGGTGGCATTGGTCATCAAATACCCTCCCTCTGTGTGCTTGATTGGCAGCACACAAAGAAGCTAAGAAATTAATCAGCCATCTCAGGTTGACATTGCCTTGTTTCCTGAACTCTGGGGCTCTGCTATAGATACTGAATGACTGCTCACATGAAACCTCACTAACTCAGTAAACGGGAAGTTCTAAAATGATTTAGGTGAACTAAAAGTTGATTGGTTCCAAGATTAAAATACAGCACATTGAGGAAAGCACAGGCAGTACTAATGACTGTGAAGAAGTGTGAACAGCATCTACTACTGGACCATGACCACCAGCTGAAGCATTCCAAAAGGTGGCCCAGAAGCTCACCCAAGAGTAGGCCTTCAAAATGAACACTAGAATTTTGAACACTAGCAATTTCTGGTTGTCACCACCAAGTGTTGAGAGATATTATAGAGAATCATCTGGTTAATTTAAAGAGCATACAAGAATTGCTAGTCATGATAAAAAGGTACAGCTCACACCTCTTGCATATAGAAGAAATACAAATAATGTCTCTTAATTTTCAAGAGTCCTCACCAGTATATTCTCCAGTTACATGTACCCCAGTTTGAACTGCTGTTCCAGCAAGCCTCTGGGCAGCTGTGAGTCAGTGCCACACAATTACAACACCAGATCAAAGAATACGTAATAGCAATCAATCATAGAATCTTAGAGTTGAAAGGTACCTCAAAGGTCGTCTAGTCCAACCCCCTGATTGGTGCAGGAAATCCACAGCTACAGCATCTCTGACAGATGGCCCTCCAGCCTCTGTTTGAAAACCTCCAGCGAAGGCGAGCCCACCACTGCCCTAGGCAGTCTGTTCCACTGTCAAACAGCTCTTACTGTTAGGAAATTCTTCCTAATGTTTAGCCGAAATCTACTTTCTTGTAATTTGAGCCCATTGGTTCTAGTCTTGCCCCCAGGAGCAACAGAGAACAACTCTGCTCCATCTTCTGTGTGACAGCCCTACAGATATTTGAAGACGGCTATCATGTCTCCCCTTAGTCTTCTCTTCTCCAGGCTAAACATACCCAGCTCTTTCAACCTTTCCTCATAGGATTTGGTTTCCAGACCCCTGACCATCTTTGTTGCTCTTCTCTGAACCTGTTCCAATTTGTCAATGTCCTACTTAAAATGTGGTGCCCAGAACTGGACACAGTACTCCAGATGAGGTCTGACCAGCGCAGAATAGAGTGGAACTATTACTTCTCGTGACCTGGACACTATGCTTCTGTTAGTGCAGCTTAAAATTGCATTAGTCTTTTTAGCAGCTGCATCACACTGCTGACTCATGTTCAGCTTGTGATCAACTACAACCCCAAGATCCTTTTCACATGTACTGCTGACAAACCTCGTATCCCTCATCCTATACTTGTGCATTTGATTTTTCTTACCTAAAAGCAGAACTTTACATTTATCTCTGTTGAATTTCATTTTGTTAGTTTTGGTCCAGCTTTCCATCCTGTCAAGATCATTTTGAATCTTGTTTCTGTCTTCTATTTTTATTTTTTATTTATTTTCACATATTTCTAACCTGCCCATCCTGCCACAGGCAGCTCTGGGTGGCGCACAACATTAAATAAATGTGGAATTTGCTCCTGGAGGAGGCTCGGTTGACCCCCACTCTCCTGTCATTTCGACGTTTATGCAAGACGTTTATGTAAGACTCTGCCAGGTCGAGGAGGAGGGGGAGGGTTTTTGTGTGTGTTTTCTTCCACCCTGCCTTTTATGAATTTTTAAGTTTTAAATTGTTTTTATATTGTTGTTCGCCGCCCTGGGTTGCCCTGAAAGGGCAGGAGGGGCGGGATAATTTTTTTTATATAAAATAAAAAAATATTAAAAACATTAAAACAACTTGAAAATAAACAACAAAGGGAGGAATAAAAATCCCTAACCACCCCCCACCCTAACCCATTCCCCCCACCCTACCCATCCTTCCCCCCAAAAGCCAGGTGGAACAGCCATGTCTTACAACAGTGTCGAAATGAGGGGAGATCCGGGGCCAAATGGGCCTCCACTGGCAGGGAGTTCCACAGCCGTGGGGCAACCACTGAGAAGGCCCTCTGCATCGTGGCCACCTGGAAGACTTGGGGGACCTCCAGGAGAGCACCAACCGATGACCGCAGGGGCTGATCCAAAACCCAGGGTGTGAGGCGGTCCCGCAAATAGGTTGGACCGAAGCTGTTTACGGCTTTATAGGTGAACACCAACACCTTGAATGAGGTCTGGAAGACTACAGGCAACCAGTGCAGAGACCAAAGAACTGGTGTAATATGTTCCTGGCAGCCCAATCCCACCAGGAGATGGGACGCCACATTCTGCACCAGCTGCAGTCTCCATACCATCACCAAGGGTAGCCCCACATAGAGTGCATTACAGTAGTCAAGCCTAGAGGTGATGAAGGCGTGGATGACGGCAGCCAGGTCAGAGTCTGAAACATATGGCCGAAGCCGACGCACCAGATGTAATTGGTGGAAGGCAAGGAGGCACTCCTTGCCACAGTCTCCACCTGAGCATCCAGGCAGAGTTGTGAGTCAAGGAGCACCCCCAGACTCCGTACCTGGGGAACCAGTGGAGGGCAGACCCCATCAATGATGGGGGCTGTTACCCCCGCTGCCTTACCCACCAACATCACCTCTGTCTTGCTGGGATTCAGCTTCAGTTGGTTTACCCTCATCTACTCTAATCCTTCATCCAAGTCATTAATGCTTCAGCAGCAGCCTTGTGTGTGTGTGTGTGTGTGTGTTTGTGTGTGTGTTATGGTTCCACCAGTTAGGAAGCAGAAGGCAGGAACTCTCATCCCAAAGAATAGATGAATAGAGACACACTGCAAAGATGACTTGCATCATGGGCCTTTCTTCCACGGACAGTGGTGGGTGAGGGGATGGGAGTGCGGCCGCAGTGGGTGGAGGTGGGTGTGCGGCCTTGAGGGCACACACCCATCTCCATCCATGTCCACCTATCTCCACCCACAGAGTATTATCCATTTTTTCAGATGGCTCTGTGGGTGGGTGATGGGTGTGTGCTGGGAGTGCACACCCACCTCCACCCACCACCTGTGGTGTTTCCACGGGAGAACACCTATTCCCCCACCCACCACTGCGCCGTTCCCATGGATGGCACCCCCCACTGCACACCCAGTGGGGGGTGAGGAGAGGGCATCCATGCAAAAACGGCCATGGGTACCCACTGGGAATGTGGGGAAATGGGGAGAATATATTCCACCCACTGGGTTTTGGAAGGGAATTCCAAATTCCATTTGGAAGGGAATCCTGAATTATGGAAGAGCTGCTATGGCTACGTCTGTCTAAATTCCCTGTCCTGCCTCTCCCAGGTGTCATTAGAGGAGGGATGGGAGGGTTGCTGCTCCTTTTCTGCACTTGTTTCGTCCAAAGTCACCAGTGGTTAGGTGGCCATTAAGTGGCTATAGAGGTTATAGGGGCTTTTACATTTGTCTGTCTTTGATTTTAAATAGTTTTTTCCCTTGAGGGGAGGGACTCATTTTAAATTGGGGTGAGGGATTATTTTAAATTGGGGATATAAATTGGTGGGGGGTTATTTTAAATGGGGGATTTGGGTAAGATTAAGGGGAGTGGGTTGGATGGGAGGGAGTGCCAAGGTCCCTTGGTGAGAAGGAGGGGTATTGGCTTGTGGTGGAGGGGGGATGGGTGAATTTTCCAGGACCCCTCAGTGAGAGGGAGGGGTATGGGCAAAAGAGAGGGTATGGTGGGGTTTGGGTGAATCAAAGTTTGTGTCACTACCTCTCTGTAAGAGAGGGGAGTTCAATCACAGGGGAAAGGGTGTGGTGCCCATGCCAGGGCTCCCCTGTGAGGGGGGTGGGGGTATGTACATGGGGGTGAAGGGTGTAGGTTTTATTGGGATGGGAAGTATTGGGATGAGAAATATAGGTATGGTTGAGATGAGGTAGGGTTGGGTGGGAGATGTTTCTGCTGAGGGAATGGGTATTTTCCCCTACCTGCCTCTTGCCAATCTGCCTCCAAAGTCACCAGGCTCAGGGTGTTATCTTCGGCTGATAGCCACCCCTTCCCCCTAAGGTCTTGTTGTTCATTTGAGGGTTATTGCGCTTGGGGTGGGGATCAGTAATCATGAGCTGGAGACAGGTCCTCTTCAGGGGAGATAGAGAGCTAGGCAGCTATTGAACCAACTGGAGTTGTGTCGGGCAAGGGGAGGTAGGTCAAGGGGGGAGGGAGAAAATACCATCAGGGACATTGGGGAAGGCACCTTGTGTCTGTTCCTGTCCCCCATTCCCCTCCTGATATTTGGGGTTCGAGGCCAGTGGCAAATAAAACATCAGTCATCTTTGATCTCATTCACAACAAGGCTGCAGACCTCATATGCAGTATAGAGACCTGGCTGGATGAGGCTTCTGAGCCTATTGTCCCAGATGGTGCCAGTCAGGTACTGCCTGTCCTGCCTGTTCCCCAAGCCCGTAGCCTAGGCTTCATCTTTGACTCACCCCTTTCTTTTAAACCCTACATTGACTCTGTTGCTAAATCCTGTTGCTTCTCCCTCCATAACATTGCTAAGATTCGCCCTTTTCTCTCTGTCTCGTCTGCCAAAACTCTTGTTCATGCTCTGGTCATCTCTCGCCTCGATTACTGTAACCTCCTTCTCACTGGCCTTCCCCGGTCTCACCTTTCTCCCCTCATCTCTGTCCAAAACTCTGCT
>QEPC01008081.1:2277358-2295655 GCA_003113815.1 Sphenodon punctatus
ACATGGACCTGCCTGCTGTCATTCTCATCGTAACCAAGCCAAGTACGTGCACTTGAGACCTCGCATCTTCATGAATGTTAGACCCCTTGTCTCTCCCTCTGTTCCCCTTCCTATGTCTCTCCCCCAGTTCCTGTCTCTCAGATTGTAAGCCCTAGGGGCAGCGACCGTGTCTGTTTTATTACTTTGTAAAGTGCCATGTACACTGCTGGCGCTATATAAATGTTTGTTAATAATAATAATAATAATAATAATAATAATAATAAATACTCAATGCAACATCAACCTACGAGTGGGCATTGGGGTGGGTGGGTGGATGGTGTGGTGGTGATCTGAAAAGATAACTTGGCTTTTTGAAGGTATCTGGTGCCTAACTCATCCAATATAGAGTGAGTCCACTTTGTGCTGGAATTGGCTGGGGATAGATTGGGGATTTTGCTGGTGCACCGACCACCCGACTGCATAGCAGAGTCCTGTCTGAGCTGGTCTCGGAGGTGGTCTTGAAGTCACCCAGACTTATAGTCTTGGGTGACCTCAACATACATGCTGAGACTAACCATTTGGGGTGGGAGTTCATGGCCTCGATAACAACCCTATAATAATATCCCAATAATGTCCCAAATAATATCTGGTCCTATGCATGAGGTGGGACACATGTTGGATTTGATATTTTGCACTGGCCTGGACTCAGGAGTTCTGATTATTGGGTGTGTGGTTACAGCACCATTGTCGTGCTTGAACCATTACCTTCTGAAGGCCCAGATCCGTGTTCTTCTATGCCCTCATCAGGGTGGAGGACCTGTTACGTTGGTCCACCCTCAGAGACTAATGGATCCAATTGGTTTCCAGAACTCTCTGAGGGATTTACCCACTGACCTTGAAGGCTACTCTGTTGATCATTCTGACCATGGCCATTGATACTGCACCCAGGTGTCTGCTCCCACCAATGCCACAGCTTAGATCCTCCTGGTATACGAGGGACCTGGGGTAGTTGAAGCAGGAGGGTAGGAGGTTAGAGCACAGGTGGCACTCAACTTGCGCTGAAGCTGACTGATTGCAGCATAGATCATTTTTGAAGGATTATGCCAATGCCATAGCTGTGATGGTGGCAAAGAAAGCTTTTTTCTCTGCTATCATAGCATCTCCAAAGTCTTGTCTAGCAACGCTTTTCTGAGTGGTGATTGAACTGGTAAAACCAGCCTGTCTCTCTTGTGAAAGAGAGTCATCTATTGCCCACTGTGACATTTTTATTAATTACTTTGCAGACAAAATCGCTCATATTCACCATTTTATTTATTTATTTAATCACATTTATACCCCGCCCCTCCTGAAACAGCTCGGGGCAGCTAACAGTCTCAAAAATAAAAATACAATTATAAAACATTTTTAAACACTCATAAACACTCATTGGGGGGGTTTTGCCCTCCTATAGCTCAGCAGGTCCGGAGTTTGGGGGTGATACTGGACGCAGACCTCCGCCTGGAGCGGCAGGTGGAGGCAGTCGCTAAGGCTGCCTTCCGCCAGCTATATCTGGTGCGTAGGCTGCGTCCGTTCGTCTCCGGCCCGGACCTGGCCTCCCTCATCCATGCCTTCGTCACCTCGAGGCTGGACTACTGCAACGCGCTCTACGTGGGGCTTCCCTTGTTCCTGGTTCAGAGGTTGCAGCTAGTGCAGAATGCAGTGGCTCATCTCCTTACGGGGACGGGCCGTCGGGAGCACATTACACCTGTGCTCCAGACTCTGCACTGGTTGCCATTGCCAATAGCGTGCCGAGCCAGGTTCAAGGTTTTGGTGTTGATCTATAAAGGCCTTTACGGTCTGGGCCCCTTGTACCTCAGGGACCGCCTCGCCCTCTGCGCCCCAGAGCGGCTCCTGTGGTCAGTTGGGGGTGCCTTCCTGGCGGTCCCCCGCGTGAAGCGGGGGGCCACAATGGAGAGGGCATTCTCGGTGGCCGCGCCGCACCTTTGGAACTCCCTTCTGGACGAAGTGCGCCTGGCCCCAAGCCTGTTGTCATTCTGGCAGTGTTGTAAAACCTGGCTGTTCACCCAGGCCTTTGGGGAGGGGAGGGTGGGATAGGGTTTTGTTTATCGCCCCTACCCTACTTTGTATATTGTTTTAATGTTTTTAAGCTGTATTCCCGGGGCCCTGTTTTAAAGTATTTAAATTGTTGATGTTTTAAAAATTGTTTTATATTTTATAATTGTTTTTATTGTGTTGGAAGCTGCCCCGAGCTTTCTCAGGAGGGGCGGGGTATAAATGTCAAAAATAAATAAATAAAAATAAAAGTACAGCAATTAAAACACAACTAGGGAACATAAAAATAATTAATACAATAAATAAGGGTGGACGGGGATAAAAACAAAACTAACCCCCGCCCCAAAGGCCTGGGCGAACAGCCAGGTTTTGCAAATTCGCTGGAATGTTAAAAGGCTTGGGGCCAGGCGAGCTTCCTCCGGGAGGGAATTCCAAAGGTGCGGCTCGGTCTCCGAGAATGCCCTCTCCATTGTGGCCCCCCAATTAACACGGGGGACCTCCAAGAAGGCACCCCCGGCAGACCAAAGGAGCTGCTCTGGGGCGCGGAGGTCCCTGAGGTACGAGAGGCCCAGACCATGAAGGGCTTTATAGATCAATACCAAAACCTTGAACCTGGCTTGGCTCACTATTGGCAGCCAGTGCAGAGTCTGGAGCACAGGTGTTATGTGCTCCCGACGGCCCGTCCCCAAAAGGCCATGACTTGGGAGCTGCCATTTTATCTGCACAATTGGAGTTTGGGGTTATGGAAGCTCAGTTCTGTTCTGTTTATCTGGATTGGTTTCAATCGGTATCACCCACCGATGAGGAGAATCTGCTTGGAGCAGTGCGGACAACCAGTTGTGAATTAGATCCTGTACCGTTCTGGTTGATGAAAGCCAGCCGGGAGATGTTGGGAACATTGCTGGCTGGAGTAGTCAACACCTCCCTTTGGGAGGATAGGTTGTCGGCCACTTTTTAAATTGTGGTTGTCCGGCCTCTACTTAAGAAGCCATCTTTGGATGCTGACTCCCCGGCCAGCTATTGCCCTGTTTCACTCTCTAACCTTCCCTTTTTAGGGAAGGTTTTTGAATGGGTGGTTGCCCAAGCAGCTTCAGACTCATCTTGATGCTATCAGAATCCTGGACCCATTTCAGTCAGGTTTTTGTCTGGGGACTGTGCTTGTGGCCTTGGTTGATGAACTTTGCCTGGAAATCAACAAGGGGAATTGTGCCTTGTTCATCGTGTTAGACCTTTCAGCAGCCTCAGATACAGCTGATCACGAGGTGTTGTTGACATCACTGCAGGGTCTGGCAGGGCTGTGCAGGACTGCTCTTGAGTGGTTCCATTAATTCCTGAAGGAGAGGTCACAGTGGGTAGTGATGGGAGATTGCTTGTCATACCCCTGGGACTTCCCCTGTGGTGTCCCGCAGGGTTCCATCTTGTCTCCCATTTTGTTCAATGCATATCTGGGGCCGTTGGGCGAGATCATTTGGAGATTTGGAGTAAAGGGCCATCAGTATGCTGATGACACCAGATCTACCTCTCTTTTTCATCTGACTCAGGTCCTGCGGTCTCGGTGCTTACCTAATGCTTGACTGCTGTTGGGGACTCGATGTGGGTTAGCTGATTGAATACAGATAAGACTGATGTGATGATGATTGACTGATCTTGTGTCTTGGAGGGGCTTGGTACTCCTGTTATTGAGGGGTCTGGCCCCCTCTGCTTACCCAGATTTTCAGCCTTTGAGTGCTTCTGGACCCCTTGTTGTGAATGGAACATAAGATTGTGGCAGTGGCCAGGAACGCTTTTCACCAACTCCATCTGGTGAGGAGACTGCGTCCTTTCCTGTCTGACTCAGATCTGGCCAACATCATCCATACTTTCATCAAGGCTAGATTACTGTAATGCACTTTATGTGGGGTTACCTTTGGTGACTGTTTGGAAGCTGCAGCTGGTGCAGAATGTGGTGGCCTGGCTGTTTTTGGGGGTGGGTTGCCAAGAGCACATTATCTGCACTGGCTCCCTATAGTCTTCCAGGCACAATTCAAGGTGTTGCTTGTGACCTTTAAAGCCCTAAATGGCCTGGGCCCCACCTATCTGAGAGACCACCTTTCCTTCCATGCTCCACTGCAGCCCCTGTGGTCAGATGGGAGCGCTCTCTTGTGGCATCTCGTCTATAAGACAAGGGCTGCAGGGAAGCATTCTCGGATGGAGCCCTAGTATTGTGGAACTCTCTTCCCTCGGAGGTCTGTCAGAGCCTAAGTCTGAGTCTGGTCACATTCCAGAGGCAGTGTAAAATTTTTCTTTTGGTAAGGCATTTAGCAGGCAGGGTTAGAAGTTGGGACAGAGGAATTAGGGGTGAGAGTGGGGTTTTATTTGAAGTTTTCAAAGGAAGTTTTATTGTATTTTATGTAAGCCGCCCTGAGCCTTAGGGGAAGGGCTGGATAGAAGTTTAAATAAATAATAAATAAATAAATACATTCCCACCCAGGAGCTACGTTCAGCCACCATCCACACCCTTCCCCGAGTCTCCTGTTCCCAAACTCCCATGCTGCCCTCAATGCCTGGAACTCCCACACCCTGTGCGCGTTTGCTGTGCTCCCTCCTTCCCAACCATTAAATCCCTCCTGAAAACAGCCCTTTTCTATCAGGCTTTCCTGAGTTCCTCATCCCCACAGACTGGTCACTGATGCATCCTCTTTGATCCCTTCATGCAGGATCCCCTTCACCTCTCTAATTACCGGTGACTTCTCAACTTCTGATCTGTCTCCCATCTGAACCTGATCTGCCTGAGGACTTGCCTTCTCCAGTCTGTCCAAGTCCAAGGCAGTGGGTCCTTCCATACATCCCCACAAACCCTGAGAAGAATGCTCCCTGAGAAGAAGTCATGAGTTTGACTCATTTCCATTGACTATGGTTCCCATTTCATGCTCCCCACTCATCTTTCTTTTTACGAAGGCCATGCTGCCCTACTTTACAAAGTCATTAAGTTGATACTTCATTCTGTTAATAAGCTCACAGAATGTTGCAGTGTCATCTCTGCATGTGTGTGTATGTGTGTGCAGGATGCACATCAGACTGAGAAGGAAGGAGAGATGGAATGAGAGTGGGAATATTTATTTTAGAATTTTATTTCATTAAAATTTTTATCCAGCCCTTCCCTGAAGGCTCAGGGTGGTTTACAAAAGCAAGCACAAAATAATAAAAATATAAAATATAATAACCCCCCCCCCTAAAAAACCCTACCTTTGCCCCCCCAAAGCCACTCACCCACCCTCTATCCCTACCTGCCAAAAGTCCTGCCAAACAAAAATGTTTTACACCGCTTCTGGAATATACTCAAACTTGGGCTCTGCCGGACCTCTGGGGGAAGGGAGTTCCAAAGTACAGGGGCAGCAACTGAGAACGCCTCTTCGC
Source organism: Sphenodon punctatus (assembly GCA_003113815.1). NCBI lineage: Eukaryota > Metazoa > Chordata > Lepidosauria > Sphenodontia > Sphenodontidae > Sphenodon > Sphenodon punctatus. Next base: position 2,282,786 of record QEPC01008081.1, read on the forward strand.
AGGCCCTTGACATATGGACAAAATTGGTCGGTGGTACCCGCAAGAGGGCGCTCCCGGCCAACCACAGGAGCACAATGGAGCACGGAAGGAAAGGCGGCCTCTCAGATACATGGGGCTCATGCCTCCACTTGATTGCAGATTCGTGTTACTCCCTTGCTTAGCTCCCAAAATAGTCCAAAGAAAACAGAAAAAAGTCCACCTGGGATGCCACTGACTGCTTCCCCCAAAGGATTGGAGGAGTTGAATCAAGCTGGATGTTCCTACTCTCCTGTCTTTGTCCTTTTTTATGGCACATTGACAGGCAGAGAAAGAGATTTGTGGATTTTTATTTATTTTTTCTTCACCAGTGGGATTGGCCCTATCCTCCCTAATAGAGGAAAGAGATTTGTGGACAGAGAAACCTGAAAGGTTCCATGATGCCATCAAATATGAATGCACTCATTCAATAACTTGAATTTTCACAGTGAGTGAGCTCAAAAGAAACTTCATCATATTGACAGACCATAGAAAGGACACAACAGAAGGAGAAATAGCAGCAACAGATGGTATATATTGAACATGCAATTAGATGGACGTGTGAATGTGGTTGTGAGAGACCTCTACAAAGTCAGGGAGATTTTTATGTGTAGATATGAAGCACTTTAGGGGCACAGGTGCTAGAGCTTGCTAGTACTAGTGATGGAAACAATTTTTGTCCGCTGTAGGTGGAAATGTCATTGAAAGCAACAATGGTTTGTTTTTGTTTTGTTTTTTTGCTAAAAACAGCATTCACTGCGAATCATTATTTCAATGCTGAACGTCTCCTGTAATTTTCAGAATACCCTGTTTCAGATCAGGCCAGCAATGCTGCAAGAATAGCTTCTCTTATGGCATTTGGACATTTCTGCCATTGGTCCTGGATTGTATGTGAAAGCAAAGTGCCTCATGAGAAGTTAACGGATGTTTTTGGTTATAGTGGTGGGCTCTCATTTGAGCTTGAAGGCTTCTCACATAATTATTTAAAACCCTCTGCAACTTCCATTTTCCATCTATGCTGTTGCAGCTTCATAACAAATAGAACCCAATGCAGATCACATTTGTATAGAGAGCTCATTTCATTGCAAACCAAAACAAAAGTGGGAACAGTTCCTCTCTTGATCACAGCGGATCAATCTAGTCCTTCATACAGCTCAGAAATACTCAGATTCCCTGAGCAAATCAGGGAACCAGTTAGTGAGATCACAGTAACATAAGAAAAAAAAAAAGGAGTACATTTTTTTCTTTAAAAAACCTCTCCTAATGCAAAAAGGATTGATGCAAATTTCTACAAAATGATACACCTGAAAAAAAGTCAGTGCTGCTGGAGGGACCTCCCTGCTGCGTCTTGCATGTTCATCAGTGTTCAGAGTCAATGTTATTTGCATGTCTCATTCAAGGTTATTTAAAGCAAAGGGGGCAAGAGGCAAGCAAACGGCAGGTGCCAGCAAGGGGGGGCAGGAGGAGTTGCTTCTAGTCCAGCTGCTCTGGCACATTCAGTAGGAGTTGCCATTATTTATTTAAATGTTCAGCAAACATTAAAACAAAAGTAAAAATAATAATCCCATACCTAGGATTGAAAGCTCTGGAGTGGAGCTTTTTATGTATGTATGCATGTATGTATGTATTCTGCACTGCCGCCCTCCCCCCCAGCATGCTGTACCTCTCTGCCCTTGAGAGAGCATGAACAGAGAGAGGATTCTCTAGGTTTTGGGTGGCTCAGGAACTTGGTAGTGATCCTTTTACCCAGTTCAATAGGCATGTTGGTAGCATGTAAGAGGCAGGGGACACTGGCATAACTTTGGGATAATAATTGAGGTGGGGGATATCTTTAAGCGTTAGAGAGCAGCCCTCCATCCACTAAAGTCAATGGGAACTGGGCTATTGACTTCAGTGGGTGGAGGATTGAACATTTAATGTCCTGATAAAAAGACAAGACTTCCTCTTTGCCTATGCCCACATATATACATATATGCCCGAGGAGGGCATATTTCCCTCTTGCTTATAAAGTTCCAGCAAAACAGCCTCCAAAACTCCCTTGTCCTGTAAATTAAATCAGTCAGTTGGCCCATTAGCTTCTTTTCTCCATACTCTCTTCCTGCTACTAAAGTCTATCTAAGCAGAGAACTGCTAAAAACTTTTTGTCTAAAAGTCATAGGGATGTGCGAACAGAACGCGGTTTGGATGTTTGGACATTCGGTTCGAAACCCGAGTTCGGGTTCGGTTTTTCGGTTCGGCAGAGTTCGGTTCAGCTGAACTTGGCCGAACATCCGAAAATAGTGCTATCGATACCAATACCGAAATCGATTCCCCCTCCCGGTATTATTTATTTATTTATTGCATTTTTACCCCGCCCCTCCTAAAACAGCTCGGGGCGGTTTACAATCAAATTAGTATAATTTGGCTCTGAAACCACCCCTGGTCTCTACCCCTGGTGCCAGGAAGTCTGCTCCTCAGCTGCCTCTCCCTTTCAGACATATTTTTCCCACCCAAAGTCACGTTTTTCCCACCCCTGAACTCATCTGAACTTTTCCAAACTGTTTGGCCATTCGAACATTCAGTTCGGACGTTCCGTTCGGTCGTCTGAACAGGCTGAGTTCGGCCCAAACTCCGAACATCCAAACCACATTCGCACATCCCTAGAAAGTCAAACGTTGTTTGGGATATGGGCATTCATATCCCCCCTACTCTAAAGGTTGGAGGAGATGCATCAAAAGTTGTTGTCTGCCCTTGCGCAATTTAATCCTGAAACTCCCATAGGTCAAAATAAGAGTCTCAGGGTCAAACCATGAGAAGTGGCAGCCCTAGATGTATCTGCCCTTTAAATCCATGGCACAGAAGGACTTAGAAGGCATCCATTCTGTGAAAATCAGACTACTGAAGGCACCACGAAACCGAGGCATGTAAACTCACTAATCACTTTTGTAAAAAAATGACCCCATATTTATAAACTGAATAAAAAGTTGCTAAAATGCTTATTAACTAGTTATTTTAGACTTCTTTGCTTGATAGCATTTGACTTTAAACAGCAATGCTGATGTACAGATTTTAGCATAAGAAGCTTATTCAAAGACCTTTTGGTCTCTTGGATTAACAATAGTGCACTGTAAAGATTTATAGTGCCAAGAGAAGAAACAAGAAGGGAATCATCTTATAACCTTCCGGTTAGTACACAGGGAGGATGAGCAAATTGATTTGGATAAAATCAACCCAAACCATTACTCAGATGAACCCAACTTGATCCCCCCTCCCCCAGTTTTGAAAGTTTCGAAGGTATTTTTCCACTGGAGTTATGAAGTTTTGTTAAATAGCCCTGGCTTATATAGCCTACATCCAGAAGCAGAAGTACCAAAATACCACCAGAAAATGATCAGCCCATAGCAAATGAATGAAGCACTAGGAACAGCATGAAATTCTGTCCCACAGGACTGATAAGAGAATTGTGCCAGATTCAAATAGGCAACTATACTTTTGGATGCTTATTTGAAGAGAATCTCCTCCCCCCCTGCTTAAGGGGCGGTGGGGGGGGGGGGCCGGGACGGTTGTTTGTCCCTGCACTGCTGGGGAGGAAGGAAGCAGGGCCTGGGCACTTCTGTGCCCGTGCAGAAGTGGGGGGAGCAGACTCGCCACAGAGGGTTGACTTGCAACCCTTCTATTTGCACTCACAGCAGTTGCAGCCAAGGTGGGGAGTAGAGAAGCATCCACCCACCTGCCCTCATATGCAGCACCGCGGGCAGGACGCTGGTCACCATTCGGACTGGGAAGGAATTTTTACAAGGGCCCCGGATTGGATGTGGGTGCCATCAGGAAATGGCACCCACATGGCTTCCTCACCCAATGGCTTCCTCACAGTGCCATCAGGAAATTGGCTCGAGGGCAGGGCATTTAGCCAGGGTGCTTGTGATTTTCAGCAATTTTGTTGCACTCAGGGGTCCAGAGGATAAGCAGTTTTAAAAAGAGGTTACCACCAGTAAAGAATAGAAACAGCTTTTTATGAGGGAGAATGGGGCAGGCCTAGGGCAAGGGGTGGATCAGCACTTTCTTTCTTTCTTTCTTTCTTTCTTTCTTTCTTTCTTTCTTTCTTTCTTTCCCTGCCCCTCCTGCCATCAGGCAGCCCGGGGCAGCTTACATTATACCTTGATTCCTCCTGGGGGTTGCAGGTGCAGACTCAGCGGCAGATGCTATCTCGGGAAAGCGTGGCACCCCCTTCCTTGCTCCCTGGTCAAACAGGACTGGCCCTGATAGTGCACCGCCTCCCCCCTCCCTCCAAGTTGGGCATCTTGAGGGTATAGCGTGGGTGCGGGGGAAGGAAGGTGCCCCCCTTCCTTTTTCAAGGGGGGCTAAAAGCACTGAAGGCTGGAATCTGAGTTACCTCAGGGACCTTCTGGTTTAAACAGTTGGTTATACACTGGATCCTAGTTTTTATGGGGATGTTACCCCCACTCCCTCCCCTAACTTATAATTGGTTAATAAAGAGTGTGGACTGTTAAACCTACATTCTCTGTTCTTTTCTTCTTCCATGATGCGGTGACAATGGTGTATTTTTACTCGGTACTGACTCACTATATAAGTCCTCAAATCAGGTCTGCTTACAGTTCAGAGAAAAGTTTTTCCTATCACTAGTCTTACAAAGTCTATAGAGCAGCAGGAATGTGAGCAGGAGTTGATGGGGTCTGATCTGGGCTCTATTTGGCCTCATCCAGAAAATTGTCAGCGGAATTCTGATTGCCAAAGAGCTTGGTCTGGTTGTCAAATGTCAGGCAGGGCTGTCAGCACTGATAGGTAGAAAACTCATCTTGAGCCAGCCCAATTGGGAAGTAATTGAAAGGAGATCAATATGGAAGAACATGATGTTATTTTCACAACCACTTTTCTGGCTACGACTCCATTACGAGGAAGATCATTTGCCCCTTTTGGAATGATAAGCAAGGGGGAAAGGTCTCTGTTCTATGCTTGTGTTGTGTTGAGAAGTGGGGTTAAATTATTCTGATCACAGACAGATTGTTCCAGTTAAATAGAACTTGAAGACACAAGGGGCTTATTGAGAATGGAAGCTTTTACACTATAGAAAAGGCAAGAGAAAAAAATTGTCGCCAAACTCCTTCACTCTTTATTACCAACAGCTGCAGTGCTGGATGCATGTGGATGCCTTTTAAGTGCTAAGGGGAGTGACTGAGGTGGGACGGCATCTGAGAAGATGAAATAGATGACAGCTTCCCCCCTGATAGCAAGTTTAATTATGCGCACTGTCATATGCAAAAGGAAAAAAAAAATACATATTGGGAAATTATTCACCCAGCTTTCAGTGGCTGGCGGATTATGAGAAACCTTCATGCTCACAGCTCCGTGACAAAATGAGGTCTTTAAATATTTAGAACCTCCATGTGCCTTTGGACAAGGGAGAACAAAGGAAAAAGGAAACTCCTACAGGAGGAGGAGTATGAAAGTGGCAACGGAGTGGTCCAAGTAGGTCTTTCCCCGAGTGTGCCTGCCAGGAATAAACAAAAACAAACTAAAACAAAACAAACAAAGCCTCCCTGGCCCTATTTGTAATTTGTTTTCCTTTCAGGAAAATGTCAAAAACCCCTTTTATCATGTTATTTTCCCCAAGGAAAAAAAATTCTACACCTCCTCATCCTCCCTGCACTGCAGCTTCCCCACTCAGCTGTTCAGTGGGGAAGCAGTATCTCTCCTCCTCCAACTAGCAATACACACCCTGAGCTGGAGGCTTGCACTGACAACTGGAGAGTGCTGTAACTTCCCTCCGCCCCGCCCCCTCCGATCAGCACTCCTCCCAGCTGTCAGTGCAAGCTCCCAGCACAGGCTTGCATTGCCGGGAAGGCAAGGAATCAGACCTGCTTCTCCCTGCTGTCAGTGCAAGTCATCATTGTGGGGCTTGCTCTAACAGGGAAAGAACAGGCTTGTCTTCCTCCTGCTGTTAATACAAGCCTTTGGCCCTTTTTAAATGGACCATAGTGGGTGGGGGGATGGGTGTGTGGCCACGGTGGGTGGGGGTGCACCCGTTCCCACAGGCACACCCCCACCTCCACCCATGGAGCATCTGGCATTGGAGCCCATTGCTCCATGTGTGTGTGATGGGTGGGGTGGGTGTAGCACAGGACCACATGCGCTCCCCCCACCCCCCATGGCATTCACAACGGCGCCTCCACCCATCTCCACACAGCGAAACTGCATGGAGATGGGTGGGGACGTCTCGTGTGAAAAGGGCCTTTGTCAGGGCCTTTGCTGAGATTGTGTGGGAAAGAGCCCCTTGCTTTCCAATGAACAGCTATTTAGCAGGGAACCAGGATAACTCCCCTCTTCCCACTGGAAGCTTGTGCTAAGAAAGGGGGATGAATATTTTTTAACGGGGGGAAAAAGCTGCAAGAAATATTCTCATGGAGCTGAAACCTATTTTCATGACAAAGGCCATTTTTACACAGATGCCCCTGCTGGGTCTGCGGGCGCGTATGTGTTGGTGGTGGGGCACGACGTGGCGGTGGGAGTGGGGATGGGTGTCCGCCCATGTAAACACCACAGGTGGTGGGTGTGTGCTACCGGCACACACCCATATCTACCCCTCACCCGCCCATGGAGTCATCCGGAAAAACGGAGGAGGCTCCGTGGGTGGAGATGGGTGTGTGCCCATGGGAATGGGCACACACCCGCCTTCACCCACTGCGCCAGCATCCCCATCCCCCCACTCGCCGCTGCCCATGTAAGATATTTAACCCTACAACTCCCTTGCGAGGTAGCAAAGTGCCATTATCCTCACTTTATAGATGTGGGGAGTGAGAAGCAGGGATAGTAAATAACTTGTCTAGCAGAGCAGAAAACTGAAATCTGGGTTTCTCATACTCCCAGGCCACCGTCCAAGCTCCTGGACCATTTTTAAGATTTCCATTTCTTCATATCATCAATCAGAGATAGTCTTCATTTTGTGTTTTGCACAATGCTTAAATGAAGAATAAATTACATGTTCTAAGGTGACTAGTGACTCTGAAACCAAATTTATCTTATGTCCAAATTCAAACGCCTTAAAGGGACTGGTTTTCAAAAAATTTCTCACCACCACTGTCTGAAAATTAGGTCCCCTTACCCTGACTCACATTGGGTATCCAAACAAATGGGGAATTCTAAACCACTAGTTACTTTTTAAAAATCTAGACTATTAATACTTATTTTAAAATATTTCATTAGATTAGTAATGCCTGCAGATTGGTAGGGGTCTAATAATTCTTCAAATTTTGTATAACCTCTTAAATATATAAATTTTTTACAACCACAGTTAGTGAGCAAAACTGATTTACTCAGCAACGCTAATTACTACAATAGCCAATTACTATAGATTTCACTCACTCCTTGTTTGGGAAATCTGTCATTGAAGTCAACAGGAGTTCAACCCAAGTGATGGTACAGGCCTGTAGAGTGTGGAGTTCCTTCAGTTCCTGTGAACTTCGGCATCTTGCCAGACGGGATGTCCTGAGGACTAGCAGAGTTGGCGTGGGGGCTTGGCAGGGCTCTGCTGCACCAGTGCTAGATACTAGTGCTAAGGATAGAGAATGCTACACCTCCAAAAGGAGTTAAGAGGTTTTTACAAACCATGCTCCCTTAGTGCGTATCAAAGAATTGTAGTTGCCTCTGACCTCCACAGGCAGAATACCTTTCTGTTATTTGAGAATATCACTATACTTTTCCATCCCCCTCTGTCATAGTGTTCTCTGATCCACAAATTACTGTAAATATATACTTACAAAAGAATGTGTTAGTAGGTAATATCCATAAGCAACAAATACATCATCAAAATCAGGCAGATTTAATATTTCAGTCGTAAGAAGTGCCATACTGACCCTTTTTACACAGGCCACGGTTGTGTGGGGCTGGGGGGGCGCCGCAGTCCATGTGTGGTGGTGGTGGGGGAGTTCAGATGGGATGCACTCCGATCCCCACACATGGAGGCACCTCTGTTTTCTCTGGTGCCTCCATGTGTGGAGATGCTTGGGGATGCGGGAGTACCCCCACCCCCCACCCCCATGGGATTTACCCGGGTCACTGAATCAGACCAATGGTCCACCCAGCCCAGCATCCTGTCTCCAACAGTGGCAGCTTTGGTCGCTTCAGAGAAGTATACAACAGGCCATAATGGGGAGCGATCCATTCCTGTTACTCCCAGCCCCTGACAGTCAGGTCTCATCCCCCTGACTAATAGAAATTTATGGGCTTATCCTCTAAGAACTGCATGGCAGAAGGGGCGGGGTATAAATTTATGAAAATAAATAAATAAATAAATAAATAAATAAGAACTTATCCAATCCTCTATTAAACCCAGTTATAAGAACATTAGGAAGAACTTTAGAGAACATTATATGTACAAGCCCATTTTGCGAGTGCCTCATTAGGAACCCCCCAAAATGTATACCTTCTTGTGTAAATCAGCACTTGGATATGTGAAGGGAGTTTTTTTTGCATGCCTGGACATCAGTTAGAGTCTCCATCCGTGGGATATGGATGGCCTGCTGGAATTTAGGTGCCTGTGTTTGAAAACCGGTTGGGCGTTTGGGGTATGTGTGCACGGGATGGAGAGATGAGATATGTCAGGACTTGCCTCACAAGGGGAGTTCCTAATCGGAGCTGGAAATACAGAACTGGTCACGACGGTTGTTTCTGCTGCAGGGGCCTCGCTGGTGTTAAGCAAAAGCGCACAGCCTGGATAAAAATCAAAACAGGGAGAAGACAGTGTTGTTGTCACTGCTACAGCATTAGTAAAAGGCTCATTGGAACTTTCTTTTTGTAATCTATTCTGGTTCTGTCTGTACTAGCTGGTCCTCATTATAGAGGGATAACATATGGCTAGGACATTTTTCAATATACTCGGATGCAGTTAATTCAGCTTCACGTTCTCTAGGGCCCCTACTTGGGAAACATATTTAAGTGATCTGGCTCCCTCCCTCACATACAATATTTTTCTGTTTATTTCTGACTTGAGATTTATTTTCATTATCCATAGCAAAATGCATCCTATTTTTAAAATTTAATTTTGAGTGATTCTTTCCAATGGTGAAAAGCGCCAGGCTTAATAACTGCTGCAGCTGGAGGTCTCTATGCTTCTCTAGTCTGAAAGTCACTCATTATAACAAAGGATGCAAGAGATCTCCAAAGAAACTGAAATACTAGCATTCTACGTCACAGAGAGTTGTGAGCAAGAGGATTTTCATTCCTACTCCATCAAGCCAAGGTGGGTAAGGACTTGACTTATTGACAGATCCACAACAGTGGGGAAACAGCAGCTGTGAGCTCCCTTGTAAAGAGAGCACAGATTTCTCTGCCCTGGTTCGGGATTTGTTTGGCTGCCATGTTGTTTTAGTTAATAAACTAAATGTTTTAGTTTATTATTAATTAATGATCATCATCATTATATTAAGCATTTATATAGTGCCAGCAGTGTATCTGGCACTTTACAATTGTTATTAATGGAGACAGGTCCCTGCCCAGTGACCTTACAATCTAAAATGGACAAGGGTGGGGGAACAAAGGGAGAGATAGACACATTTATTCCCATTTTACAGATAGGGAAACTGAAAATTATGACTTTCCAAGGCCACCCACAGAATTCATGGCTAGGGCAGGATTCAAACCCATGGCTTCCCAGGTCTAGGTCCAACACCTTATCCACTAAACTCGCTCTCAGTGGCATATATTTGTTTTAAATATGCTATCAGTTTGTGTTAGTAGTCCTAACGCTTCCAAATGACTTCCAAATGAGATTTATAAGTTATTTGAAAGCTTGAGTCTGTAGAGAACAGTTCCTACTGCAGCTCTCATGAGGTTCCCAGGTTTTCATATTTTATATTGAATGAGTCTATTTCCAAAGAGACACCCCTGAGGAAGAGCTCACATGGTGCGTTTCTGATTTCAAGCTTAGAATTGATAATATAGCTGTTTTGGCTTTATTGAAATTGTATATGTGTACATAGAGATAAAACTGCATCTTTTTGAATATTTGTTAGTAAATTATTATAATAGCAGTAGCTTTGTTTGTTGTTTTAGGGCAGGATTCAAACCCTGGCTTCTCAGTTTATTCCAACTGTTGTTCATAAAACCAGACATGAAGTAATTACATGTCTTCTGTTGTACTCTGAGAAAACTTTCACCTTTTGCCCTTAATACACTCTTCCTTTGCTACTTGCTATTCATCCCCTGCTCCTATTGGTATGGCTACTACACCTTCTTGTGAAGGAAGGTGACTGTATTCTGGCTTTCCGATCCGCCATGGAGGAGCTTGAGAGGTGGGTGAGCCCTGCGTCCAGCCACAATCCTCATCTTCAAATGAACAATAAAAGCCAGAGGGAAGTTTTTCTGTAAGAGGAAGAGTCAGAAAACACAAGAATTAATTCCTAGACTAGGTACAGAGTGAAAGAAAGCAGCAAATATTCCCCCTCTCATTCCTATGGGCATTCCAATCTGGCTGACACTTCCCCCCACTAGAACGCCTCATAGCTGAGAGGCACTTGGGGGGGGGGGGGGGAGTGGCCTTTCAAAGGCCGTTTTTACATGGATGCCCCCCTGGGTGTGCGGGTGGGTGTGCAGTGGGGGGCTTCCGTGTAAATGCCGCAACGGTGTGTGTGGGGATGGGGGTGCGCCCGTGGGGGTGCGTGTGCACTCCTGCGTAACACCCACCTCCACCCATCACCCACCCATGGAGTCATACAGCAAACCAGAAGAGGCTCCATGGGTGGAGGTGGGTGTGCGCTCATGGGAAGGGGAGCACACCCACCGCTACCCACTGCGGCCGCACACCCATCCCCCCACCCATGCGGTCCATTTAAAAAGGGCCAAATTGACAGGACCCAGCTGGCACTGTGGCTGGGGCAGCTCCTTGTCACTTTGAAAGGCTGGCCGCTGCTTGCCTCCCTCCAGTGCCTCACAGCTGTGAGGTGCAGGAGAGGGGGAAGCAGCCTTTCAAAGGCCCTTTTCACATGAGATGCCCTCACCCATCTCCATGCAGTTTCATCCAGATGGGTGGAGACTCCCGTGGGAATGCCGCGGTGGGTGGATGGGGGTACGTGCGCGCTCCCGCACTACACCCATCTCCACCCATCACCAATGCATGGAACAATGGGCTCCAATACTGGTTGCTCCATGGGTGGAGGACGGTGGAGATGGGCAAAGGTGGGTGGAGATGGGTGTGCGCCTGTGGGAACGGGCACACCCCCACCACATGCGAACACTCATCCCCCCATACACTGCACCATGTTTGAAAAGGACCAAAGTGACAGGGAGCTGGGGAGCAACTGTGGCTCCCTCTCACTTTGAAAAGCTGAGCCCCTCTTCCTGAGAGCAAAATGAAAACGGAATTAGAAAACAGAATTCTATTTGCACTAAATTTCATTTCTGTTTTCCTAATAACTAAAATGAAATTTGGAAAATTTATTTTAGTTATTAGGGAAAAGAAACAAAATGCACACCCCTAGTGCATCTTCAAAATCCAAACTATTCAACTTAAAGCAATTATTGTCTTAATGTCTGGCCCCACAATTCTCTTTGGTAACAGGAAAATCATAATCTGCACAATTATGATTATGTATAATCCGCATAATCATAATTTTGGCCCCACAATTGTCTTTAGGAACAGGAAAATCATAATCAGCAATACAGTAGAAGTATGCACCAGGGGCCCATGTTGTTTTCCTTTTTGTTTTTCCTTTTTGTTATTTAAATCTGTCGTTTTAGTTTTCATAAATATCAAATTGTCATTTTCGTTTTCGTTTTCCATTGGTTTCAATGGAAAACACATTTTCAGTTGTACCTTTTTTGTTTTTCACTATATTTGGCTGAAACCTGGGATGAATATACCTCCAATGGAAGGCATTAAGTCAACCAAATTCCAAAAAGATTGAATAAAGGAATCCAATTTTAGAAGCAGTTGAGTTATTTTATTTTGCAAAGATCTTCATATACATTCTTAGCTGTAACTTCTTTGTTTCACATTTAATGTAGATGAAAGTTGGCAAGTTTATACCCCTTCCCGTATTTGCCGTCGTTGCCAACTTTAAGAAGGATTGGATAAAGGGCCCTGGTGGTATAAGCAATTAACATATACATGTATGTCTGACTGTAACATCTTTGTAGACCAACCAGTGTACATGAAATTTGGCAGGACTGTATATCACACTTTTACGATAATCTCTGCCACATATCAGAAAGATGTGAAAAAGGGTCCTAATTGTATATGCCAGCACAGCATATGCAGAGAATGAGCCTATGTCAGGGATTCTCTTACGTGTCACTGTGGTACAGGCGTGGCTGGCCTCCCAGGGAATTTGGGGTGCTGACCCCCCAAGCGCCCCGCCAGGCACTGCGGCCGCTGCTCATGGAAAAAACAAAAAAACAAAAAACCTCACCGCCGCCGCCGCCGCTTCCCAGCGCTGCAGCAGCCTCTGCCTTGCCTTTGCTTCAAAACGGAGGCTGCTGCAGCGCTGTTGTCAGTTTCACTGCGGGATGGGAAACAGCCTGAGGGGGTGCGGGAGGAGGATTCCCACCCCACCCCACCCCCAAGGCACCCAACACCCCCCAAGGCTGTTTCCCACTCGCACCCCCACAGGCTGTTTCCCCCCTGCACCCCCCAGGCACCCCCAAGGCTGTTTCCCACCCTGTACCCCCCCAGGATGTTTCCCACCCCGCACACCCTCCCCAAGGCTGTTTCCCCCCTGCACCCCCCCAAGGCACTCCACACACCCCCAGGCTGTTTCCCACTCCACACACCCCCAGGCTGTTTCCCACTGGGAACAGCCTCCTGGAGGAGGATTCCCATCCCACACACCCCAAGGCACCCCACACACCCCCAGGCTGTTTCCC
>QEPC01008081.1:2295755-2309746 GCA_003113815.1 Sphenodon punctatus
TTATTTATTTTAAGCTTGATGTGCATGTAGACTGTGTTTTCCGATGTTAACCCTGGAAACTCCTTGCTGCTGTGTTGTGCCAGTGTTTTGCCAGTGTTTTCTGTGTTTACCTGTATTTTGGGTTTATACATTATTTATTTTAAGCTTGATGTGCATGTAGACTGTGTTTTCCGATGTTAACCCTGGAAACTCCTTGCTGCTGTGTTGTGCCAGTGTTTTGCCAGTGTTTTCTGTGTTTACCTGTGTTTTGGGTTTATACATTATTTGTTTTAAGCTTGATGCGCCTATAGACTGTGTTTTCCGATGTTAACCCTGGGAACTCCTTGCTGCTGTGTTGTGCCAGTGTTTTGCCAGTGTTTCTGTGTGTTTGGGGTTTATACATTATTTATTTTAAGCTTGATGTGCATGTAGATTGTGTTTTCTTCCATCCGATGTTAACCATGGGAACTCCTTGCTGCTTCATTATGCCATGCCACTGGTCTACCATCCCCCTGGCTCCGCCTACCGGCTCGCCGGCCAGCCAGCCTTACTGCCCCTCCAAACTCAAAACCCACCAGCCGCCCCTGCTGTGGTATAAGATTGGTTTGTGATGCTAATTGGCCAGCAGAAAGGTCAACCAAATATCCTCATTCTGTGCTGTGACCATCCTAACATCTCTCCTCCACTTGTTACGGGGAAGTCAGAAAAATCTGTTTAGGAAAGAGTCAATAGAGATTCTCTTATGTCCTATGTCACAGTGCTGCAGCATGTGATTGTGATGATAATTGGCCATCCTGGATGTGTAAACTGTGTCTCCTGATTGCTGGGATGCTATCCCCAAAGTCCCAGTTATATCCCTTATGCCCGCCTCAGGGCCGCCCCCTATGCCCGCCTCAAAGCCACTACCAATTGGTCCTGTAAAGCTAGAAGCATGCAGTAATTGGCCAGTGAATGTGACTGTCAGTCTTTTGGGTTGCTCCACATCTTCTCTCCTACAGTCTCTCTCCCCTTGCCTTGCCATGTGCCTGCCTCTGACTGGCACTGCATGTGCTGCTATTTATCTGAATAATGGTCTTTAAGGGGACAACACCAATTGCTTATAAAATTGGGTCCCTTTTTATAATTGTCCTGTAATTTGTCAGTGATGACAGGGAAGGTATGTGATACATTCCTTCCAAATATCTTGTAAACAGGATAGAATATACAAATGTTACAGCTGGAAATGTATTCTCAAGTTAACATCTTATACCATCAGGACCCTTTATCCAAACTTTCTGAAAATTTTCAGGAGTGTTAAGCTTGTCGAGGGACATAATATTTATAGGATTCATGTAAAGTGAATGGAAGATAAAGAAGTTGTAGTTGTGAATGTGTATGGAACTTTTCTTAAAATCACAATATTCAATTGCTTCTAAAATTGATTACCTTTATCTAATCATTTCAGAATTTGGTACTCATAGTGCCCTCCATTGGGGGTACAAACTACCCAAGTTTCATCAGAATTGAATGATAAACAAAAACGTTATAGCTGGAAACACGTGTTTCAGTTTTTCCCATTTATTTCAAAAATAAAATGTTGTTTTAATTTCTATTTTCATTATTATTATTTGTCGTTTTTGTTATTGCAATAATGATAAAGAAAATGACAATTTTTGTTATCATTATTGTAATAATGAAAATGACATGCACACCCCTACAATATAGTCTTAACCCATTTCACTGAGAAAAGAGATGAAATAAATATTTCAACAAAATTAATACATTCTTTAATTTGACCCATTTATTTGGAGTTCAGATTCAAAACTATTCATTCATTATATTTGCTCCAATTTCACTTCATTTGTTCATCATTTTGTTATTTGGTTAATCAGTATTTTGACAATTTGTTATTTGGTACACTGATCACTTGAATTAATTTGCTGCATTATGGGTATTTTTCTCCCTAGTACTTTAGCTACAATCCACAAAGCACTTACACCAGAGCCCTATGATCTTCATTGGGGTAACTCTGGTGTATGTGGTTTGTGTATCGTAGCCTTTGGGTGTTTTTAAACAAGCAAGGTCTGGAGTGCGTGGGGGAGGGATTCTAATGGGCAGCTCCCAGAGTGGTTACCACAGCCGCCAACTCGCACTCCCCTGCAATGGACCATGACATGTCCCAGCTGTGAGCGCTGGGGAACCGGGCTCCCCAGCACTTGCAGCCAGTTCTTTTGCAAAGGCCACGTCCCCTGCCCACAGTGTCTATGAGTGGGGGACCTGTCTGCTGGTGTGGGTGGCCGCAGCAATTCATACAAGGTGGGCATGTGTGGGCACCCGTTTTCACACACTTTTTTTGGCTCACTCTGCACGGGGCACTCCAGATTTCTCGGCAGTGCACTGTGAGTGCCATGTGTAGCTGCTGCATGGCTCATGGGAGTGCACATCCCCCCGCATCACCTTCAGGTAGGCGGTCAGATGAGTGGCTCCTTGGTGGCCATGCAGGGTAGCATCTCATTTAAAAAACACCCTTTGTTTCTTTGGCGCTACTATTTGGCAGGTTTTTTTTTTTGTTTTTTTTTTAAAGTTTGGGGGTTTGAATTTGATTGGATTATCTGTATGGTACAATGAAGAAGGTCACAAAAAGTATCCAATAAAATAAACAAAGCATTGAACAATGAAAAATCAACAACCAAGTGAACAACCAGCCTGGATTTGCAAACAACACACTTAAGAACAGCGATTTCACTACAGCAGCAAATACAAAAACCAATGGCCAAATTTTACTATTACTATTTATCAATATAGCATCAGCAATGTACCTGGCTCTGAGCAGTCATGATTAGAGACCGGTCCCTGCCCCAAGAGCCTTATACTTTAGGAAGAATAAGAGAAGGGAGACAAGGGGAATGGGACTACAAGGAGAGAAAGGGTTATATTCAAGAAGTTGCAGGTACACGTGCTTAGCTTAGTTACGATGGAGAAAAGGGATCCTAGAGGATAAGACAGTATAAGAAGACACCTTAGTGATCTACCTAAGGGGGCAAGGAGCTAGGGAAAGTCCGATGGAAAAGGTAGGTTTTTAGGAGGAATGTAAATATTGTGAGTGAGGGAGTGGAGTCTGTGTGCTCAGGAAAGACATTCCAGGCATCGAGGGCAGCATGAATGAGGAGATGAAAACAGTTTAGGGAGTAGGAGACTCTGGGGTGGATAAGCATGGTGGCAGAGGAGGAGCAAAGTTCCTAGGTGTGAATGTAATGGGAAATGAGGGCAGAAAGATAGGGAGGAACAAAGCCCTGAAGACTGAGGACAAGGATTTTGTGCTAGATGTGAAGCAAGAGAGGAAGCCTGTGGAGGGAACATAGATGAGACTGAAATCAAAGAAGCAGCAGGCAAAGGGGATGACGTTGGCAGCTGAGTGTTGAACAAAAGTGAGAGCATTAAGGTGAGAGTGAGGAAGGCCAGTAAGGAGGTTGCAGCAGTCAAGGCAAGAGATGACCAGAGCATGGAGTAGTAAGGAAGTGGGAGCAGTAAGGAAGGATGGATTTTAGTCAAAGATTTAGACCATGATCCAGAAGCCACTTACTCCAGTGTAGCTGTTACTCTGGAGTAAGTAGCTTGTGGCCTTATTAGTTATTGGCTCCCTATCTGCAACTGAATCAAAATTAAGCGCTTGCTGTCGTGTTCAAAGTAACTTCATGGCTGCATTGATCTGTGTTTGATACCATACCCACTCAGCACTTACATCTGGTATGGTACATCCTTCCTATTCTAGCTCAAATGCATGTCTCCTCTCTTCTCTTTCACACCTACTCTTTACTGTTCTTCTGACCAGTCTTCTGACATCCCTCATCACCACACTCTTTCTTCAGCTGCTGTCTGGCTTTCCCCATGTGTTTTCCCCATCAAATCGTAAGTCAGATTTTACTACCCCTAACTAACCGCCATGGAAAGCAGAATTTGTGAAATGATTTGTTAAATTATTGTCTATTCAAAGCAATGTTAATTATAACAACTGCTATTAGTAATTGAAAATAAATAAAGAGTCTGTAATTGGAATGTAGCTGACTGTGTGCTAGACAGAACAGAATCCACTGTTTCTGAAATGCCAACGGGAGTAAAAACTTAGTCAGTGATGCAGAAAGGCTGTGGTTGTTTCTGGGCTCAGGTCCCAATTATGCTTCCCACCCCCAAAGGGCAAGGGGTTGGATTTCCCTAAGCAGCAGCTGCCTCAAGGGAGTTCCTGGCCAGCCTTGGCCTCCCTCCCTCCTCTCAAGGACAAAAGTGGTGAGATTGTTGTGGATCCCAGCAAGCCCCCAATGCAGCAGCAACCGCACCAAGAAGGAAGTTTTAAGAGTGGGGCCATCACTCTACCTCCATCCACTCTGAAAAGCTCCTTCTTTGTGGAGCCTTTTGGAAGTGGCCTGCATCCCACTTTAAATTTTTTAGAGTGGGTGGGGACAGAGTTAGCTCTGCTCCTTTCCCCATCCACTTTGGAAATTTCCTAGAAGCTGTGTTTGCAAAGGGCCTGTGAGTTGGATTTTGGAGTTCCCCTTACCCTACTTACAGCAACCACTGAGTACCACTCTCCGTAGAGTGTGCCAGCCCATAAGAGGTTAATCCTTTGTCACCTTGCCTGCATCTCAGGGCTCCAGAGTCAACAGAAAAGAAAATGGGTTAGGCTCCTCTTGGAGTTAAAACATGATTCCCCAGCCAGTACTCAGTGCCAGTAAACACACAGACAGGGCTTTGCAATGAGAGAGTTTCAGATGAAAACTAAAACAGATAATATTGGTTCAGAGTAAATACAGAAGGTGCGTATGAAAATGAAATCAACACAATAAGCAATGCTAGCTTAACTGATCAGGTTCTCTCTCTACTAGTTACCTATTCCAGAGGGCCAAAGTCTTGTCTCTGATGTTCACAGTCAGGCATGCTGCATCTTAGCCAGGAGCTGTGACCTTCACATTCCTCTTTGTTTCCCCACCTGCTGCAAGCAGCCCTGGGAGGGGTGGAGGGCTTTGTCTCACTCTCATCCCCATCAAAGGGAGGAGCAAGCATTCTGTGGCCGGCCACTGGTAAGTGCTAAGGCTAAGGCCGCCTCACAGTGGTTGCCCATGGGCAACAGTCTGGCACGTGCAGCAAGTCTTGTGTTGCAGGACTTATGGGCACCATCTTTCACTTGTTCTGGCCGCAGCCAGCAGTTGGGGAGTAGGAGATGGAGCTCTGGGAATCGTGGGATTCAGCAACTCCTCCAGGTGGAGCACTGATGTAGAAAAGGAGCCAGAAGAGGGTAACTGCTCAGGGGTCTCCCCTCCCCGCCCTTGAGGGAACCCACCAGGTGGTATCCCTCCTCACCCCCTGGACTGGGGTCAGCAATGGGTGCTCCATTTCCTCCCTCCAACTACCATCAGGGGACAACGGGGTTCACAAGGGATTTATAGCTTTCCTCTTGGCCGCATACTCCTGGAGGCCTATGCAGGCTAGGCCAATCATGAGAACAGGGCTAAGTAAAGCCTGACTCTGGGACAGCGTGTGTGTGTGTGTGAGAGAGAGAGAGACATAGAGGCCCCATTAGTGCTCTTACAGGTTTGAGGTGTAGTGGCCCCTCCTACTTCAGGGCAGCAATCCAACCCCCCTCCCGGATTTCGATACAGCGGGACTGCAACAGGGCCTAACTACTTGCCCATGCTGAGGCCCCCCCACTGGCTCAAATGCATGTGCCTTCAGGGGGGGGGTCTGTGGCCCATCCGGGGGGCACAAGGCCTTGATGGCCTTTGCCTGGGGCATGTGGAGGGGCACAGAGGCCTTGATGCAGTGCCTCCATGGGCGTTGGGGTCACTGAGACAGGTGGGCATGAGGGGGTCTGCACTTCCTCAGGGATTTATATTTTATTTATTTATTTATTTTATTTAGCAAATTGAGGCCCATACGCCTCCTGTAGGCAACAGGGTGGCAGGGGGATGACCTGATTTTTTCCACTGAGATGCCACAGCTGAGGCATTCTGTTTCACAGTGGCATGCTCATGTGGGTTGCCTCGCTCCCCTTTTTTGGGGGGTGTTGCCCCCTCCCTGGTCTGCCCATGTGGCAGGGATGCCCCACACACCATCCCTTGGGGTGGAAGACAGGCAACACGGCACACAGTACCTCGTCCCACCAGGCACCAGAAACGCATAGGCTTAGGGGCACACGAAGGCCCCATGGCCCCTCTTTCCCGTCATGGAGGCCTCAAAGGTCATCCAGTTCAACCCCCTGCTCAGTGCAGAAAATCCACAGCTACGGCATCCTTGACAGATGGCTGTCCAGCCTCTGTTTGAAAACCTCCAGCGAAGGAGAGCCCACTGCTGACCTAGGTAGTCTGCTCTCACAATATTGTTCAGAGGATTTCACAGTTGGTTAAATTGTTCCTTATGAAGCGCTCCAGCGCCATGAGTGGCAATAGAGAATTAAAATTAATATAATTAATTATCATGCTGGCTGCAATGAGATAGTAAAAGGGGCTAAACGTTCTGATCTTGTAGTCGAGTTTCTGCATAGTGAGTGAGACACTGGCTAAGCCCATATCTAGGTGAAATTACCTAGAGATTTTTTACACATCAGGGTTACAGGGTAAGAAATTTTAATTGACTCTAGACTGTTGGGGTGATAAATTGCCCACGCCTGGAAGGCAAGAACTCGGTGGGAGGTCGTCTTGCACACTGCATCATAAAGAGGGAGGGTTGTTTCCTCACACCAGCCAGTCTGGAGCAATGATCTGCCCAAGATCACAAAGTGAACGGCAGGGATTGACAGTACCTTGCCCACACCATTCCTTAGCAGGAAGGGTCCCCTTAGCACCAGATGGCTGGGGCAATAATTTTTTCAAGCCTGATGAGTGAGTAGACCTGGCACACACCAGTCAGAGAGCAAGGGTTTCATCAGTCCCAGATGGTTCAGACAACCAGATAAGCTAGGTCACATTGCCCAGTTGTTTTAAGCACCCCTTCCAAAAAGATGATGTTCTCGGTCGAGCCAACTTATCGGCACTAATTAACTATGCTGTTTCACCCAGGGCAGCCCCCAGCATGGCAACACACAGCAGGTTGCCCAGAGAGAGCACGCCCACCAGAGTTGCGCGCCAGGGTGGGCAGTCAGGCACCACATCTCTATTGGGTGGAAGCATAAGAGCTCACCTTCCCCTGGTACCTGCAAGTACGACCGAGGTGCCTCTTAAGGCCGCTAATAGCAATGCCATTTGAGCCTATCGACAAAAAATGGTGAGTTACAGCATAGGTACCATAACCCCCCAAACTGGATAATGGACTGTATCTCAACCCTCATGTCCCTGATGAGGTCTACTATGCTTTAAGTCTCCGATCACAGGGTCATCAAGTACCAGTGGCAGCATAGACCCCAATAGGTTGGCTTTTGTTAATCAGGAGCTTAACTTGAGCAGATCAGGATTCCTGGGATGCCCAACAGAATCACTGACTGGGTGGCTCGTAATTCTCCCCCCCCACTCCCATCCACAGATACTGGACCTGTAAGGAGGGGGTAGCACCAGGATAGGGCGCACATCAGTTCTGTCCCAATCCAGCCGGCCGGAAAAGGGCTATGACAGGGAGCTTCTGGGGGACCCGGAAAGCCAAGGGAAACTGTATTGTGAGATCCAGCCCAGGCAGGAAAAAAATGTTGGGGAACAAGACACATTGGGCTAGGCCAAGCAGTTCCCAAGAGGACACCATGCCTAGAACCCCCATGAGGCCATTCAATTGCCAGATACGCACAAAACGGCATGATGTCACTGCAGTCTAGTGGCTGTTTCTCAGGTACTGCTCTGCAGGCATAGTTCAAATGGCGATTATCTGTATTCCTTGCAGTACCAGCACCCACGAGTGCCAAACCAGGAAAAATTAACTGGACCAGGCCCCATTCTCCTTCTGGGTCAAAGTGGGACTGGACTGGCCCATCAGCACACAGTATTTCTTATTTCTTGAATTTTCCCCCATAACGTTCTATGTGCATCTCTACCCATCTGAGAATTCACTGATAATATGGCAGTGTGACTCGTCCCCATGGGATAGGGCTCCTCCGCGTGACAGCCATGCCTCGGCACCCCCATAAGCAAGGGCACGAGGGTCCTATGCACGTCAGCCGGTAGGGCTTGTTCGGTTCCCAAGGGAACATGCAAAGGTAACCATGGGGATTAGGCTGGGCCAGTGCAGGGGACTATTAGGCATATAAGTAACCACTAGCTTTGTATTTTACACAATGGATTCACGAGGCAATTCATCTGGAATGCTGGGCAGCTGAATAATGCATGTGGGGGCAAATATTGATTGAGCTTACATAATTGTGTCCAATGAGCTTCTTTTCCAGGGTCGAATCACCCCTCAACTGGGACGACAGGCGCCAGCGACAGGTGCATCGGGGTGGAAGGACTTGGACTCCTCCACAGCCCATCTACCAACTGGTCACAGGTATAGGGCACTTGCCCATAGGTCACAAGTGTTGTGGAAGCCTCGCCATTCTGGCAGCTAGTGAATACATTCAGGCGACTGTCTGGTCAGGCATGCCCCGAGGGGGCTGTGTATGCCACACTTCCCCCCATAACTTGCCCAGAGGGCGACCCCATCCCCCATGTACAGGCATCAATGCCCAATCTGGCTGAATGTTATACCAGGGTTTTGCAGTCCACCAGAGCTGCTGCCGGATGCCAGCGTACTCATAACAGTTCAGCTGTGGTAGTTCTTGAGGCTGTGTGGGCTGGAGCCAATCACCCACACCTCAGGAACCCAAGGTGGTATTCAGGGAATAAAATCGTACCTTTCCCTTCCCCAAATAATGTATTAAGCCACAGGCACTGTAAGGTGGACCAGCAAGTGGGTGTTTGCAGCACTCAGCCCAAGAGTGACATGTGCCGAGTCAGCTGTTCAGGTCTTTTCAAAATGCATCCCACCAGATTTGCTTGGTGGGGGCAAAGTCATATTCATCCCTCATTTGGTCCCGTTTATGTTATAGGTATCGCTATGCCATGGCGGTGTAAATGAAGGATAACAGTTGCCAGCATTGGCCTCAGCAGTGTCGTCTGGAAGCAGGTCAAGCAGGCGTTAACAGCAGCTTGCACCACTACCGCACGAGATCTCATGAATCATAGTCACACCGGGTGACATGGCATACCAAGATTGAAAGTCCACCCATTGCCCAGCAATGAAAGAAAGTGGTTGGCAGTTTTTCAGCAGCAGGCCATGACCTATTTCTAAGGATCATGCAGGATGAGTTCTGGCAAGTTGGGGATGGGGTGCGAAACCAGCCAAGCATGAGGTGGCGGTTTGCTGTGGAAGGATCCAGTTAGGTTAGAAAGTTAATTGAATAGTTAAGCACTTTACTTTACTTACTATTTTATTTCTATCCTGCCCCTCCTGCCTGCAGGGCAGCCCGGGGCGGCGAACAAGATAAAAACAGTAAAACAGTAAAACAATTAAAAAAGTTTAAAATTCCTGTATGCAGGGAAAAACACCCCCCTCCCCGCCAAAAGCCTGGTGGAACAGCCAGGTCTTACATAATCGTTGAAATGACAGGAGAGTGGGGGACAAGACATAGGGAAATGTCTTGGCCAAGTGAACATAGGGGCTTAATGGCTGATTCAAGGGCAAGCATGTCCAAGTTCCAGGCATCACCCCGGGGGTAGAGCCAAGTTCTGCAGTCAAGGATATGTACAGTCCCAGGTGGACGATGGTCTCCTCACCTCTTCAAGGTCACTAGTCATATGACACGCATTCCCAACCCAGCTGAGTGGCTAACGGGGGAGAGTGACTTAATTTATACAGCACAAAGTGACAGCAGTTCACGAGGACACATCAGGCCACATGGAATGGCAATTGGTCACCTGGAATTACTGTTAATCCAACACACCTTCCCAACCAGATGGGTGCCTGGGGCTAGAGTGCCATAAATGGTAGACCGGAGAGTGAGGGCAGTACCTGAGCGTACCACATGCTTCCTGAAACTGCTTTGTTTTAGTGTGCTACTGGACCCGGGACTGGGCATGGCTCATCCCCAGATAACCTGAATTGGACTGAAATTAATTTGAATAAAGAGTGCAGACATTAAATCCCAACAATTTGTGCTTGCTTTCTTCTGGGGTGTGGGACAATTCCCTTTGCTTCCCCACCTGCTACAAGCAGCGCTGGGAGGGGCAGAGGGCTTTGTTTCGCCCCCATCAAAGGGCAGAGCAAGCACTCTGCAGCTGGGCGCTGGTAAGCGCCTAAGGCCAAGGCCGCCATGGGCAACAGGTTGCATGTGAAGCAAGTCTTGTGTTGCAGGACCTGCAGGCACCATCTTTCACTTGATGGGTGCAGTCAGCAGTCGGGGCTGGCGCCAGAGCAGAAACAAGCACCCACTCTACTCTAGTAAGCACTGTGGGTATAACTGGCTGCCTGGTTTAAGGGGCCAGGAAGGAATTTTTCTCTTGGCACTGTTTGGCTTCTGGTGACCGGCAGTTTTTTCGCCTTCCTCACAGTGCATTAATATAGATCCAATTGGATGTACCATTCCGTGTGGGTGGAGTACAGTTTTTCTATAATTGTCACGCTCTTGAGGGGTCCAGTTAGGTTAACAAGTTAATTGTATAGTTAAGCACTTGATGAAGACATCTCCCTATGAGATGGGGGCTAATGCCTGAATCAAGGGCAAGCAGAGTCAGGTTCTGGCCATCGGCCCGGGGGTAGGGCCGAGTTCTGTACTCGAGGACATGGATGGTCCCAGGTGGACAATGGTCTCCTCACCTCTTCTAGGTCATTAGTCATACAATAAACATCCCAATATAGCTGGGCGGCCAGTGATGGTGCTCACCCGAGGATGCCTGGGGCACTGCCCCCTTACCTCTCTCTCTCTCTCTTTCTCTCAATCTCTGGCAGCTGGCACGGCAGTCTAAGTCAAGTCCGATCATCCTCAGGTGACCGGACCAACAATTTGAGGCTCCACAGGTCACCGAACCATCGGGCAGCAGCAGCAGGCACAGCGATGTCAATTTCAGGGGGGGGGCACACTAGTGAGAAACTGTGCGTGTGCAGGTTCTGGAGGCGCCGACACCTGTAGTGTAGCAGGAAGCATGCCACGCGGTGAGCACGCATACTAACTTTACTGTGTTTGGGGGTGGGGCCAGGGGTGGGGACTGGCTGCGCTCTGGAGTCCCATAAGGGACAAAACTATTTTGAATATGCTTTGGGTGGCTCAGAGCACAGTCCAAGTGCACGTATGGGAAACGTGAATTTCCCATTGGATGCATGAAGGGCAGGCTTTCCTGAGAGCCCTATGGGCTCAATTTTAAAATGACACCTGGGCACTAATTACAGACGCTCAGGTGAGATGTGCTGCAGCTGTGAGGCAGTCAGGGACCAGCGCGCATGCTCAGTGACTCGAGTCAACTCTCAAGAAGCAAACTGTGCCATCCTGCTGCCTGACTTTGGTGGTGAGTAAATCGCTGGGGGGAGGGGGGAGAGACTGAGGATGGAATGGGACTGGGAGAGACTGAGGAATGGGGTGAGGAGTGGATGGGGTGGATGGGGAGAGACTGGGGAATGGGGGAATGGGGGGAGGGGTGGATAGGGAGAGACTGGGAGAGACTGGGGAATGGGGGAGAGGTGGATGAGGAGAGACTGAGGAATGGGGGAAGGTGTGCATGGGAGAGACTGGGGAGGGGGAGAGATGGGAATGGGGGAGGGGATGGATGGGGAGAGACTGGGGAGGGGGTGGATGGGGAGACATTGGGAGAACAGGGCTCGCTCAACCATGTTTTGTGGGACAAGTGAAACTCTTTGCCTCGCTGCTGCTTTTGTGGTGTGGTAAGGACTACACATAATGTCGCCTTAAGATGGTTTGCTTTGCTTGCTCTGTGTTTGCATGATGACAAAATAATCTCTCTACTCATGCTTGGGAGGGGAGAAGGAAAGCAGCAGCAATGCATCAATGATGCGTTGCTGCTTTTCTTCTCCCCTCCCAAGCATGAGTAGAGAGATTATTTTGTAAATTTGTGGGTCCACTGGCCATGGCTACTCTTTTTTAAAATGGTCCCTTCGCTGTTTCACTGCTGCTGGAAAGTAGTTTGCATGGACAGCATTTGGCTGCCAGGGATAAGGTGTGGCTACTGGGGATGCTGGTCTGGAGGGGCCTGCTCTGGAGGCAATGCAGCCCCAAAAGGGTCCAAACTTTAAATGAAAGGGCCTGTGTGCTTGGACAGGCCTTTTGTTGGTGTAGCTACTGGGGATGCTGGTCTGGAGGGGCCTGCTCTGGAGGTAATGCAGCTCCAAAAGGGGCCAAACCTTTTAAAAATAGCCTGCGTGCTTGGACAGGCATTTGGTGGTGTAGCTATTAGGGATGCTGGTCTGGATGGGCCTGGTTTGCTTGCAGTGCAGCCCCGAAAGGGGCCAAACGTTAAAAAAAGGGCCTGTGTGCTTGGACAGGCATTTGGTGGTGTAGCTACTAGGGATGCTGGTCTGGATGGGCCTTGTTTGCTTGCAATACAGGCCTGCAACTGCTCTCCTTGTGAACAGAGGAGAAAGTAGGTAGAAGCACGGCAGAAGAGAAGGCTGAAGACAACAAGGAAACCCTTTCCCCCTGTTCTCCACTGAACCCATCTCTTCCCCCTTCCTCTTCTCGTGCTCCAAAACCAAACCTTTTCCCTCCTACTTCTCCTCTGTCCTGTCCTTCTCTTTCCTTTCATTCTCTTCTGATTCAGCTTGTCACAGAACAGGGAGCTAACTCAGTCCTCCCAAGTTCTCCAAGCCAGAAAGAAGGCTTGTCCCAAAGCCTACATTTTCAGAAGACTACAGGTGGCCAAGCATGCCATGAAAATCAAGGATTCAAGGGTTCAGGATAAAGGTAGGCGATGGCAACGTGATCTATTTTTTTAACCTACAATGGTTAATTTGGATCCGGTGGGAAAGAGAGAGGAGAGTGGACTGGGCCCCAGTAAGAGGGTTCTCTAATCCCCAGTGGCAGTGCTTCACACAGCAGCATTCCCAGCATTAAGTAATGTAATGTCCATCCAACATTAACCCTGGGAATTCCTTGCTGCTGGGTTATGCCCTGGCTCCGCCTATCGTTGCCCTGGATCCACCCCTGGGTTGAACCCGCCTACTGCCCCACCAGCCTCCAAACCCACCAGCCACCCCTGCAGGTGGCTGAGAGGGGAAAGTGACCTATTTTATAGATCATAGAGTGGCAGCTGTTCACAAGGGCACATCAGGCTGCACGGAACTGCCGTTGGTCACCTGGCGTTACTGGTAATCCAACACACCTGCCCAATCAGCTGGGCACCTGGGGGTAGAGTGACATAAATGGTAGACCACAGAGTGAGGGTTATAGTGTGCTACTGGACCCAGGATTGGGCAAGGCCCATCCCCACTCAGACAACCTGAATTGGATTAAAGCATTGACAGACACACAGGATTCTCCTCAAACAGACAGCCCTCCATATTTGGCAAGGTCATGTGAGACATGGGTCGGTGGGCATTAGGGAGCCGGAGCAGGGGTAGGGCCAAGCCACAGTGGAGCCTAGGGGATGGAGCCGGCTCATGCAAAAACCAGTCTGCTCTGGGAGGAAGGTAATTAAGTGGAGAAAGCCCTGAGTAAGTATGGGGCCATTAAGAAAGCGTATCCTCCCTGTTTTGAGAAACCACTGGTGAATAGAGCCCAGGTTAGTAACAGCTTCAAAGGCATGGAAGATTAGTATCCCCCACGTAAGCCAACCCACGCCCCGCCCCCCAAGCACCATCAAGGAGAAATGCACAAAATGCAAAGGGATTGCCGCCCATTAACCTTGGACTCTCCTAAAAATTCCTCCCAAATCACCGGAAAAACCCTCTCTCATTCATGCCCAGGTGTGTCTCTTGTGCCTTTTGTCCCCATGGCTCTCGTATGCATCTTCCCTTTTGTTGCACCTAGACACCCACCCAGATATGTCATGTATTTCCTATTATAAGAATATATTTTTGGCCATCTGTGTTCCTAATGTATTAATTTTGAGTTTCTTTATATTAACTTTTTGTTTCAA
>QEPC01008081.1:2314712-2364015 GCA_003113815.1 Sphenodon punctatus
TGGCCAATCTCTCTCTGCAGGGAACTTCCATTCTTAACAGGTCATAGGGCAATCCATTCCCTGTAGTTCCAGCCCCCGTGCCTTACCGTGCACACGGTGTATGTGTCACCCTTCACAAACCACCTCCAGACATCAGATCTTCTCCGCCAACTGTCTGGGGGTGGCACCGGTGAGTCCGACCTCCGCCTTGATGTCCTGCGCCTGGCACCCGCAGCAACAGATTCCTCATCACCCTCTCTGAAACAGGAACACATAAACAAGTAGTTAGTTAACAACACCTAAGTAATATCATGCATTTATGATGATGCCTCTAGTCCTCCCTCCTTGGGGTGCTAGGGATGGCAACTGGAGATGGTGACCCTGGCTGGCTGGCATGTGCAAATCCTGCCCTTCTTTGTGTGCTGGGGAGGGATGGCAATGGGGAGACCCTGGCTGGCTGGCATGTGCAAATCCTGCTCTTCTTTGGATGCTGGGGAGGGATGGCAATGGGGAGACCCTGGCTGGCTGGAATGTGCAAATCCTGCCCTTCTTTGGGTGCTGGGGAGGGATGGCAATGGAGAGACCCTGTCTGGCTGGCACATTCAAATCTTGCCCCTGTTTGGGGGTGCGTGGGGATGGCAACTGGAGAGTAGAGACCCTTGCTAGCCTGGCACATGTTTGGGTGGGGGTGCTTGTGCTCGTGCCTGACTGCTGGAAGAGCCCCCCACACTACAGTACCCTCTCTCTATGTGGCAGACATCCGCTGCCACCTGCTGATGCCCACTGTTTGTGCCTGACTGATGCCCACCACCCACGCACTCACCCGCATGCCAGTGAGCTTGCTCTAATAGATAGTATTCTTCTTGCCTCAAAGTAAAAAAAAAAGTTTACAAACCTGGCAGCAGTGGCAACACCTCCTGTGCCCACCGGCTCTTGCTCCTCCTCCACGACCGAAGGTCCAGCAGCAGCGGCAGGAACCTCTTCCTCCATCACCAGCTCTGCCACCTTGGCCTTCTCCCAGGCCCGGCGTTTATTCTCCTTCTTTTTTTTTTTTTTTAAACAATCACTTGCCAACACCAACAGTCACCCACCAACACTCTCCAACCAGCCAAACCAACAGTCAAACCGAAACCAACACACAGTCCAACACAAACACAGCCAAAACACACCAAACACCCAGACAGCCAAAACACACACACTCTCTTGCCACACAGCTCCACACGCACTCGAATTTCCCGTTTCCGACACGACCACAGGATCACGCAATACCTTTTTCCGAACACCCGAACCAAACTGAACTACCGAACCCGAACTTGGCGACTGAACTCGGTGACCGAACCGAACCGAACTGAACGACTGAACCCAAACTGCGATCTGTTTGCACATCCCTATTTAGAGAAGGATTAGATTGATTTAGCTTTCATTTCAGTTTTGTACCTTGTGACTTGTGTTTCCCCCCCATCCCTGTGTGTGTGTTTGTTTATAGATATATAAGATATTAGATAGTTTCTATAGATAGATAGTTTTGATTTAAATTTTGAATGTTTGTCAGGGCTGCCGCCCGTAGGAAGCCTCCCTCAAGGGAATCCCCCACGGCAGAAGCAGGAGCAGGCTGGGGGCTCCCCGCCCCTGCCCCCTTCGGGGTCGCAGGTTCCAGAGTGTTCAGTGGGGCCGCCGGCCGCCGAGTCAGGGTTTCAGCCGGTGGCCACGCCCCCAACATCAGGACACGGTCTGGGGCTTCCCCCACCCCGGCTGCGGCGCTGGGAGCGTCTGAGAGTACGCGGGGGCAGGGCCTGGGACTTAAGAACCAGCGCCGCTGAAGCAGTGGTGCTGGTGATTTCTGAGAGACCGGCCCCCCAGTTGAACTGTTTGTTGCTTGAATTGTGGAACACAGGATACTTAGAAGTTGTGCAATTGAACCTCCCTTCCCTGGAACCTGGACGACTGCTGCGAGTGCAAGGAACTGATTGACCTGAGATAATTGTGTGTGTCCTTGTTTATCCTCTCCCTTCCCTGGGTTGCTTCTTCCTTCCCTGTGAGGGTGTTCCCCTCTTCCCTTCCCCTGTGGGTTCCCCCTTCCTATCCCCTTGGCACAAAACCTCACATTGCCCCTTACCCTCCTCTTTCGCCGGAGTGTGTGCTGTTAGGTTTGTAGGGGCATACCTTGGCTTCCCAGTTGTTACCATGCCCTATGATGATAGGGGTCTGTTCTCTTTAATTAGAGGTGAAGACCCATACTCTATCCTGACGGGCATTCTTCTTGCAGGGCGTGTGCCCCCCTTTCTGGGAATCAGCCTTGGTTGCGTGTGGACTAGTGTGACCCTACTTCCCCCACCCCAGTCACAATGTTGTATGTTTTTATTTATATTGTAATAGCAGAATTGCTGGGAACAATAAACCAAACTAACTAACTACTATAGATAGATAGTTGTAGGAGTTAGATTAGTTATAGAGATAGTGTGTAGTGATTCAGTTTTAATATTTTATAGTGTGTTTGTAGGACTAGGCCTTTGTAGATATTAGATAATATTCCATTTAGTTCCATAGGTTTTAGAATAGTTAATAGCAGTTAGAGTTAGTGTAGATATATATAATATTAGATTACTAATTTGAATGAATAAATAAATAAATAAATAAAAATATATAAAATCTTCCAGTGCATTCTTTGGGTGGGAGAAATGGAGAAGAGAAGCAGGAGAGGCAGTCTGCTGCCTGTAAGGCGGGCAATGGGGCACGTGGCAGAGGCTGTGCCAGTGGAGTGGCAGCCAGCATCAGCAGCAGCCCAAGCCCATCACCACGCCCCACCATGCCCCAAACTGCACAGACCTGATTGCTACCGGGCAATCCAATGTCCGCTGCTGCTGCCTCTGCTGTCTGTGCCATGGGTTCTGTGCCCTGGCAATCCAATGTCTGCTTCTGCTGCCTCTGCTGTCTGTGCCATGGGTTCTGCTACCGGGCAATGCAATGTCTGCTGCTGCTGCCAATGCTGTCTGTGCCATGGGTTCTGTGCCCCGGCCATTCAATGTCTGCTTCTGCTGCCTCTTCTGTCTGTGCCATGGGTTCTGCTACCGGGCAATCCAATGTCTGCTGCTGCTGCCAATGCTGCCTCTGCTGTCTGTGTCACAGGCTCTGTGCCCCAGCAATCCACAGAGGCTGCTGCTGCCAATGCCACCTCTCCTGTCTGTGCCCTGGGTTCTGTGTCCAGGCAATCCAATGTCTGCTGCTGCTGCCAATGCTGCCTCTGCTGTCTGTGCCATGGGTTCTGTGCCTGGATAATCCAATGTCTGCTGCTGCTGCTAATGCTGCCTCTGCTGTCTGTGCCATGGGTTCTGTGCCCTGGAAATCCAATGTCCGCTTCTGCTGCCTCTGCTGTGCCATGGGTTCTGTGCCCCTGCAATCCAGTGTTCGCTGCTCCTGCTGATGCTGTCTCTGCTGTGCCATGGGTTCTGCTACTGGGCAATCCAATGTCTGCTGCTGCTCCACCAATGCCTGGTAGCCTGCAATGCCTGTCCAAGTAGGGGTGCCAGGCCAGCCACCAAGTCCCAAGCCTTCCCGGCCTCTGCTGCTGCTGCCATTGGGTCTCAGATGGCCAGCCGTGGCACCACGGGCACCCCTGGGGGCCAAGCACCGAGACTGCCTGCCCGGGCAAGCCGGGATGCCAAGCGCCAAGTCTGACCGGTCTCTGCTTCTGCTGCTGCTGTGTCTCTCCATGCCCCCATGGGCACCCTTGGAATGCCCCAAACCTCTGCCATGGCCCAACTTTCTGAACATTTGGGGTGGGGGTTCGAATTCTGCGGGACTGAACCCACGAACCCGAACTAAGTTTTCGGACCAAATGGCTGAACGGCTGAACATCCAAACCCCGTTCTGTTTGCACATCCCTACTGCAGACTTCAGAATCCTGGGAGTCTGCTGTAGGCCATCAAGCAGTAAAGAGTTCCAACCAGACTTGCTGGTACTGGGAGCTCTCTTGAGAGCTGGAGAAGCCACTTGGAAGGAAGGCAAAAAGCCTGTGGAGAAGGCTTGCCCTGACAGGGTGCTTGGAGATCACTGTGAGAGGTAGCACTGTCAAAAAGGGTAGAATCGGCCCTTTGAGTATTGCATACTGTTTTCAAAGGGCTCCAGTTCTTGGGACTTGATCCATCTCTCGAGTGAACCCCAGAAGGAGAGAAAGCAGGATACAGCACCAAGAGAATTTAGGAAGCTGGAAAAAGGTTGCCCCCAAATTCCAGAGTTGCTAGAATACACCCTGAGCAGGTCAGATGGGAAGGCTTAGATTCTTCGAAGGGTCTAGGGAGAAGAAAGTCTCCAGAGGCTGCGATGGAAGCCACAGCAAAAACTTCTGGTACAGCTTGTATGAGGCTGGGGAGGTGCTTTGTTTGGTCTGTATTCTAATGGAATTATTGAAAGGAAAACATTACATGGGATTTATTTAGCCCTCAAGGGACTGGCTCCTGCAGCAACTTACCACTCCAAAAGAAACCTGGTTACAAACTGTTTGTTCCCATAGGTAAATCATGACTTGATCTACATGCCCAATGTCCACTCAGAAGAGTAAGGAGGCATACAACTGACAGCTCAGAATGATCTACCCCTTTGACCTTGGGTCTGACTATATAGGAGTAAGGGTCTATATATGGACATGCAACTTTGAATCCAAAATACATTTAGCCTCTGTCTGAACTCCAGGCTGTAAAGCAGAGAGAAGCTTCAATACGTACTTGA
Source organism: Sphenodon punctatus (assembly GCA_003113815.1). Taxonomy (NCBI): domain Eukaryota; kingdom Metazoa; phylum Chordata; class Lepidosauria; order Sphenodontia; family Sphenodontidae; genus Sphenodon; species Sphenodon punctatus. The sequence goes on from QEPC01008081.1 coordinate 2,319,417, forward strand.
TAATTTGAGCTGCTCGCAGGAGGGGCGGGATATAAATATATTAAATAAATAAATAAATAAATAAATAATTTCACTGCTGAGACTCAGTCTGAGAGTTGAACAAAATGACAGAACCAGGTGTGTCCTGATTTCCTGTTGAAACAGCCCAGCATGGTGCCCAATTGAATTTACTTCACACAATACAATATCTGGAACAATGTAAACAAGTCAGAGCAGTGGGGGGAGACATCTAAGCAACGAATCCTGCCCAGAGTCCAGAAAAAGCTGCTGAAAAGCTCATTGTGAAAACAGCAATATTGATGTATAAAAACCTATTGCTAGTACAGTGCTTCTCTTTCTTCCTCCACAAACCTCTGTATCTCCACAAAATTTATGAACTCCTGGATTCCTGTATTCTGAATACACTGCATTCCTCACTGTATTTTTATGGTTCAACTTCTTACATGTAGCAAAGCAATACAAGCTACCATAATTCCAGAGAAAGCTTTTAGAATAGGGCTAATCTGTCAAAGCACATTGCTCTGCTTTTTTTGTTTTTGTTTACCTAGAGCTGCCTTTTATTAATATTGCACAGATCAGCAAAAGGCTTTGTGCCCAGCACAGAGAAAAACCTTTATGGAACGAATAAGCAATCTCCATGTGCATGCCTCTACACTCATTCCTTAGGCAAAACTGCCATTGACTTCAGCAAGAATTCTGCTTGAAGGAAGAAGTGCAAGAGTTTTATTAGATTTCTGAAATTTGTTGTGCCTGATATCATTATTAGTAGCAGGCAAACCTTAGATGTTCCTGGCTTCAGTCTGAACAATACACAGCCATTGTGAAGAAGGGATGGAAGAACAGAGAAGCCATCAGGTCCAAGAACCTTGTTGCCGCACTGCAGAAGGATGCAAGGACACAGTCATTGGGGTTTAAAAGGCCACAATCTTTATTGAACTGTAACATACCAACTTTGGGAAGGGGGATCACCCCCCCGCCATAATAAAAACCTGGTCCAGTGGTGCACAGCCGAAGTATGGCTTGGGCTCCCTCTTCCTTGCATAAATCGCCACAGACCCAACCCCTTTTCATCCAAGACACCCCGGCCTGTGATTGGGGTATGGGTGTTGCTTTTGTTGGGATCCCCTAGTGAGGCCCCATGAGCAGAAGCAAGTAATCCACCATGCATATTCCAGAATGTACCAGTCCTGCAGATTAACTGGCTGCACAGAACTTAGCCCCCTGGAAGACCGAGCATTGGGCTGCACACTATGCCCTTGTGCTACCCATTTCCCTATCTTGTAAGGAGATGTCTCGCCCACTTGGAGGAGGGGGGTGGGGTCAGGGCACACAGCCAGGACTTCTGGGCCCATGCGGCCAAAAGCAGCCTGCTGTCTGACCTGGGAGAAGCTGTCGCCACCACCTGGAGAAACTTACCTGCTGCCACTGCTTCTGCTGCTGCTGGATCCAACTACCTCTTTGCAGAGTTGTGCTGCCTGGCCCCACAGGTACTATTTCCCCCACACACACTTGGAAGAAGGGGGCAGGGCTAGGGCGCACGGCCAGGATGTCCAGGTCTGACGCAGCCAAACGTGGTCTGCTGCCCAGCCTGCGAGAAGCTGCCACCACCACCTGGAGCAGTTTACCTGCTGCCACTGCTGGACCCAGCCACCTCTTCACGGAGCCGTGCTGTCCGGCCCCACAGGTACTATCTCCCCCCTCCCCTGCTTGGAAGAGGGGGGCAGGGCCAAGATGCACGGCCAGGACTTCTGGGCCCGGCATGGCCAAAAGCGGTCTGCTGTCCAGTAGCACCACAGGCAGCGTGCCTTAGGGCCTCGCTAAAGGGCCCATAGACTTTATTATTATTATTAACAAACATTTATATAGCGCCAGCAGTGTACATGGCACTTTACAAAGTAATAAAATAGACACGGTCCCTGCCCCTAGGGCTTACAATCTGAGCGACAGGAGCTGGGGGAGAGACATAGGAAGGGGAACAGAGGGAGAGACAAGGGGTCTAACATTCATGAAGATGCGAGGTCTCAAGTGCACGTACTTGGCTTGGTTACGATGAGAATGACAGCAGGCAGGTCCATGTTGCAAGGATAAGGGTAAACCGATCGTAGGTATAGGAATAGTGGCTCAGCAGGATAAAGAGTCAGACAGAGCAGAGCGAAAGAGGTGAGTTTTAAGGAGAGATTTGAAGGTATGAAGGGAGGGGGCAAGGCGGATGTGGACAGGGAGGGAGTTCCAGGCATGGGGGGCAGCAAGTGAGAAGGGACGAAGGCGCTTAGGGGAGCAGGGAAGGCGTGGAAGGGTGAGAGAAGGGACAGAGGAGGAGCGAAGTGCACGGGCTGGAGTATGGAGGGCGATAAGTGCAGAGAGGTAGGGGGGAGCAAGGTTGTGAAGAGCTTTATAGGTGAAGACTAGGAGCTTGTGCAGGATTCGTTCAGGAAGGGGAAGCCAGTGAAGCGAAGAGAGGAGGGGCTGCACATGGTCGAAGCGACTGGCGAGGTAGATGACCCTGGCAGCAGAGTTTTGGACAGAGATGAGGGGAGAAAGGTGAGACCGGGGAAGGCCAGTGAGAAGGAGGTTACAGTAATCGAGGCGAGAGATGACCAGAGCATGAACAAGAGTTTTGGCAGACGAGACAGAGAGAAAAGGGCGAATCTTAGCAATGTTATGGAGGGAGAAGCGACAGGATTTAGCAACAGAGTCAATGTAGGGTTTAAAAGAAAGGGCTGAGTCAAAGATGAAGCCTAGGCTACGGGCTTGGGGGACAGGCAGGATGGTGACTCCATCAATAGTTATTGACAGTGAGGAAGGAGAGGAAGGATGAGGGGGGAAGATAAGGAGTTCAGTTTTAGCCATGTTGAGTTTGAGTTGACGTTGAGACATCCAGGTAGAGATGTCAGAGAGACAGTTGATGAGACGAGCTTGAACAGAGGGAGAGAGAGAGGGAGTAGAGAGATAGAGTTGAGTGTCATCAGCATAGAGGTGGTATTGGAAGCCATGGGAGGCAATGAGTTTGCCTAAGGATGAGGTATAGATCGAGAAGAGGAGAGGGCCAAGAACAGAGCCTTGAGGAACACCAACTGAGAGGGGGAAGGAGGAGGAGGTGGAGTTGGAGAGAGACACATTAAAGGAGCGGTCAGAGAGGTAGGAGGAGAACCAGTTATGGACAGAGCCACAAAAGCCAAGGGAGTGAAGGGAATCCAGCAAGAGTGAGTGGTCAACAGTATCGAAGGCAGCAGAGAGATCAAGGAGGACAAGAATGGAATAGAGACGTTTAGATTTAGCCACCAGAAGATCGTTGGTGATCTTAGCGAGAGCAGTTTCAGTAGAATGAAGGGGGCGGAAGCCAGATTGGAGGGGGTCAAGGGAGGAGTTGGAGGATAGGAAGTCAAGGCAGCGGGAGTAGACAACACGTTCAAGCAGCTTGGAAGCAAAAGGAAGGAGTGAGACAGGACGATAGCTAGAAGGGTCAGAGGGGTCAAGAGTGGACTTTTTGAGAATAGGAGAGACTGTGGCATGTTTGAAGGCAGAAGGGAAAGAGCCAGTAGAGAGGGAGAGGTTGATGATGTGCAGGAAGGAAGGGGCGACAGTGGGAGTAATGGAGGTGAGGAGGCGGGAAGGAATGGGATCAAGGGGGCAAGTGGAAGGGTTGGAGGAGGAGAGCAGAGAGGAGATTTCCTTAAGGGAGGCAGGGGAGAAGGAGGACATGAGAGAAGGAGGGGGAGGAGGGAGAGGGGTGGGAGTGGGAAGAGAGGAGTGGGAAGCGATGTCGAGGCGGATCTTGTCTATCTTGGAGGTGAAGAAGGAGGCAAGATCCTGAGCAGAAAGGGAAGAAGGAGGGGGAGGACAGGGAGGCTTGAGGAGGGAGTCAAAGGTAGAGAACAGGCGGCGAGGGTCCCGAGAACAGGACTCAATGCGGGAGGCATAGTAGTGTTGTCTAGCAAGGGAGATAGCAGAAGTAAGGGTGGAGAGACAGAATTTGAAGTGAAGGAAGTCAGCGTGAGAATGGGATTTGCGCCAGAGTCGTTCAGCAGCACGAGTGCAAGAACGGAGGTGGCGGATACTAGGGGTGAGCCAAGGACGGGGGTTGTGGGAGAAGGCAGGGCGGGAAGAGAGAGGGGCATGGGAGTCAAGTGTGGAGGAGAGAGAGGCGTTGAGAGCAGAGACAGCGGAGTCAGGGGAGGAGGAAGAGAAGACTGTAGGAAGAAGGGGAGAGAGAGAGGAGGCAAAGTCCAGGGGATCAATAGCTTGAAGGTCACGGAAGGGGCGTAGAGAAGGGGAAGAGGAGGGGGGACAGTGGGAAATGTTGAAAGAGGCAAGGAAGTGGTCTGATATAGGATGAGGATCGAAGGAGAGATCAGCGACAGAGCAGTTTCTAGAGAGGACAAGATCAAGAGAATGGCCATTAGTATGGGTGGGGGAGTTGGTCCAAAGGTGGAGGTTGAAGGAGGAGGCTAGGGAGAGGAAGCGAGAGACTGAGGGCTGAGATGGGTCATCAACATGAATGTTGAAGTCACCAAGGATGAGAGTGGGGATATCAACAGAGAGGAAGAAAGTGAGCCAGGACTCAAAGTCAGAAAGAAAGGAAGAGAGAGGACCAGGGGGACGGTAGATGACAGCAACACGTAGATGGAGGGGGGAGTAGAGGCGCACGGAGTGAGCCTCAAAGGTATGGAAGGAGAGAGAGGGGGGAGGAGAAATTGGTTGGAACTGACAGGATTTAGCAAGAAGGAGGCCCACCCCACCACCCCGTCCTTCAGGGCGGGGTTGGTGAGAGAAGGAGAGACCCCCACAGGAGAGGGTAGCAGGCGTGACAGAGTCCGAGGGAGTGATCCAAGTTTCAGTAAGGGCAAGGAGCTGGAGGGAGCGAGAGAGGAAAAGATCATGGATATAGGGAGCTTTACTGATAGATGAGCGACAGTTCCAGAGGGAGCAGAAAAATGGTAGTTGATGAGGGGGGAGGCAAGGAATAGGGATAAGATTGGGAGAAGGGGAGCGTCGTGGTAGGCTAGAGACAGGAGGAATAGGGATAAGATTGGGAGAAGGGGAGCATCGAGGAAGGCTAGAGACAGGAGTGGAAGGGGAGCAATGAGAGAAAGTAGCCAAGGGAGCAAAGGATGTATGGGGGAGGTTAGAGAGTGGTGATCGGTTGGGGGGAGGAAGAAGCTGGGAGGAGAAAAGTAGAGGAAGAAAAAGATGGACAGGAAGAGGAGAAGGAGAGGAGGGAAAGAAAAGGCGAGAAAATAGGGCAGACATGTTAGTGAGTAAGATAGGAGGGGGAAGTACAGTAGAAAAGAAATGGAGAAAAGTACCTGTAAGGCGCGCGCCTTTAGGCCCGCTGGTCGGTGGAGCTTGGGGCGGCAGGAAGGCCAAGCCCCAGGAGAGTCGTGGTGTCCTCGAGCGATGACAGCCGAGGATGCTGGGAGCGTATGCAGACGAGCTGCAACCTCACCAGTTCTTGGCCCGCTGGTCGGTGGAGCTTGGGGTGGCAGGAAGGCCAGCCCCAGGAGAGTCGTGGTGTCCTCAAGCGATGACAGCCGAGGATGCTGGGAGCGTATGCAGACGAGCTGCAGCCTCACCAGTTCTTGGCCCGCTGGTCGGTGGAGCTTGGGGTGGCAGGAAGGCCAGCCCCAGGAGAGTCGTGGTGTCCTCAAGCGATGACAGCCGAGGATGCTGGGAGCGTATGCAGACGAGCTGCAACCTCACCAGTTCTTGGCCCGCTGGTCGGTGGAGCTTGGGGTGGCAGGAAGGCCAGCCCCAAGAGAGTTGTGGTGTCCTCAAGCGATGACAGCCGAGGATGCTGGGAGCGTATGCAGACGAGCTGCAACCTGGCCCTTAGTGAGACCGGGAGGTCCGGGGGGCCATTAACAGCAGATAAGGGGCACAATTGTTTGAGGGGAAAAGGGGTGGTGGTGGAGATGGCTTGTCTGTTTTATGTGGGAGGGGGGCAAGGAGACTGGGTTGGGGGGGCTGGTCCCCCTTGGTGTGAGGGAGGGGTATGGCCTTTTGGAGAGGAGGGGTTACCCTACTGTGAAAGAGGAGGGTAGGGTGTGTGTGGGATGGGGGTGAGGGGATTGGGTTGATGGGGAAGGACTGGCCCCCTTGGTGTGAGGGAGAGGTGCAGTTGTTTGGAGGGGGGGTTACCCTCCTATGCAAGAGGACGTTAGGGGGTGTATTGGTGGGTGGAAGTCTCCCTCGGGGGGGCTGGCGGGATGGCCTTCGGGGGGGTTGGGGTGGCAGATCGGGGGGGAGTCTGCAGCCATAGGGGTCGTGGTAGGCCGGGGAAATTATGGTCCTTTTGGGAGGCAAGTTAGATCTGTGAGGCGGGATAGAAGTTATATACCGATCCCACTTCATGGTCCCCAGGCAGGTGGTGAGGTGATCGGGAATCAGAGGACTCCTGGCCTTGGTTTGCTGCTGGTAAATGCGAGGTCGGTAGCCAATAAATCAACTACGGTCCAGGAGATGATCCTGGACCAGGCGGCCGACCTCACAAGTATTACGGAGACCTGGCTAAACACTGAGTTGGGGCCTATATTGGCTGACCTTGTTCTGACTGGGTACTCCGTACAGCATCAGCCATGGCTGGGAAGCTGGGGGGGGGAGGTGTAACCATTATTTTTAAGGCTACACTTTCTGTGAGGATATTTCCTGTGCAATCTATCATGGGTATAGAGGGTCTTCATCTGGTGTTGGATTTGACCGGAGACAGAGTGGGGATACTGCTGTTATTCCGGGCACCCACCTGTGCAGCAGTTTCCCTGCCCGCACTGACTGAGCTGGTGTGGGACGTGGTCTTGCGGTCCCCCATGGCGATAGTCCTGGGGGACTTCAACATCATGCCACCAGTCTTGGAGGGGCAGAGTGTGAGTTCATGGCCGCTATGGAAACCATGAGCTTGTCTCAGAGAATGGTGGGCCCCACACATGTTGGAGGACATACCCTGGACATGGTATTTTGCACAGGCCTTGAGGTGGGGAATCCATTAGTGGGGGAGGTGTCATCAGTGCCCTTGTCATGGATGGATCATTATCTCCTCCGGGCCGGTAACCTGCCGTGTGTCAGCCCCCGGGAGGGTGCAGAACTGGCTAGGATGGTTCGCTCCCGAAGGCTTATGGAAACAAGAAGGTTTCAGACTGCCCTAGGGGATGTTCCCTCTGATCTTGATGGCCGCTCACTCGATGACCTCGTGACCATGTGGAATTCTGTGTTGATGGAGGCCATCAACCACGTGGCTCTCAGGTGTCTGCTCCCGAACCACCAACAATGCAGATCCTCATGGTATACGGAGGAGCTGCGGCAGATGAAGCGGGAAGGGTGTTGGTTAGAGCGATGGTGGCATCACTCGCATGCTGAAGTTGACCAATTGCGGCATAGAGTCTGGTTGCGTATCTATGCCGTGGCGGTGTGGGCAGCAAAGAAAGTTTTGTTGCTGCCCTCATTGCTAAGTCCCGCCAGGCGGAGCTTTTCCAGGTGGTGAGGGGGCTGGTCAGTCCAGCTTCCCTCCGCCTGGATTTATTTAACTGCTCTTTTACCTCACACCCTCCTGCTCACAGAGCAGCTCAGGGCGACTTACAACAACAACAATAATAATAATAATAATAATAATAATAATAATAATAATAATAATAATAATAATAAATACAGCATATACAATTTAAAATTCATTAAAATGCTAAAAATATATTTATATAAAAATATAAAAAGGGCATAACCTCCCCTCCAACCCACCTTACCCGTCTTCCTCTCTGAAGGCCTGGCAGAACAGCCAGGTCTTACACTGTCTTCGGAAAGAGGAGAGGTCCAGGGCCAAGCAGCCCTCTGTCAGGAGGGAATTTCACAGCCTAGGAGTGGCCACCGAGAACGCCCTCCCCATCGTCACCGCCGCAATATAATCCGGGGCCTGAGGTGGTCCCGCAGGTAAACCGGGCTCAGGCTGTTTAGGGCTTTGTAGATAATTACCAACACCTTGAATTGGGCCCAGAAGATAATAGGCAGCCAGTTCAGAGAATGGAGCACTGGTGTAATATGCTCGCGGTGACCCGTCTCCTTTAAGAGATGGCCTGCCGCATTCTTAACATGTTGTGGTTGTTTTTAGATGGGTCTTTTGATGTTTCAATGCTATGTTTTATTGTTGTTTAAAATTTTCTATGTTGTAAGCTGCCCTGAGATGCCATGCGCATGAGGGGGCAGCTAATAAATGTAAATAAATAAATAAATAAATAAAATTCTGCACCAACTGCAACCTCCGCACTGTCCCCAAGGGTAGTCCCACATAGAGTGTGTTACAGTAGTCTGATCGAGAGGTAATAAAGGCATGGATGATGGTGGCCAGATCCGAGTACGAAACATATGGCTGCAGCCATCGTACCAGATGTCATTGGCGAAATGCTCCCTTCGCCACAGCCTCCAACTGAAGATCCAGGCGGAGCTGTGGGTCGAGGAGCACCCCCGGACTCCAGACCTGTGTGGCCAAAGGGGGGCAAACCCCGTCAATTTAGAGTCATCAAATGCTCACTGTGATTTGTTTGTAGACTTTTTTGCAGATAAAATTGCTCAAATCCACAACAGTTTTGACACAACACTTTTAGCAGCAGGTGAGCCAGAGGCAGTAGAAGCCCCATCTTGTCCTGTTTTGTGAGATGAGTTTCAGGATGTGTTGCCCTCAGATCTTCGAGCCACTTCTTGTGAATTAGACCCATTCCTGTCCTGGCTGGTCAAGGTCAGCTGGGAGACATTAGGGCCATTGCTGGCAGGAATTTTCAACGCCTCCCTTGGGGAGGGCAGGGTGCCGGACTGTCTCAAGGAGGTTGTGGTGCGGCCCCTGCTCAAGAAGCCATCACTGGATGTTGACGGCCTGGCCAGCTATCGTCCGGTCTCTAACCTTCCCTTTTTAGGGAAGGTTATTGAATGGGTGGTGGCTCGGCAGCTGCAGGAGCATCTGGACTGGATTAATTTTCTCGATCCCTCGCAGTCGGGTTTTTCCCTGGATATGGCATGGAGACTGTGCTTGTGGCCTTGGTCAACGACCTCTCCTGTGAGTTGGACCGAGGTCATTCGACCCTGTTGATCCTGTTAGCTCTCTTGACTGCGTTTGATACCGTTGATCATGAGTTGTTGGTGACTTGGCTGCTGGACCGGGCAGGGATTGGTGGGATTGTTATTGAATGGTTCTGCTCTTTCTTGACTGGGAGAAGCCAGCGTGTGGTCCTGGGTGATTTTTCATCTTCTTCCCAGGGTCTCACATGTGGGATCCCGCAGGGTTCTACCTTGTCCCCTCTCTTGTTCAATGTGTATATGCAGCCTTTGGGGGAGGTTGTTAGGGAGTTTGGTGTATGGTGTCATCAATATGCTGATGACACCCAGCTATATCTCTCTTTTTCATCTGACTCAGGCTCGGCAGTTTCAGTGCTTACCCGGTGTTTGGCGGCTGTGGGGGATTGGATGAGGGTGAGCTGCCTAAAATTAAATCCTGACAAGACGGAGGTGATGGTGGTGCGGAAGGCCGGAGGAGTGGGGTCCGTCCTGCCCTGGTATCTCAGGTTCGGAGTCTGGGGGTGCTCCTGGATCTTCAGCTCCACCTGAATGTCCACCAGGTGGCAGCTGTGGTGAAGGGGGCATTTCGCCAGTTACATCTGGTACGTCGGCTGTATGTCTCAGACTCTGATCTGGCTACAATCATTCATGCTTTTATTACCTCGAGAATGGACTACTGTAACACGCTCTATGTGGGGCTACCTTTGGCGCTGGTGCAGAACATGGCGGCTTGTCTCCTAACAGGGACGGGCTGACGCGAGCACATTACACTGGTGCTTCGCTCTCTGCACTGGCTGTCAATAGTCTTCCGGGCCCAATTCAAGGCGTTGCTATTGACCTTTAAAGCCCTAAATGGCCTGGGTCCCACCTACCTGCAGGACCACCTCACTCTCTGGATCCTGGATTGGCCCCTGCAACCGGCCGGGGGTGCCCTCCTCAAGGTCCCCCAGGTTTCTTGGGTGTCGCCCTTGTGGAGAGCATTCTTTGTGGTGGCGCCGCGACTGTGGAACTTCCTCCCACTGGAGGTCCGCTTGGCCACCGACCTCCCCTCTTTCCGTAGACAATGTAAGACCTGGCTGTTCTGCCATGCCTTTCCTGAGGGAGATGGGGTGGGTGGGTTGGGTTAGGGGGGTAGGGAGTAATTTGTTTTTATTGTGGGATTTTAATTGTACTATTGTTATTTATTTTAACATGTTGTTAGCCACCCCAAGATGCTTTTAGCAGGAGGGGGTGGCATACAAATTTTATAATAAATTTTTCTTATAATAAAATAAAATATGGCATTTTGGGATGATACTTCATGCAAATTCCAACTTTCCTCTGGACCATCACCATGGGAACTGCCAGCTTTGCTTGGCTGGTTCCCCCACCAACCCCCACCCCTACTGAAAACGTAACAATAGTTTTGGGCCTCTCCATTAGCTTACTTAAGTAAAACTGGGTGCCAACTCCAACAGATTGGACTTCATCGGCCCAGTAAAGCTCACGCAGCACCTGCTGAATAGAACACAGTGCATAAACAGCCTAATGCCTAGGTGGTCCCTAGGTTACAGTCCAGGTTCAACCCCATATGCCTAAAATCACACAGTCCTGACCCGCATATTGCCTGAAACACCAGGCCTTGAATGGAGGGGATGGGTATTATGGACTTGGGGATCCCTTTAACGGCTCACCACAAGCAGAGGTTGGTGATGCGCCCTGCATACTCAGAACTGCACTGGGGTTCCTGGCTAAGCAGCTATACCACTTTAGGCCCTACGACTCCACAAAGATGCTTGACAAGTGATGCCCTGTACACCCAGGACCACACAGGTCCCTGGATAAGTGGTTATCCCACTTTAGCCCCTTATGGCTCAGCTACAGACTCATGTCAAGTTATGTGCCCTGCCTACCCAGGACCTCACAGGATCCCTGAATAAGGGCTGCCCCTTGTCTCTACACTAGTTAGACCATAGGCATAGGACCATAACATTGGGTAGCCCCGAGAAGAAGCAGCGTGCAGCACAGGCATGCCCTGCCTCCTGTGCCAGCCTTTCTTGTTCATATATGTTAACTAATTTCAGTTACTCCAGCAGAACTGTGTCCCAGATCCTCCCAACTGGCTGCTTCTACTGCCTGGTGGCTGGACCGAGACCCCTGATCCAGGCCCAGTACCTCTGTTGTCGTCCACTCGGCTCTGTAATACCGTGAATGACAGTAAAGATTACTCGCTGCACCAAGGCCTGCTAACAGTAGACCCCATCAGTTCATGAGGGAACCTCCCTGTGGATGATCCAACCACACACAAACTCGACTGCCCACGGTCATGATTCCTCATTGCTGAGTTCAAAGACTGACACTGCACTGGCTGCATGAGGAATGCTCCATCAGCCTGTAAAGTTACTGGTCCAAGGTACTAGTGCAGATAGCCAAATCAACCTCGGAACCCACACCTGCCAGTATACCCTCCCTGCTTCGGAGGGTCATGCCAACCTCAGAGTGCCTTAAACTCAACCAAACAAATCAACATGGGCTGTCATTGCATACATTGCCTAGTCTCCTAACTAGCCCATGTGATGGGGAAAGGAAGTAATTGGTGCTAGAGTTGGTGGCGGCCTGCCCACCGGATGCCACCTGCACTACCATGACCCAATTCACCATTATCCCATGGGGACAGGCCCTGGACAGGTGCCAGCTGTCCTGCCAGCATGCCAAACCATAAGGCACCCATTACTGGTGGGGCAGCCCCCTTGCACTGGAGTGTAAGCTTGCACAGTAACCCCTTGTGGTTTGGGGATAGGGGAGTCTGCAGACCTAGCATGCTGGTCTCCAAGTTACTCAGACTTCAGAATGCCCTCTCCAAGCTGCTTTGGACTACATGTGTCAAGATCCCATACTTGTGTCAAGAGTTCCCCTATCCAGCGCCTCTTGGGTCCACAGGCATTGGATCTTGCTTCATGTTGGCTTGGCGGGCAGAGGAATAGAACTGGTCCATCTAAAATGAAAAAAGGGGTTGGCTACACTGCTGCTTATTCCCAAAACATGATTGGACATAAAATTACTGTAGTTGTTAGACAACTGATATGAGCCCTATCCAAAGGGAAAATGTAATGACAGCACTCCGGAAACAGTCAGGTTTTCTCTAGCAAGCCAGGGAGGAGGGACTTACTAGTGCATGAAATTGACATGGAAACACCCAAGCGTGTTGGAACAGGGCCCTTCGGTACTACTGGCATGGTCCAATGCAGACACATAAAGAAGTGGAAGAAACAATAAGATTCTGTGTGTTTATAGAAAGCTTAATGCTCTCCCTGTTTAGATACATAGCCCAGTCTAGAATTACTGCTATACTCTGTCAAATCACAAGCCACCTTCCTTACTACTCTATATTTGGTCAGGGATACTGGTAGATTGCTTTGGCCCCATGTCCAGTCAAAGACCGCCTATGTCAATGGCACCTACTTTTGGCTTGAACCAGCGGGTATTGTATTGTATATTATTGATGGATATTGTGTTAAAAAGAAGGGGCCTCAGTGGCTTAGCCTTGGCACATAACAATGACCTAGCCCTATTCAGCGCATCATGGGCTGAACATGTAATGCAGGTGGTCACGTGTTAATAGCTCTCCAGAAAGCTGGTCTCACTGTCATAGTATCCAAGTGCGGGGTTGTCCACAAGGCACTTTGCACAGTAGGACATTGGGTGGGGAATGGAAATTCGAGTCCTAACCCCATCAAATTGAAGCTCTTGTCTTATGGCCCAACCTACCAGGAAACAGATTCTGCACTTTGTAGGAATGGCTGGTTCTACTGCTTCTTTGTGGCATGTTTCAGTTCTGTTGTAGCACTGATGACAACAAGATGCAAGAAAGTACTATCTTACAAAGTGGAGTGGTGAGGAATGCCAACCGGGGTTTGATAACTTGAAGCCGCACCATCCAATGGCCAATTAGGTGCATTTGGATTTTGAGAAAGAATTCCAACTGTAAACTGGTGCTTGAAGCTGCCCTTGCAAGAGAAAAGCCTAACTATTGCTGAGAAGGGATGTTTATCCAATACATGGGCTCTGAATAAATTGAAACCTTATTGGTAAAGTGAGAAATTCACTGAGTACGTCAAACACTTCCCGATGCCATGGCTGGAGTGGATAATGTTAAAAGCGCAGCTGCAAGCTATTGGGATGGGGTGTTGATTTTACAATAGTACAACGTGACCACTGCATGTATAAAAGGGAAGGAAAATGTTGTAGCAGATGCCTTTTCACACAGAGCAACACTGCGCAGTATATTCCAGTTTCAAGCGCTAATCCACAATTCTCCTGTGTTCTCAGTGGGGGTGCATCAGCTTACACTGAGCACGTCTCACACTGATTGATTTTTATTTTATTTTTTATTGTGAGTATACTATAATCAGTCATCGTAACATGACTGGTACCAATCAGCTCAACAATAGGGGTTAAATAAATACCATCCCGCCTAACGTTTGTGTGCATGAACTATGTAAAGAAATTAACTCCAAAATAATATTGAGCGACCACAAAGCCTGGTCTGAACAGGTTTTGAGGAACAATGGGATTGCAGATGTACACCTTGGTGGGAGAGAGAGCTGTTTTCAATAAAAGAGAGAACTTTCAGAGAGGTCTTGCAGATCAACAAGAGGAAATCATAGAATCATAGAGCTGGAAGGAACTTCAAAAGCTGTCCAGTCAATTCCCTGCTCAATGCAGGAAATCTGCAGCCACAGCATCCCCAACAGATGGCAATCCAGCCTCTGCCTGAAAACCTCCAGCAAAGGAGAGCCCACCACCTCCCTAAAATGTTCAGTGTCCAGGCATTCTGCAAGATTGAAGCCAAAAGAGTATGGCTGGCCATATCATCAGCTGAGAATTTCCACCCAAAATGAACTCCAGTTTATAATAAGACTTTGGCTTAGGGAATTCGCCATTACGTGGCTTGCACCATCTTTGCTCTTTTATCTGACTGATAGTCTTGACTTGACTTATACCCTGAGCTTACTCAAATTTATTTATTTACTGTTTTTCTACCCCGCCCCCTCCTGTTCAGAGAGCAGCTCGGGACGGCATACAAAATGCATAAAAAAATATATAATAAAAACACACACATAAAATATCATTAAAACATTAAAATGGTAACAATAAACTAAAAGGGCAGAACTCCCCCTCCCCACACCACCCCACCCTGCCAATCTCCCTCTCCAAAGGCCCGGAGGAACAGTCAGGTCTTACACGGTCTTTGGAAAGAGGGGAAGTCCAGGGTCAGGTGGGCCTTTATCGGGAGGGAGTTCCACAGCCTGGGAGCAGCCACCAAGAATGCCTTCCCCATCGTTGCCACCCAGCCAACCCGGGGGACTTCGAGTCAGGCATCCCCGGCCAACCACAGGGGCCACAATGCAATCCAGGGCCTGAGGCGGTCCCGCAGGTAAGTCAGGCCCAGACCATTTAGGGATTTATAGGTCATTAGTATTACCAGCACCTTGAATTGGGCCCTGAAGATAATAGGCAGCCAGTGCAGAGAACGGAGCACCCGTGGAATGTGCTCGTGGCGACCCGTCCCCGTTAAGAGACAGGCCGCCACATTCTGCACCAGCTGCAACCTCTGGACTGTCCTCAAGGGCAGCCCCATGTAGAGTGTGTTGCAGTAGTCTAGTCTAGAGGTAATAAAGGCATGGATGATTGTGGCCATATCCGAATCCGAAACATATGGCCACAGTCATCGTACCAGATGTAACTGGCGAAATGCTCCCCTCACCACAGCCTCCACCTGAAGATCCAGGCGGAGCTGTGAGTCGATTTTTAGACATCATAATTCTTTTAACCCCACTAATGTGTTTGTTCAGTTTCCACTACCTGGAAAGCAGTGTTAACTCAACGCCCACTAGGGGAGGTGAGATGGGGGGTGTCATTCCCCCCTGGGCCCTCCTGGGGGGGACCCAGCCTGGGGACCTTCTGCCCCCCCCCACAGGGCATGGCTTTGGTACCCCTTCTAAAATGGGGGAGGGGGGTCAGGGGTAGTCATTACCCCTTGGTCCCTACTGTAGGGGTGTGTGTGAGGGCTGCCTGGGGTTTTCCTGGGTCCACCCCTGCTAACATGGTTGATGGCCCACCCTCGACAGGCTCTACCCTGGCCCAGACACTGGAGGGGAGGGGGGAAGGGGTGGATGGCAAAGAAGACCCCTGGAGAAGCCCACAGGCCTCTGCCTCAATGCTTAAGGGGCCCCGCAGCCCACAGTGCCTTGCCTCCAGAGTTGCCCTTCATCCACTTGCAAGCTGGGAGACCCACCCACCGAGATAGTCAATGGACAGACAGGGTGAAAGGGCTGGAGATGTCTCGCTGCCAGGTGGCCGAGGGTGGGGTATAGGCCGCAGCAACTACACTGCCATGTCCACCACAGCTGGTGGGTTATGCTGCACACCCGAGTATCCCGCCCCCCCAGTGCCTGCATCTGCTTGGAAGCATGGTGTGTGGCAACAGATGCCAATCTAATCGCCACTCCTCTTGGCTTTCTGGTAAGGGCTGCAGCCTGCAGCTCCTTCTCCGGGCTGCCCTTTGTCCCGCTTATGGGCAGGACAGCCGCACCACTGGGTTATGGGAAGGAGGGGGCAGAGGGCCTTAGGCATCGGGGACTCAAGCCCTGGGAACTCACCACCTCCATTCCAGCCATTACAGGACTAGAGTGCTCCAGTAGGGACCAATCCACTGCCACTTCCCGATGTCAGGCAGGGCCACAAAAGGTGACTGTGCCCTGCGCTCCCCAGCCTGAATGCTGAGCGGACTGGGGGAGCACAAAGTAGTGGTGGGAAGTCTCATGATATGTAGCTTCTGGTTGGTATGGCAACCTCCACTGGGCTGCAACTTCATTCTGCTGTGCCTTTACCCCTGCTCCTTCCTCTTATTTGGGTGGGACAAAGGTAACTCCCCCCTGATTTAGAGAGAAGTGAGTTTCTTTCCAAATTCCAACAGCAATGTGTTAGGGCCCGGAGAGGAATAGAAGGTAGACACACACACACAGAAGACCCAGTCTTCACACAGACCACCTACACTGGGAACAAGCAAGGGAATCAGAGGACTTGTATTGCAGTTTGATGTCTGTTCCCTCATGATCTTACTTGGCAACCTCAGAATCGAGATTCAAGAGAGGCTGGCCTGGAAAGGGGGGTGGGGTGTTGGCTCCCTGTTGGCAAAGACCCTGGGAATCCCCCCCCCACCTGTGACCACTCTTCTGTCCCTCCTCCAGGTAACCATTCAAAAAGGGCTGTTGCCCAGGGGGCAGCGGCCTCTGGACGGTGGCAGAAGGGCACTGCCTAAGGGCAGTAGCCCGTTGGTGTGCCATTCATGGGCCAGAATGGCGGTGGTGACCAGATGTTTTTCAAATCACCAGTGCCCTGGACTGTGCCAGTTATTCTCTGGTTCACCTGGTACCACTGCTGCCGCTCTTGAACCTGCTGCCGCTGATGCGGAAGCCACTGATGCTGCCTGGACCTGTTGCTGCTTCCTGGAGCCGTGCTGCCCAGCCCCACTGGTACCAACTCCCCCATCCAGAGGAGGGGGTGGGGCTAGGGCACACGGCCAGAATTTCCTGGTCCTGGCACAGCCAAAAGTGACCGGCCGCCTGGCGCTGCCTGAGGGGCCGGAGGGGGGGGCTTTAGCTTTGTGTTTTAAGTCGGGATAGGGGTGGGGATGGGGTATTTCTCTTATGGGGGAGGGGGACAAGGGGACTGGGATAGGGAGGGGAGGGCTGACCCCCTCAGTGTGAGGGCGGGGTGCAGCCCTCTGAGAGGGAAGGATCCTCTGATGGCAGAAGAGGATGGGGGGTGTTTTGGGGGTGGGGATCTCTCTCAGGGAGCTGGCATGGCAGCCTCCGGGGGGCGGGGAGTGTCGGTGGAGTGGATTGGGGGGGTCTTCAGCCATAGAGGTCATTCTGGGCCAGGGGAATTATGGTTCTTCTGGGAGGTGGGTTTGATCTGTGAGACGGGACAGATGATGTGTTTCTGTCCTGCTTACTGGCCCCCAGGCAGGTGGTGAGGTGATTAGGGATCAGAGGACCCCTAGCATCGGCTTGATGCTCATAAATGTGAGGTCGGTAGTTAATAAGTTAACTGTGGTCCAGGAGTTGATCCTGGACCAGGCAGCTGACCTCACATGTATCATGGAGTCCTGGCTGGACAATTAATCTGGGCCTATACTGGCTGATCTTGTTCCAGCCAGGTACTCTGTGCAGCATCAGCCGCGGCTGGAGGGATTTGGGGGGGGGGGCGGTGTAGCCATTATTTTTAAGGATGCCTGGTCTGTGAGGAGATTTCCTGTGCAATATATCATGGGTATAGAGGGTCTCCATCTGAGTTTGGATTTGGCTGGAGACAGGGTAGGGATACTGCTGCTATACCATGCACCCACCTGTACAGCAGCCTCCCTACATGCTCTGACCGAGCTGGTGTCGGAGGTGATCTTGCGGTCCACCAGGACCATAGTTCTGAGGGACTTCAATATCCATGCCGACATCAGTTTTGGAGGGGCGGAGCGTGAGTTCATGACCGCCATGGCAACCATGGGCCTGTCTTAGAGAGTAGTGGGCCCCATACGTTGAAGGACATACCCTGGACATGATATTTTGCACAGGCCTTGAGGCGGGGGATCTGTTGGTGGGGGCGGAATCAACAGTGCCCTTGTCATGGACGGATCATTATCTCCTCTGGGTGGATATCATGGCGCATGTTGGCCCCCGGAAGGGTGTGGAACCAGTTAGGTTGTTTTGCTCCCGAGGGCTTATGGAACCTGAAAGGTTCCAGATAGTTCTAGGGGACTTTGACCTCGATGGCCGTTCACTCAATAACTTTGTGTCTAGGTGGAATATCAGATTGACGGAGGCCATCGACTGATGGAGATATCGGAAAGACAGTTGGTGAGATGAGCTTGGACAGAGGGGAGAGGGAAGGAGTGGAGAGATAAAGTTGAGTGTCATCAGCATATAGGTGGTATTGGAAACCGTGGGAAGGAATGAGTTTGCCTAGGGATTGGGTGTAGATAGAGAAGAGGAGAGGGCCAAGGACAGAGCCTTGGGGAACCCCGACCGAGAGGGGCAGGGAGGAGGAGTGGGGGGAGTTAGGAAGAGATACATTAAAGGAGCAGTCAGAAAGGTAGGAGGAGAACCAGTCGAGGACAGAGTTCTGGAATCCCAGGGAGTGAAGCGATTCAAGTTTCAGTGGAGTGAAGGGGGCGGAAGCCAGATTGGAGGGGGTCAAGGGAGGAGTTGGTGGAGAGGAGGTCAAGGCAATGGGAGTAGACAACCCATTCAAGGAGTTTGGAAGCAAAAGGGAGGAGGGAGACAAGACGGTAATTAGAAGTTTCAGAGGGATCCAGAGTGGACTTTTTGAGGATGTGGGAGACAGTGGCATGTTTAAAGGCAAAGGGGAAGGAGCCGGTAGAGAGGGAGAGATTGATGATATGCAGGAGGGGAGGGGCGACGATGGAGACCATGGAGGTCAGGAGGCAAGAAAGAATGGGGTCCAGGGGGCATGTGGAGGGGTTGGAGGAGGAGAGCAGGAGATTTCCTCAAGGGAGGCAGGAGGGAAGGAGGACAGGAGAGAGTGGGGGGAGGAGGGAGAGGGGGGGAGTGGTAGGGGGAGAGGGCTTGGAAGCGATTTCCAGGCGGATCTTGTCAATCTTAGAGGTAAAGAAGAA
The DNA here is from genome assembly GCA_003113815.1 of Sphenodon punctatus. NCBI lineage: Eukaryota > Metazoa > Chordata > Lepidosauria > Sphenodontia > Sphenodontidae > Sphenodon > Sphenodon punctatus. The sequence goes on from QEPC01008081.1 coordinate 2,338,123, forward strand.
AGCAAGATCCTGAGCAGAGAGAGAAGAGGGAGGAGGACAGGGGGGTTTGAGAAGGGAGTAAAAGGTGGAAAAGAGGTGGTGAGGGTCCCGGGAACAGGACTCAATGTGTGAGGCATAATACTGCTGTCTAGCGAGGGAGATAGCAGACTTGAGCGAAGAGAGGCAGAATTTGAAGTGGAAGAAGTCAGCGCGGTAGTGGGATTTGCGCCAGAGGTGCTCAGCAGCCCGGGTGCAGGAGTGGAGATGGCGAATGGTAGGGGTGAGCCAAGGGCGAGGGTTACGGGAGCGAGCCAGGCGTGAGGAGAGGGGGGCAAGGGAGTCGAGGGTGGAGATGAGAGAGGAGTTGAAGGCGGAGATGGCAGAGTCAGGGGAGGAGGAGAAGACTGAGGGGAGAAGAGGAGAGAGGGAGGAGGCAAAGTCCTGGGGCCCAATGGCCTGCAGATTGCAGAAGGGGTGGGGAGATGGAGAAGAGGAGGGGGAGCAGAGGAAGAGGTTGAAGGAATCAAGGAAATGATCAGATATGGGAAGGGGCTCGAGGGAGAGATCGAAGACAGAACAGTTCCTAGAGAACACGAGATCAAGAGAGTGACCATCAGTGTGGGTGGGGGAGCTAGTCCAGAGGTGGAGATTAAAGGATGAGGCTAAGGAGAGGAAGCTGGCAATGCCAGGCTGAGAGGGTGCATCAACGTGGATATTGAAGTCACCAAGGATGAGTGTGGGGATGTCATCAGAGAAGAATAGGGTGAGCCAGGATTCGAACTCGGAGAGAGAGGAGGAGAGGGGGCCGGGCGGGCGGTAGATAACAGCAAAACGGAGGTGGAGAGGGGAGTAGAGCCATATGGAGTGAGCCTCAAAGGAGGGGAAGGAGGGTGGGGAGGGGTTGGAACTTGCAGGAAGAGGCGAGGAGGAGGCCTACGCCACCACCCCGGCCTTCAGAGCGGGGCTGGTGGGAGAAGGAGAGACCACCGTAGGAGAGGGTGGCAGGGGTGACAGAGTCAGTGGGGGAGATCCAGGTTTCAGTAAGGGCGAGAAGGTGAAGGGAGCGAGAGAAGAAAAGGTCATGGATAAAGGGGGCTTTGTTAGCAGAGGAGCGAGAGTTTCAGAGGGAACAGGAGAATGGGAGTTGATCAGGGGGAAGACAGGGAATCACAGGCATCTACCAGCACTCCTACCCTGTCAACCTCAGGGCAGATTTATGCTGCACTGGTAGCAGCCCCCACAGCTGCCCACCAGAAGGTCTAGAGTAAAGAGAAGACAAGGGCCTTCTTCGCCTGATGAAGGAGGAATTAGGTCCAGTACAACCTCATAAAATGCTATAGGAATGAGAGGANGGGGATGGTGGAGAGAGATGATAGGCTTAGTGGGGGGCAGGAGGAGAGGGGAAAGGAGTAGGGGAAGAAGCAGGTGAGAGGGAATGGGGAGAGGGGTAAGAGGGGAGTGAGGGGGTGAGAGAGGAGGACAGGCATCCCGGTGGGCTGGTTCCAGAGGGGGAGCTGGCATGGATTGTGACGTTGTGCTGGTAGTCGCCTCCACCACCTCCATCTGCTAACAGCCCACCAACGGCTCTTTGCCCTTCGGCTGCCGCCCAGAGGGTGCTGCCCTCTGGGTGGCTCCTTCCTTTTGGAGATGCTCAGCTTATCTGGGGGAGGGGTGGGGGAGGAGAGGAATGGTTCCACTCATTCCTGGATGGGAGAATCCAGCATGTGGCGCTGGGGGAGTTTTCATCTTCCCCCCAGGGCCTCACATGTGTAGTACCGCAGGGCTCCATCCTATCCCCTCTCCTGTTCAACGTGTACATGCAGCCTTTAGGAGAGGTTGTTAGGGAGTATGGAGTGAGTGGTCATCAATATGCTGATGACACCCAGCTATATCTTTCCTTTTCCTCCAACTCAGGCCCTGCAGTCTCAGTGCTTACCCAGTGTTTGTCCGCTGTAGGGGATTGGAGGAGGGCGAGCCGCCTGAGACTAAATCCTGACAAGACAGAGGTGATGGTTGTTGGGAGGGCTGCCCCGCCCCCCCCGGTTTCTCAGGTCCGGAGTCTGGGGGTGCTCCTGACCCCAAAGCTCCGCTTGGATGTTCAGGTGACAGCTGTGGCAAAAACAGTATTTCTCCAGTTACATCTGGTGCATTGGCTTAGGCCGTATGTCTTAGACTCGGATCTGGCCACGGTCATCCATGCTTTTATTACCTTGAGACTGGATTACTGCAACATGCTCTACGTGGGGCTACCCTTGGTATTGGTTCAGAAACTGCAGCTGGTGCAGAATGCGGCGGCCCGTCTCTTAATGGGGACAGGCCAACACGAGCATATAACACCGGTGCTTTGCTCTCTGCACTGGCTGCCGGTAGGTTTATGGGCTCAATTCAAGGTGTTGGTGCTGACCTTTAAAGCCCTAAATGGCTTGGGCCCCGCCTATCTGCAGGACCGCCTCACCCTCTGGGTCCTGGAGCGGCCCCTGAAGTCGGCTGCGGGCATCCTCCTCGGGATTTCCTGGGTGTTTACTATGAGGAGGGCATTCTCCGTGGCTGCGGAACGCCCTCCTGTTGAAGATCCACTTGGCTGCTGACCGCCCCTATTTCTCCAGACAATGTAACAGCTGGCTGTTCCGCCAGGCTTTTCCTGAGGGAGATGGGGTGGGTTGGTTGGGTTAGGGTGAGGGGGATGGGGTTTTACTTTGTTTTAATTGATATCATTATGGTTTATTTTAATATTTTAATGTCTGAAATGTTTTAATATATTGTGAGCTGCCCCGAGGTGCCTGAGGCAGGAGGGGGAAGCATATAAATTGCAATAATAATACTAATAATAATAATAATAATAAGCCATAGATCATCATAAGGAGGCTACAAAGGAGAATGGCTCTCCAAGTCCACAGTGTCTCCCTGCAAATAGGAGAGTAGAATTGGGTTGACGCAGAGAACTAATGGAAGACACAGTAAGGAGAATGACTCTATGACAGAAACACCAACACCAATAGAAGGCACATACAAAGGAGGTTGAAGCTTATCAGACACTAGCGAGTCACCCATACACTAGGAGTGGAAAGTCTGGATATGGATTAATCCATAACTGCACAGAATGGGTGCACAGAACTGGAACAGTGAGACAATAAGTCTGTTTCGGTTTGGTTCTAATCTATAGAATAAAATAATAAAATAATAATAATAATTATAATAATAATAAATTACTTTACGCATTCACAAAATGGCTGCTGGGCTGTTCTGAGCATGTGTGCCCTTTTCCAAAATGGCAGCAGCAATGTTGCTGCCATTTTGGAAAGGAGCAGCCAGTCTGCACATGTGCAGTGGGCTTTTGTGCATGTGTAGACTGACTACCCTTTCCCAAAATGGCAGCAATGGTGCTCCCATCATTTTAGAAAAGGGAACACATGCGCAGAATGGTCCGGTGACCATTTTGCACATGTGCAGTGTGACAGAAGCTGCCAGGAGCAACCCTGCCCTTTCCAGGTGACCTTCACTAACACTCTGGCTTCCAGGTTGACTAGGCCTGATTTCGCAACTGGCTGCATGGCAGGATTTCGCAATCCCAGGGGCAGGGGCCTACAACCAGCATGGCTGAAGGGGTCATTCTCTGATTGTAGTAGTAGTAGTAGTTTATTTGGTAATTTAGCTTTCACCATAACCATTAAAATTTTAAATACAATGTGTGCCATCTTGCGGCCTACACAAACGAACATATAATATACATAATACGAACAGACAAGGTCATCCTATAAAGCCAGCTTCTAATAGGATGGCCTTATACATGGAAAAAAATATATCCTTATAACAGTCTCATTTGCAATACAAAATCATCCCCATCTCTGGGCTTATGGCAACAGATTGATCCTTCAATCAAAGAGCAAGCTGTCTTCAAGGCAGGGCCGATAGTAAAGCAGATATGCTAAGGATAGAATATATAAATCACGCCCTAACGCGGCATGCAATATACATGAAAGGAACAGCACAAGACCGTCCTTTAAATTTGATTTGGTCAAGGCAGACTTGCCAAGCAGTTGCCTTGTTTATATAAGGCATTCATCTAATCTCCAGTTGTTACCACAATACAAATCAAATACAAATCTTATACAAATCTTGCCTCGCCCTTCTCGGGGCTTGCGGCGGCAACGCTTGACCCCTGGGTCAGGAAAGATGCCTATAGATCTCTCGGGTCATCAGGGCTAAACTGGTGATACAATCGACAGATTTAAATGAGGCGACATATGTCATTTGTTGAACTGGGGAGAGACATGCTCCTGGGACAAACCCAGCTGGGAAATAACGTTCTCTCACGTATTGTGTGAGGGGGCATGCAAACACTGTATGCAACAAGTCCTCTATGCAACCCAATGTACAGGGGCAGAGCCTTTCCTCATAAGGAATTCCAGCACGTCTCCCCCATAACAACCTTGGTAGGCAGCAGGTCAAACCTCATGAGCGTCAAAGCTCTGCGCAAGCTGGGATCCTCCAAACCCCCCAAATACTGTTCACACCCAGCTGACTGTTTAAACTCCCTATACAAAGGGGTACACTTGAGTACCGCCATTTTCCCCATATCCAGCTGAATTGCTTGGTCTACCAGCTGCCTGTGGATAATTCTTTTCCTACCACATGGGAGAATACCACTCAGCATCTCTGGGGAGAGACCTAGATCTTTCAACAGGTCCCTCACCCCTTGACACCAAGTACATGACGCAGACCATGTCTGTGCCTCGATACAGCAGCGACGGGGCAACCTGTCCTCTAACATACCATCCAACTTATTCCTGTAGTTCATCACTGCCCCGTACACTTTTACTTTTATAGGCAAAATGCCTGTCTCCAGCCGCAATAAGCATATTGGGGTGCTCTTGGGAACAGCCAAAAGAGTTCTTAGTAACATATTCTGTGGCAATTCTAAGCCCTCGGCCGATGTCAGACCCCAGATTTCCGTGCCATATAATGCACAAGGCCTGGACTTCTCATTAAAAAGCCTCAGTGCTGGGGGTATAAATCTGCCCCCATGGAGTCTCCAGAACTTCAGCAAACCCAAAACTGCCTGCTGCAATTTCAGCCTATATAGCTGTATATGTTTTTGCCAGCTAAGATTGTTTGCAAAGCGTAGGCCCAGATCAGTATAAGCAGACACCTGCTCCAGGTTGTGCCCATCTAAGGGTCACTTGTACTGCCTGAGCCTGTGAGGAAACCTTTTTGCTATCATGACCTTTGTCTTCTGATGATTGATGGAAAGGCGCATGTCTGCACAGGATTGCCCGACAATCACTAGCATTCTCCTCAAGCCCAACCTGGAGGGCGAGAAGAAAGCCATGTCGTCGGCGTATAGCAAGATGGAAAAGGGCCTCCCCTGTACTCTTGCAGGTAAACAATGGTCCTGGGTAACTGCAACAACTATACCATTAACATAAAAATTAAATTAAAAAGGGGCTAACACGCAGCCTTGTTTAACTCCATTGGAGACTGGGATCTAGCCGGTAAGATGCCCATTGTTACCTACATGGACCCTCAAAACTGAATTGTTATACAATAAATGCACCAGGCTAACCGATTCTCTGATTGGACTAGGTACAGCCAGGTAACCTCCTGAGGACCAATCACAATTGAGGGGTAGGGGGCTTTTAAAAAGAAAAGCCACACCTCTCAAGGGAGGCTTCCATCGTGTCTTCTGTTTGCTCTGAGACACTGACCTTGTGCTATGGAGCTAAGGGAATGGCTCCTGGCCTGTTTGGACTAAACTGAACCTAAGGACTGAACCCCTTTGCTGCAAGGTAAAGGCGCACCTGAAGCTGTGAGTAATTGAATGTTATATCTGAGGGACCAGTTTAGGCTAGATGCTACTAAAAAGGCCATGGTGCCTAAACTGTTCTGAGCAATTGCTTTTGCTCAAGGATTCAAAGTGCCTCACATGGTTGCAGCCTGAGATGCTCGGTTTATATTATCATTAAAGTAATATTCCTTTTTTTGATCTAAAAGATCTGTGTGTGTGTGTTAGCAAATACGCCTCTGTACGCTCAGGCGGCAGAAATTGGGAACTGCTTTATACTGGCTTGGGAGTCTGGCTGTTTAAAGAAGCAGAAGAGGTCTCATTCTCCCCAGAGGGATGAGACTGGAAATCTAAGTAAATATTCTGGGTGGTGGCAGCGGGAAGAGACCAGATAATAAGTGGGTAACGGGGTGCCGGGAGGCTGGGGTGAACCGCAGTGGGCTCCGTTATGCCACATGCAGTAATTTATTTTAATTTTTCTAGTGTTTTTTATTTCTTAATCGATTTAAATACAGGTTCATAATACAAATCCATATTTAAACCCGGAAATTTAAGGAAACGAAACAAAAGGGAAGTGAATACACATTTAAAACTGAACGACCGCCCCTTCCATACACTAGGAACAAGATAGCCACACAACAAGTCAGAACTAGCAGAGGGTCTAGGGCAACAGGACACACAGGCACAAGACAGATAGGTGCAAGCGGGCCCAAGGCTACTAGAAACACAAGGAAACAAGGCAGGTCACAGCAAGACAACACTTACCACTATATGGAGGACAGGGGGGAAGAGACAGTGGGGCTGATCCCATGCCCTGTGGATCTGCTGCGTGCACGCATATGCACAGTTGTGCTAAAGCTTGTAGGGGAAATCAGTACACCTGGTCTATCGGAGGGACTCCGATAGACCAGGTTAAGGAATTTAGATACTTGGACGTCCTTTTCCATCATTCAGGAAAATGGAAGTCCCATGTTGAGGGAATGGGTGCCAAAGCTAGGAGTTCTGCCTTTGCCCTAAGAAAACTTTTTCTACAATCAGGGAAAGTAGCCTTTAAAATGGCCCTTCAATGGTAAATCTTCTGCCCAATTTCTTTTTGGGACTGAACTCTGGGCACCCTCCAATCTACCTAATGNTTTAAACTCCCTATACAAAGGGGTACACTTGAGTACCGCCATTTTCCCCATATCCAGCTGAATTGCTTGGTCTACCAGCTGCCTGTGGATAATTCTTTTCCTACCACATGGGAGAATACCACTCAGCATCTCTGGGGAGAGACCTAGATCTTTCAACAGGTCCCTCACCCCTTGACACCAAGTACATGACGCAGACCATGTCTGTGCCTCGATACAGCAGCGACGGGGCAACCTGTCCTCTAACATACCATCCAACTTATTCCTGTAGTTCATCACTGCCCCGTACACTTTTACTTTTATAGGCAAAATGCCTGTCTCCAGCCGCAATAAGCATATTGGGGTGCTCTTGGGAACAGCCAAAAGAGTTCTTAGTAACATATTCTGTGGCAATTCTAAGCCCTCGGCCGATGTCAGACCCCAGATTTCCGTGCCATATAATGCACAAGGCCTGGACTTCTCATTAAAAAGCCTCAGTGCTGGGGGTATAAATCTGCCCCCATGGAGTCTCCAGAACTTCAGCAAACCCAAAACTGCCTGCTGCAATTTCAGCCTATATAGCTGTATATGTTTTTGCCAGCTAAGATTGTTTGCAAAGCGTAGGCCCAGATCAGTATAAGCAGACACCTGCTCCAGGTTGTGCCCATCTAAGGGTCACTTGTACTGCCTGAGCCTGTGAGGAAACCTTTTTGCTATCATGACCTTTGTCTTCTGATGATTGATGGAAAGGCGCATGTCTGCACAGGATTGCCCGACAATCACTAGCATTCTCCTCAAGCCCAACCTGGAGGGCGAGAAGAAAGCCATGTCGTCGGCGTATAGCAAGATGGAAAAGGGCCTCCCCTGTACTCTTGCAGGTAAACAATGGTCCTGGGTAACTACAACAACTATACCATTAACATAAAAATTAAATTAAAAAGGGGCTAACACGCAGCCTTGTTTAACTCCATTGGAGACTGGGATCTAGCCGGTAAGATGCCCATTGTTACCTACATGGACCCTCAAAACTGAATTGTTATACAATAAATGCACCAGGCTAACCGATTCTCTGATTGGACTAGGTACAGCCAGGTAACCTCCTGAGGACCAATCACAATTGAGGGGTAGGGGGCTTTTAAAAAGAAAAGCCACACCTCTCAAGGGAGGCTTCCATCGTGTCTTCTGTTTGCTCTGAGACACTGACCTTGTGCTATGGAGCTAAGGGAATGGCTCCTGGCCTGTTTGGACTAAACTGAACCTAAGGACTGAACCCCTTTGCTGCAAGGTAAAGGCGCACCTGAAGCTGTGAGTAATTGAATGTTATATCTGAGGGACCAGTTTAGGCTAGATGCTACTAAAAAGGCCATGGTGCCTAAACTGTTCTGAGCAATTGCTTTTGCTCAAGGATTCAAAGTGCCTCACATGGTTGCAGCCTGAGATGCTCGGTTTATATTATCATTAAAGTAATATTCCTTTTTTTGATCTAAAAGATCTGTGTGTGTGTGTTAGCAAATACGCCTCTGTACGCTCAGGCGGCAGAAATTGGGAACTGCTTTATACTGGCTTGGGAGTCTGGCTGTTTAAAGAAGCAGAAGAGGTCTCATTCTCCCCAGAGGGATGAGACTGGAAATCTAAGTAAATATTCTGGGTGGTGGCAGCGGGAAGAGACCAGATAATAAGTGGGTAACGAGGTGCCGGGAGGCTGGGGTGAACCGCAGTGGGCTCCGTTATGCCACATGCAGTAATTTATTTTAATTTTTCTAGTGTTTTTTATTTCTTAATCGATTTAAATACAGGTTCATAATACAAATCCATATTTAAACCCGGAAATTTAAGGAAACGAAACAAAAGGGAAGTGAATACACATTTAAAACTGAACGACCGCCCCTTCCATACACTAGGAACAAGATAGCCACACAACAAGTCAGAACTAGCAGAGGGTCTAGGGCAACAGGACACACAGGCACAAGACAGATAGGTGCAAGCGGGCCCAAGGCTACTAGAAACACAAGGAAACAAGGCAGGTCACAGCAAGACAACACTTACCACTATATGGAGGACAGGGGGGAAGAGACAGTGGGGCTGATCCCATGCCCTGTGGATCTGCTGCGTGCACGCATATGCACAGTTGTGCTAAAGCTTGTAGGGGAAATCAGTACACCTGGTCTATCGGAGGGACTCCGATAGACCAGGTTAAGGAATTTAGATACTTGGACGTCCTTTTCCATCATTCAGGAAAATGGAAGTCCCATGTTGAGGGAATGGGTGCCAAAGCTAGGAGTTCTGCCTTTGCCCTAAGAAAACTTTTTCTACAATCAGGGAAAGTAGCCTTTAAAATGGCCCTTCAATGGTAAATCTTCTGCCCAATTTCTTTTTGGGACTGAACTCTGGGCACCCTCCAATCTACCTAATGTCGATATTATTCAATCACAATTCTTGAGAACCTTGTTGAGGGTGCCAGGGGGTACTCCTGGAGCCGCTATTCACCTGGAACTGGGCCAGAGAAAGTGGTTTTTTAGGGCTTGGGCCATAGTCCATAAATTGTGGTTAAGAATTAGTAGCCCGGACCCAAGAGGTTTGTTTCCTTTTCTTATAGCGGACCCTTATAGGAGCTTTTGGCAGCAGGAGGTTGAGTCTCACCTGACCTCCTTGGGTTTATCAAAGGTCTACCTGCTATCCAAGGACATAACGATTGCGGGGGCAGAGATGCAGACCAGATGGCAGGACATAGACCTGCAGTTTGAGTGGGAAAAGGTGGGGCTATCAGCTCATATGAGTTATTATCCAAGCTTGGCCCCAGCCAAGGATACTATGGCTCATTACCTGTTATCTGAATATTCGCCAAGGGGAAAATGGCTTTTTATGGCGGCACGTTTCAATGCCCTACCAATATGCCTCTTGGATGGTCGATACAGTCAAATCCCAATCTACTGGAGGTTGTGTTCCTTTGACCAGCAAGAGGTAGAATCCACTGAACATTTAATGATTAGGTGCCATTTGTATGATAAACCCCGTGTTGAATATATTCAATCTTTTTTAAACCTTCACCCAAGTTGGTCCAACGATTTTGCAAGATATAATTTGCTCCGAGATGCAAATCAGGAAGTGACCGAAATTACTATTAGTTTCCTGATTGATGCTTTTATTATACGTAATCACTTTTTGGAGTTTGTTCCTTTAGATTAACATTACTTTGTGAAGTAGAGCTCTGCAAGGATGTAATTGCGGACAGCTGGTTTCTATGTTTTTCCTTCCCTTTTTTTGGTTGTGTTTTGTATTGTCTTGTATTATGGTATTTTGTGTTTTTTTTTTTAATCATGGCTATAACTTTGCGTTTGCCAAATAAATTGATTACTTACATACGCACGGTTTCCGCACAGCACAATGTGCCTGCAATAGAGGTCCGTGCGGCTATGTGTGGGATCCATGGAGCAGGGCATTGGCCCCACCATATAGAGGGATTTCAGACAAACAACAGTGGGGCAACACATGAGGCTACTAGGAGCTTTGGGAAAGGTGCACAATGAAGGGACAAGACAACACTGAAGACTATAGGGAGCCACTAGGAATGAAGGGAAACCCAGGAATCTGCAGGAGGGCGACATTCAGGGCTACTGGAACATTGGAGCAAGAACACACTAAGAGGAACAGGACAATACCACAGCAAGAGAACACTAAATAAGAGCAGGCACAAGAGAAAGCCATGGGAGGGAAATGCCACAGCAAAGGGCAAGCAGGGGGTGGAGGAGGGGAGGGGGCAGTGACCAAGGCAGTAAGAAGGCAGGGAGATACTGGTGAAAGCGAACAGAAAGGATAAACCACAAGACAGAGATTCATTAACAGTAGCTAGGGGACAACAGGTAAAGACAAACTAGGAAGCCAAAGCGGGGGCAGGGGGGGAGGGGGAGGGGGGGGACACAGGAATGGGTACAAGTTAGGGAGATCAGTTAAGAACAAACTAGAGAACTAAGGATGGGGAAACACAGAGAAGGGGACAACATAGCAAGGACACAAGCACAAAGCAATACAACCTGGAGTTTGTTGCACAGAACCTGGACCAAGGGACAGAGACCAGATGCTGAGATTTATTTATTTATTATAAAATTTGTATGCCGCCCCCTCCTGATCCAAGTTGCTTCCTGTTGCTCCCAGCATGCCTTTTATACTGTCAGGAAGCGGCCCGGGGGGATCGCTGCGGCGGCGGCCCGGGCTGCTGGAGCTAGTCAAGGGGGTGGAGTCACATCACGGCGCAGGACGGAGGCGGGGCCCTGCCCCCCTCCGCACGCCGTCAGTCGCGCCCAGCACGCTCTGCCGGGGGCGGGGGAGGAGGAGCCTCACTCTGGTTCAGGAAGTGAGGGAAAGGATAAATAGTGCCGGTAATCGATTTCGAGAGGCTGGCCCCCTGGATTCCTTGAACCTTGAGAGAGAGACAGTGAGAGAGCGTGTGTCAGAGTGTGAGAGACTGATTCCCTTCCTTGGTCCTGTGAGAGCGTGGTGAGTGTGAGTTAACCCTAACTATCCCCTTAGGTAGACTGTTGTGTTGTGGTTTCCTGGGAGGTGGCAGTACCCTCACGTGTAGTATTCCCTTCGTGTATCCCTCTCTCCTTACCCCTACCATTTGGATTTCAAGACCCTCCATCCCCCCCTCTGAGTATCCCTTGCCCCTGCCTCCTGCATCCCCTTCCCTGGGCTCCCCCCCCCACCCACCAATGGACACGGTTTCCTGGGCCTGAGCATTTCCCTGAGTACGTGGTTCCCGTGTGTACCCTTTCCCCTTCCCTTGGGGCAATTGGCTTGCTCACAGAGTCCCTATGATGAAAAGGGTTGCCTTCCATTAACGAGGGAAAGCCCACCCTACAACCTGAGGGACATTATTACCGGAGGGTTCTGCGCTATTGAGAGCAAGCCGCCCCATTTTTCCCTGCGTGAGTGTGGTGTTCCCCTTTTCCTAAGGTTTAGCCCTGAGACCTTCTCCACCTTTCTCCCCGTGCCAGCGACATATACAACTAGGAGCCAATCAGGAAGCTTTATGGGTGGGACTATAACTCCAGGAAAGGACAGAGAAATACAAGAGAATCCTTTACCAGGACTGGGGGGAGGAACCTGCACCCTCCAAACCCAGGGCTGAGAGTTTGAGACCTGGCTCTGACACAATGGGAGAAGAGGCCAAACCAGGCCGTTTCCATATGGGACAGGGGTTGTGGTGGTGGTGATGGCCTTGTCCTTCAATTAATTTCAAATCTTCAGGCCTGTAATGATTCAGGTTAGGTATAAGCAGGGAGTTAAAATTAACCTGAAAACCAATTCAGAGAAGTTTTCAAAGTGAACTGGAACTGAAAACCTGTCGCATTGAACCTGAACAGGAACCAAATCCCTCAAAAACAAGAACTGGTAGTTAGTTCAAAACATGAGCCAATAAGCAAAATAACTGAAGGCAAATTCTCTACTGTTGTTAACTGGCAGAACTTCACTGAGCCACATCATTAAGGAATTTTACCTTTCATTTCTGTTGTGGGTATTAACAGACATCTTACTTGTGCAACGGGTTCCAAATTTACTCATACTCCTTGTAAATTTAGCTGTAGGTGAGGTAACACGAGGTAAAAGGTATTTCTGACTTTTGAAAGTATGAGAATAATTTTGGGTGATGAGTACGTCAAAGTCTGTGCCTAAACTCTTTTGAAAATCTGGCTCCATATGTCTACTACCAATATCAACTAGGAATGTGTGAACAGAACGTGGTTAAGATGTTCGGACGTTCGGTTCAAAACCCAAGTTCGGGTTTGGCTGTTTGGTTCAGCAGAGTTCGGTTTGGCCGAATTCGGCCAAACATCCGAAAATAGTGCTATCAATACCGAAATCGATACCGAATTAGATTTTTTTCGGTATCGGTATCATTTAGCCCTGGGACCACACCTGGTCTCCACCCCTGATGCCAGGAAGTCTGCTCCTCAGCTGTCTCCCCCACGGTTTTCCCACCCCCCAAACTCATCCGAACTCACCCGAACATGACCGAACTGTCTGACCGTTTTCAAGTTCAGTTCAGACGTTCGGTTCGGACGTGCGAACAGACCGTGTTCGGGCCGAACTCCAAACAGCGTTCACACATCCCTAATATTAATTAAATAGCTGTCATAAGAATAGCTGGTTAGCTGCTAATTCTGATGAACAAACTGACCACTCACTACATGAAATAATGTATTCTCTGAAAGCTTAAATCTGTTACTGTACTTCTTCAATTTCTCCCCCACCAGAACCCCTGCCTAAGTCACAAAACCAGAGCTAGACACACACACACACACACACACACACACACACAGAGCCTGCACCAAAAACACCCAATGCCACAACACTGTATAATCAAAATATAGATGGAGATCAAAAAACAGTTTCAGATCCACAGAGCCCTTCTACAATCATAACAGGTTGGGTCTGGACTAGATTAGCGCTGTAATAATGAGTAGTGGATTTTGTATTGATAGATATTCGCATTTTCAGGCAACTATCAGAATGATCTGCAACCAAAGTGGATATTTGCATATTCTCTTTTTTTGGCCCTTTTTACACAGACACTCTAACACTGATAAAATGGGTGTTACATTTTATTATACATGTTGCAGGGCACCCATAGAGCACACCTACAGCCCTGCAACATTTATAATAAAATGCAACACCCATTTTATCAGTGTTAGAGTGTCTGTGTGAAAAGGGCCTTTGTTATTTCATTTTGGGTACCTCATTCATTTTTGTATTTCATTTACTTTGGTCGTTTTAGCTACTATGGGTGATTTCAGACGTGACGTTGACACGGTGAACCACGGTGAATACCCACCTGGGGTCACCGTGTCCCGCACGTCTGTTTGCGGCGCGCCAGATGTTGGCCACGCTCAATCGGCACATGGGGTCAATTTGAACCACGCTTCCCGGGCTAGCCGGGGGAAGGTCCCGGGAAGCGTGGTCAAACGGACCCCGGGCCGTGGCCAACAAAAAGTAACGTCTGGCCGCGTGCCACGGCCCGGGATCCCCGGCGGGATCCCGGGCCGTGNGCCAGACGCGGCGGCCGCATTGGCCCCGCCGCCCGCCCGTCTCCTCGGAGGGCGGGCGGCGGGGTGCGTGGAGGGGGCGGGGCCGTGCGGCCGCACGTTGCGCCGCGCGGCCCCGGCCCCTCCCACTTTCCCCGCCGGGATCCCCCCGGCACGTCTGTTGGGCCGTGCAGGGGTGACCCCGGCGGGGAACGAAGACGTTGGTTCCGGTACGGGGCCAAAGGGCCCCGTATCGTCTGAAAGTATCCTATGTTTCAGCTACTGCACATGAGCAATAGCCCTGCCACAAAGTAAGCAAATTATTGAAATGATTGAAATAAGTAAACCAAAATAACCCAACTGAAATATCTGGCAAAGCAGGACTGAATAACTGCTTTGTTGGATCTGAATTGAAGCAGGTGAATTTGTCAGACATAGCATTCGCTATGCTGATATTTGTTTCAACTCTAGATTAGATGCCCCTTGAGGTGTCTTCCAGCCCTATGATCCTATAGAAAACTGAGTTTCTCAGCAACCCCCCCAGTGAACTATCTAACCCTATTGTGAACCACAATAAGGAGATGATGGAGGAAGTTAAGATCCCTGGCACTATGCAGTGGGGGAAACTGCTTTGTAAAGACCCCTTTTGGCAATCGGTTAAATGTTACACCCCACTAGTCATCATAGCTCCTAAGCTAATTCCATTTACCCTCTTTCAGAGTGCACTATTTTTTATATAAGGCTGTTTGGTTATAAATCAAACAGCCACATTGCTTTTCTCCAGGGGTTTTTGATTCTATTTGCTCTACAAAGACTAATTGTCTTACTGAAGAAAAACTAGTGACATCTTCATTCTCCATTAAGTAAGAGGTGTTACCAAACAGCAGGCTTCAGGGATAGATTTGCAGCTCAAGGACAAAAACCAGTAAAAGAAGTGGTAAAAAAACAAACCAATCCCACAACATCTTGATGCTCATAAGAAGGTACGCCCGCCCCTCAATTAATGATGGTATTAAAAATCCTCCTCAGTCTGTAGCTTTACTCAACCCCTTCTGCCAGCTCTTAAACTTGCATATTTACTGTCTATGGTCACAGAGATCCTAGGCCACTTTCCCCCAAGGATATGGGATGTTAGCACAGATGTCCTAGACACAATTGGATTCAGTTAATTCTACTCTGTAACTTTTCCTGCATTTTCAGCTGGACATGGTTGGCCCATCCCATTGCTGGATTCAATGAAATCACACTCACAGGGAATCTGGCCTGGTGTTCTTTGTTTCCTGTTCTAACCTGCTGTGCAGCGCTGTTGTGCATTGTGGAGCAACATCTGTGTTCCATTGCACAGATTTCAGCACTGGCAGAAGCGATTAACCGAAAGTGCATGCAGACACTTTGCCAGCTAATTTCTTACAAAGAACCACCCAGCACACAGCCAGCCAGTATCCATGGCTGCTACGGGTACTAGGCAAAGATGCAATCTTGCTTTAAGGACAAAAATCATGTTCCCACCTGTCCAGATTAGGCACTTGCATGATGCAAGTGCCTAATCTAGACAGGTGGGAACAGCATGGTACCCATTACCATACTATCCAAGCCCTTTAATCTAATGTATTACTTCTCACAACAGCCCTTGAAAGTAGAAATATTATTAGTATGGGGGAGGGGAGGGAGCTGAACATTTTAAACAAAACAAATGCTTTGCCCAAAGTCACACAGCAAGTCGCTGTGGTGAAGCAGGGAAATGAACCCAAGTCCCAAGTAGTGCCTTAGCAACCATGTCCTGGTATGCCACAGATTTCTTGTGTGTCCTTGGGAATTAAGTCATGTAGGGTGCTTCTATGTGTTCTCCATACCTGTAACAAGAACATGGAGAGTAACACGTGTGAACTAGAGCTGGAACGAGTACCCACAAAAAACAAGTATACCTGTTGGAATTTCTGGTACCCGTGTTGAACTGAATATTTTGGGCGTTTTTCAGTTCCCTGAATTGGTTTTTGATTGGGTACCCGAAATACTGAGACCTTGTTGACAATTTGTCCCAAATTTGTCCTGGCTATTTCAGGATTTGGGGGATTTTTTCAGTATTTCAGTATACCGGTTGTTGGTATGTTGGCATTTTGGTAATCTGTTGTCAGTAGTTTGGTTTTCTGGGTACTTGAACAGTATTCGGGTACCAATTCAGGTATCCAAAACAGTACCTGAAAATGCAGGTATTACCCATGGGTACCAAATCAGGTACCTGTTTCAGCTCTAGTGTGAACCTGTGCTACATGCTGCAGAGGTGCAAGAGAAGTCACTGATGTTCTGGTCGCAAAGTCAAGTTCTTCCTTGCTGGAGCTGCTGTTAGCAAAGCACTCTTGGTATTCTGACAGCACCTCTGGAATCCCTGAACAGCTGTCGATCAGTGGGAAGCAGAACAGCCCTTCCCTCTTCCAGATAAGATACTCCAGGAGCCCACATGTAACAGAGGCTAAGTGTGAACCAAAACCTGTGATTACTGCTCCAGTTTTTTTCTGGATCAGTGGCCTCAGCTATGGTACATACCCAGTTCCATGTTTGTGTATTCATACATTCACAGAAACATGGGAACATGAGTAGGTAGTGTAATGTGCAGATGCACCATTAGTCTACCTCCACCTCTGTGCTTCATGGGGTTTTGGACAACCTACATGTTTTATAGAGTGTTTTATATAGTTTTATTGTTATCTTTTATTCTTTATATATTGTAAGCCGCCCTGAACTGCTGTGGCAGGAGGGGTGGGGTATTAAATTTATTAATTAAATAAACAAATAATAACAGTAACAATACTACCCTGCCTCAGAGGGCTGTTGAGGAGATAATTATATTAGCGTGAGGTTCTCAAGATACTAGGGTAGAGTGTACCGTACAATTACATAATCTAGTTAGAAAGAAGATGACCACACAGGAAATTTAATCTATGATCCCCGTCTTCCAGGCTAGCACTCTAACCATTGAACCACCCTTCTCTAGTATGCTCTGAAGCATAGCTTGTGGTTCAGATTCCTGGGCTGGTTTTAATATATGGATTGTTCGAAGTAGATGATACTTTGGGGACTATGACTGTGATAGGATCTAAGTCGCAGAAATTTTATATTAGGTTGTTGTGTATTATATTTTATGTTGTTTGTCATTTTTTGTTGTTGTATTGTTGGCAATGGCCTCTGGTCACGCAATAAATTTGATTTGTTTGTTTGTTTGATTCCTGGTCTGGTGCACCTACATCTACAGTGCTCCCACCACTAACAGACTTCACCCACATAGTGACTGTATAGCCACACATAGCAGACATATTGTGCATACACAAATGATCCGACTTGTTGGACTGGGTAAGTTATGTACCCTCAGCTACAGAAATCTTGCTAGAAATACAGTGAAATATAGTAATTACTAAAAAAAAAGTGATACCCACTAATTGTCACAATATATTAAATGTTTTAAATTAAATATTAAAATGCAATAACAACACCATTAACAATTTTTAAAATCTCTGCTTGAAGGGATTTGAGGGGGTAAAAAGTGAATTTTTTGGAGAATTGTAAATGAGAAATTACTTTTATTGCATTTTAATTTTTAATATAATGTTTGTTAAAAGGGGACCAGAGGGCTTAGGAGACTGGCAATGTGAACTAGACTTGCTGGGTTAGGTTGGTCTTTCTAATCAGATCCTGGTCAGTGGGATTCTGTGATGATACTATGGGTGAAAACAGACATGACGCTAACCACCATTAACCACCCTTGGTGGTTATTTTTGCATGTTGCAGGGCTGTATTGGTGCCCTATGCAGCCCTGAAACATGGGGTGATTTCAGACGTTACGGGGCCCATTGGCCCCGTACCGAAATCACCCAGTTCATTCCCCACCGGGGTCACCTCGTCACGCCATGTCAGATGTGCCGGGAGATCCCGGCGGGGAATCTGGGAGGGGGCGGGGCCGCGCGGCGCAATGTGCGGCCGCACGGCCCTGCCCCCTCCATGCTCCCTGTCGCCTGCCCTCTGGGGAGACAGGCAGGCGGCGGGGCCAATGCGACCGCAGCGTTCGCCACGGCCCAGGATCCCGCCGGTGATCCCGGGTCGTGGCGCCCGGCCAGACATTACTTTTTGTTGGTCCCCGCTGGGGATCTCTTTGACCACACTTCCCGGGACATTCCCCCGGCTAGCCCGGGAAGCGTGGTTCAAATTGACCCCATGTGGGTATTGACCGTGGCGAATATCTGGCGGCCGCTAAACAGACGTTCGAGACACATTGACCACAGGTGGGTATTCACCGTGGTTCACTGTGATCTCGTAACGTCTGAAAATACCCATGCATAAATTACCACCAAGGGTGGTTAAAGGGTGGTTAGCATCATGTCTGTTTTCACCCTATGAAGAATGGTGTTCTACAAATGGGAGTAGGGATACTGTGACAATTGTGAATATGTCATTTTATTGTAGATTTGTGAGTTGCTCTGTTCATGACGTACTTTGTGATTATAAAAGGTTAAGCTTTAACTAAGGCATAACTATGAGCGAAATGTTGGGGGGGGGGGGCAGATGCTGAATCTGTCCCTGGCTCACAAACATCCTGCTCCCTCATCCAGAAGGGCTCTCTCCCTGACAAACAGATTGTCACATCTTCACCCAGAAGCCTCCAACTACACTGAGATCACCTGAAAACTAAACTCTGAAATATTTGAAACTATAAAAGTGGTTTATTGCTGTGGAAGGTTCGTATATTCTTTGTCTATCTCATTTGCAGTGATGAATCAGATTAATGGCACATAATCTCCCTTGACAGGGCAGGAATCACCCTCTCTGTACCTGGAGATCATTCACACCCCACAATCCCAATCCTTCACCTCTAAACATCTTTGCCCCTTTTCTCTTGCTGCCCCCCAGGCCTGGAACCCTCTCCCTGTATACATTCAATCTTTTCCCTCTCTCCCGACTTTCAAATCCCTCCTGAAAACCTAACCTACTTTTTCCATCAGGCTTTCCCCCGTCATGAGTGAACTGCATCCCCCTCCCTCCTTCACTCAGAATCTCTTCCCTGTAACTAAGTGAAACACGTGCAGCTGCATTTTCTCAACCTCATGAATGTATCCTTGTCTCTCCTGATGTTCACCTCTCCCTTGTCTCCTCCTCCCTTGTCTCTCCTAGATTGTAAGCCCTTTGGGGTAGGGACCCGTCTATAACTAATGATTGTACAGTGACAGGTACCCCAATGGCACTACATAAATACAGCAGCAGCAGCAGCAGCAGCAGCAGCACAACAACAACAACAACACTAATACTACTATTACTACTACTACTACTACTAATAATAATAATAATAATAATAATAACAATAACAACAACTAGCAGCAGTAATCTGGGCTACATCCAGCTAAT
Source organism: Sphenodon punctatus (assembly GCA_003113815.1). NCBI lineage: Eukaryota > Metazoa > Chordata > Lepidosauria > Sphenodontia > Sphenodontidae > Sphenodon > Sphenodon punctatus. The sequence goes on from QEPC01008081.1 coordinate 2,357,406, forward strand.
TTTCCACTAGCTCAATGACTTCCCATCAAGCATATATACTGCAAGGGTAAAGACATATCACCATTTAGAACTGGGAGGGGAGCGGAGGGGAAGGAGACCTGGGATGACGATACCATGGTCTTCCATTTCCATCAAACAAGACTTGTAAATATAAACTGGAGAGAAAGGGTGCCCACCTCACCCCATACATTTGGTGGCTGACCAAGAGCAGACTTCAGCTCTACAATCACGTACCAAGCATTTCAAAATCAGCATCTTCTTCCATCAGATTCCTTCTGCTTTAGTCTGACAATATCATTTTTTCCCCTCAGATGCACCAAAGTAGGCCTCAGTTTTGACACTATTTTAAAGTACTGAGCGGACTCAGGACCAGTCACAGTTACCAATTCAATTAAACTTAGAGTAGTAGCTACTTTTGCCATGACAAAAAGACGTTACCATGTGAACCAATATGTTGGTGGCATATGAGAAAATTTAGTGGTCTCAGGTCTAGTTTCAGATGTGCATGCCATAGCCCATCTCCACCCTATGTGTGAAATCCAGGAAACAGGGACATCAATGGAAGCTTTGTCATCAACTTCAAAGTGTTAGGATTTCACCCAGGACCATAATTGACTTATATACTTGGCATGGTAAAGAAACCAAAGGTGGAATAATCCATGAAGCCTAAATTCCCATGTTACATGTAGAAGCGGTTCCCTTAGGGAAGGATTGAGGCATATTTTAAGGGTAACAGTGGGCAGCCTTCCACAGTTGGCTGTACCCTATCTGTGGAAAAACAGAAGACTTCAGTTTCCATGGCTGTCAAAGCCAGCATAGTTCCACTATTACCTCGTATGCTTAAATAACAAACATGTTGAAGATAAAAGGATGTTTGAAGTTAGAGCTGGAATGATGATTAGCGGTGAATGCGGTATTTTCATTGAAAAGAGACCATTCAGTGCTTTCCCTGTGGTTCAGGAACACTTACCCATTGGTCTCGATTTCTGCTTGGCAGTGCCAGAACATGAACATTTGGCAAGGTTCCTGGAAAGATGAAGTTTCATGTTCATGCAGGAACAGTAATTTTCATACCAGCTCTACTCAAAGTCACAGGTTAGTTCAAAACTTCTTGCACTATCTTAATCAGTAAAGCTCAGACTATCTCAGAGCCCAATGAATAAGTGTCCCTTAAGCAATTATGTAAGTAGGCATCTTTAACATGTTCATGGATCTGGAGATTTCAGAAAAACTCAAGTAATTGATTATCACAAGATGAGTCTTCTTAGACTGAATACTAGTATCCAGGAATAATTATTTAAGTAAAGAAGAGAAGAGGAAAGGAAGGTCATCAAGCAAAAAGATATTTCTGGAAAGCAGGACTAGGAATAAGCAAAGGAAACAGGTTGTCTCACAGACCCACTACAAGACCGCAGACACATGCTCCTTTCAGTTTCCACATCTGTAAAATGGTGATAATACAGAGATGCTGCACAGCAAGATGTTTTCATTATATCAAACACATTGAAATGCTTGTATTATAGACAGCAATGGGGAAAACACAGTGACATGGGTCCCTGACTACAGATGTGCAAACGTTATGATTTTATGGGCAATTGCCAAATAAATATAAAGAATAATACAAATTCACCTGTATTTCTGTCCAGAACATTAGTACAGCAAATGCAGTAGCATTTCCATAAGAATCCACCTCAGATTTTACACAAAACCGTGTGTGTGTGTGTGTGTGTGCATACATGTTTAGGATGTGGATAGTCCATTCCTTGCAGACAATCTGGAGAGACTGGATGTCTTCGAGATAAGGCTACTATTTCTTAACCTATTAAAACAGAGTCTAGTTCATATACTAATAGTTTTCTGTAATCTGGGAAGCAACAACTCAGTCCTGTTTATGTGAGGGGCAGGAATGGATGTAAGTTGGGTTCGAGTCTACTTACTGCACAGCTCTCCCTCGTCTTCTCCCTGTGCACAGTCCCTGATGAAATCACACACCTGCCCCAGCTTGAGCTCTGTTCCATTCCAGCAGCTGAAGGAACCCTGCAGGGCCATTTTGGAGCCAGGAGATCCTACAGAAAAGAAAAATACACATCATTTCTCAGCACCATGTTACTCTCTTTACAACATGCCCACCTGCATTGTCTTCTGTGAACCCAAGCTACAGGTAGCTACAGAATGAAAGAAGCAAGAGGCAAAGAACACCCAAGTGGAGCACAGAGTCCTCTCTCTGCAATACAGAATGGCTTCCTACTTATTTCATCATTATCAGCTGTCCATTTGGTTTTGCCTCCTTCGTATGGTTTTGGGCTTGTTCTCATGAGGGAGAGTAGTTATTCTGGACATGTTACTCTGAAGAAACTACTTTCCAGTTCCTTCACTTCTGTTTCAAGGAAGAGAAACCAAGGATTAAATAACTCTTCTTCGCCTGATTTCCTTGCATAGAACCTGCTGAGAACTGCCAAACAGAAAGCCAGATACATTGGGTGTTTTTAGATAAGTGCCTCCTCACCCATTACCCAACCATCATGCATGTTGCAGGGTTGCATAGAACACCAATGCAGCCCTGCAACACGCATGATGGTTGGGTGATGGGTGGGTGGGTAATAGGTGGGGAGGCACTTGTCTTAAAACACCCATTGTCTTTCTCTTCCACAAATGCAGAGAGAAAGGCTGTGGGGTGGTGGTGAAGGGAATTAAGTGAGCAGTCAGGCATGGAGGAAGAAATGCTGAGTACTGCTGGGACTCTGGAGGACTGCACAAACTGGGGAGTTCCCTCCCTCCAGCCTAAACAGCTCCCCCTCAACCCCCATCAGAATAGGAGCCTTCCTACCCACTTTAACCCCACTTATTTGGAGGGTTAAGGACCTCCTCTTTCTCCTCACTTTAACCCACCCTGTTTGTGAGAGCACAGGGAAAATTAAAGTAAGTTAGGTGGGACTTGTCTCTCAGAAGCACTCATGAGAACTCTTAGTACCAAGTACTCTAGTGTGCCTTCTCCTGCTTTGGGAATTTCTCACAGGAAAGCCGTATCCTTTTATTCTCTTTGCTTCCCACACTGTTAATGTTGCTTCCCTGTGTTCAGTTTTGCCTCGGGTACTGCCTAGTAGTCCCATGGTGCTTTGCAAACGTCCCATGTCTCTATGAGGCTGGCAGACTAAAAGCGGGAAGTGCCACTTCCCATGTTATGAGAAATGAGAAAAAGGGAAATACTAATAGCATGACTGTTTCATCCTGCAACTTGTAGGAGGCATCCTGCGATCTAATTTTTTTCACCCAATTTTAAGAAATTCCCAGGGGAAATAGGTTTTTGCAGTTTTTCCTCTTGTAAGAATGTTAGAGTGTCTTTAGACATAACATCAACAGGTGTCTGAATGTGTGTTTTGACCTTGATATGGACACCGGTTTGGCCCTGTGTTCACCATGTGGCGCTGCTTAGAGACACAGCCCATCGTGGAGCAAATTGGTGTTTTGCTCGCCACCTGATCTCAGCAGGCAAGCGCTGCCACCTCGTTCCCCATGTTGTACTTGCTAACATGCCACGCAATATCATTAGACACAATGTTGACCACGTGTTCAGCCGGAACATGCAATCACAATCACATTGTCCTTGTGATACAATGATGTTCACATCTCATGTTCAACGGGTGGCCAAATTGGTGTTGGGATTGTTATGGTGCTTACACACAATGGCCAAACACGTGCTTAGGGGTTTTGACACCTGACCTTTGTTATGTCTAAAGACGCCTTATGTGAATTTCTGCAAAGTTGAAACTCTAGATATTTTCAGCATTTTAAGAACAGAACTGATCATCTTTTTTAAAAAAAAATGAATTCCAAGAGTCTCTTTCCTGCACTTCCAACGACTGCTACTTCAAATAGTATGCATCATGATTTCTTAACTGTGTGTGAATTTACTGTTAGGCTGACAGTCCTGAAGACTGATTTGCTCCTTGTACTACAGAGAGAGCATCAGTACAGATGAAGTTCCTGCTCATGTTCTCCTTCACATGTAGCTTGGAAGCACCAAACTTGAAGGTGTGAGAAGGCAGCTTGGCCTCTGTCTTATACAATCCATTTCTATTTTGCTTTATTTGCCAATGTGGAAGTCAACTGTGAAATGGACAATGGTCTACTTTGAAGTGAAAAATACCAATTCATTTCAATGGGATCAACAGAACTTTAGCAGCAGCTTTCAGCTACTCCTAAGATGTGCCGGATTCAAATGAATGATCTGGAACCAACATGCTTTACAATCCAGTATCAATTCCCCCAAGCCATCCTACAACTGAGACAAAAACAAAAACAAAACAAAAACAAAACAAAACCGTGATGTAGAGAGTTAGGCATATTCATATTAGATAGAGTGTGCAATAATAGTGTAACTTTACTAGCTACTGTCCAATAGCTGCAATAACCAATTTGAAAATCAAAACTCCCCTATGCAATAACAATAGGGTCTGACATGTTGTTTTATCGTAAGATGGAAAAAACATCATGTATTGTGAGGCAGAGGGAATGAGTAGAAGATGATTCAGAATACACACAGCTTAGGTAGAAAGGTTAGGATACGCCTATCTTCCCTAAATATTTCCCTGAGCCCCATTTCTGCACTTTCTGAGGTTCTCACAACTCTTCTTCCAGGTAGAGAAGTACTCTTATCCCTATTATACTTACTCCTAATTATTACTCTTATTCCCCCCGCCCCCCGCAAAAACGCACAGAGGTACAGAGAAACTAACTGACTTGCTCAAAGTCACACCAGAAATCTGTGGTATAGCTGAAAATTGATTTGTATCTCTATGGTCCCTACTTAGCACCTAACCACTAGGGTATTTAACACATTTTTTAGTGTTTGAGACTTCACTGTACACTCAGAGAAAATTCCATAAGCTGTAGGGGTGAGAAGTTTGGATTTGGATTAATCCAAAACTGCCTGTAATTGGCCGTTATGGATTAATCTATACCAAAGTGCAACTGTGGCGAACATGCCTGTGATGGTTTGGTTTAAAGTCTAAAAATAAAAAAACCCTGTGCATGTGCAAAATGGCCACCAGACTATTTTGGTGTTCTGTGCATGTGCGGCCTTTTCCAAAATGGCGGTGGCCGCGCAGTGGACATTTTGCATATGTGTAGATCGGCTGCTCGTTTCCCAAATGGCGGCAGTGCTGATGGTGGGTCCTGGGGCTGAAGAACGTTGAAGGCCGAAGTGGAGAAGGATTCCATGTGAACATCAGTTGAACATCTGTCAGTCGATCCTAATAGATAGGCAAGCACCATTCTGTCTTCAAGGCCCTCACAGATAATGAAAGATACATCACGTACCTGGAGGAAGAACTGGCTGAGTTTCTCTTCCTCGCAGTACTTGATTGGAAAGTTCATCACAATGCCCCACGGGATCTCCAGGAGAAAATCTTCCACAGCAAGAGGCATTGCTTGCTCCTTATGTGACAAAAGACTTGGGGTTGCTTATCCAGCGGACTTGGGAGTGGGGTTTTGTTGTGGAGTAGTTCAATTTCCCAGACAGCAGCCTGAGAGATTTAACTGTGCTTGACAGTTGGAGCTACACAAGGGCATCCCAGCAGGACATGTGCTTTCAGCAGCCTTTGAGTGGAATGATGGCCCCAGACCCATCACGGTGGGTGCTGGGGCTAGAGTAGCAGCTTCTGGATCTTGGCCACAGCCCTCCTTGCCTGTAACGTGGCCCCAGAACCCTGGAGGTGGGTCCTGAGGCTGGAATGGCTGTTTCTTGGTGCGTTGGAATGACATCGGAATGTGTGAGGAATGATGGCCCCAGACCCACCATGGTGGGTGCTGGGGCTAGAGTGGCAGCTTTTGGATCTTGGACACAGCCCTCCCTGCCTGTTACTTGGCCCCAGAACCCTGGTGGAGGGTCCTGAGGCTGGAGTGGCTGCTTCTTGCTGTATTGGAACGACATCAGAATGTGCGAGAAATGATGGCCCCAGACCCATCATGGTGGGTGCTGCGGCTAGAGTGGCAGCTTCTGGATCTTGGCCACAGCCCTCCCTGCCTGTAACTTGGCCCTAGAACACTGATAGCGGGTCCTGGGGCTGGAGTGGCTGCTTCTTGGTGCATTGGAATGACATCGGAATGCGCACGGAATGACGACCCCAGACCCATCATGGTGGGTCCCAGGGCTAGAATGGCAGCTTCTAGGTATTGGCCACAGCCCTCCCTGCCTGTAACTTAGCCCCAGGACCCTGATGGAAGGTCCTGGGGCTGGAGTGGCTGCTTCTTGTCATGTGGTGGAATGACATTGGAATGTGCGAGGAATGACGGCCCCAGACCCATCACAGTGGGTGCTGGGGCTAGAGTGGCAGCTTCTGGGTCTTGGCCACAGCCCTCCCTGTAGAGGTGTTATGTATAATGCTTTGTTAAAAAAAAAACTTTCCGTGCCACTGGTGAATAGGGATTGATGAGTGGGAAGAGTTGTGTCAGACCGGCAAACCCTCTCTTGGTTCTATGGAAGTGATCCTATGCAGAAGGAAAAATAAAATCAGGAAGTGTCTGAACTTCCACAAGCAACTTTAATTTTATTACAGTGATGGCCTTGGATTGTCTGACCTCAGTAGCTGTTATCAAGTAACATCTATAT